>CM040240.1:247788775-247988775 GCA_022545495.1 Chrysanthemum lavandulifolium | reverse complement strand
GTCACTCGACTTCAATGTACAAGAAATCAAAATTGTCATCGATAAATCACTAATAAAATTAGATATACGACATAATTACCCAACCAACATCGATTACATAATCTATAATTAAATCTTCTTTCTTTTCCCATTGCATAGGTTGAACTGCCGGTTTTCGGTCGACGCTCGACACGGTAGACAAAACCGCTGGTTTAATCCGTTTGAATCTCAAATATACCACTTACAACGGACCGATCACCACTTTGGTTCTCATTTTAAACGATAGAATCGGCCGAGTCGAATCGGGTTTTAAGTCGGTCTCATAATGTTTTATTATTAATTATTTGGTTTGTAAATGTGCGTGAAGTAGTTAGTATGATATGTTTGTATAAAAGTAATTATTTTAGTGAAAGATGAGAGAGTAATCTATGAGTGAAAAGTAGGGGTGAGCAAAACAAACCCAAAAAACCGAAACCGAACCGAAAACTAAAAAAACCGATCGAAACTAAAAACCGATGGTTCGGTTTTTATTTTTTCAGAAACCGAAAAATGCGGTTCGGTTTTGGGTTTCGTCCAAAAACCAAACCGCAAAAACCAAACCGAACCAAACCGGTTTTATTATATAATAATATCTAATTAATATAATATGATTAAATAACTAAATAAATTAAATTTATACATTCATATTCATTTTGTGAGTGAATTTATAATATATTTATCTTAACGTTTATATTTATATGTGTGTTTGTCGTGTCGCGTGTTTTGTGTGAATATATCAATAAGTATACGATAATGATCATTCTACGTGTATGTTCACTTGATGTGTATGTCTCATTTATATGTTTGTAATTGTAGAATTATGCAATAAACATTGTTATGCTTAGATTGAAAAAAAAAAAAAAAAAAAAAACTAATTTGTTACGAAAACAAGTTTGTTGGTATAATTTAGCCACACTCGATATTATGATTAGAAACCGAAAAATCGAACCGAAACCGATAATGCGAAAAAACCAAACCGCCCAAAACGACATGATTTCGGTTTAGGTTCTAAAACCGAACATTGTGGTTCACATTCAGTTTTAGCAAAAAATTGACCCAAACTGAACCATGTACGCCTTAGGGCGTGTTTGATAGGTTCTTAAAGGGGTATATGCTAAATCTGACAGAAGAAGAAGGTGTTTGATAACAATTTGCTCCACTCTTAATCATTTCATTAAGTATAGAATGGTAGTCATCATCACATGCAAAATGATTAAGCACAAATGCCATCTTTGAGAGAATCATTTTATAATTATTGAATACTTGATATGTTTATCTAGTACAATAAATTATAATTATACATTTTGGTTTACCCAATGCTAATAAACTTTAGATATATTTTATTGTTGTGTTTCTTTTATTTGTCTCTTTTATTAATACATTTATAAGAGATATATTCATTTATTAGACCATACCAAAACTCGACATTGGTTATAGGAACACTATATTATTAACTCAAAATTAATCATGACTCATGTATTACTCTAACGAATTGTAGATTATCTTAACAAGACCAAAATTATAAAAAAAAAAAATAATAATAATAATAATAACGAATGACATACGAATAGTGGCTCAGATAATCCGCATAAAACGCTTGTCAAACAACATGTTTTCGTTCAGAGCCAATTTCATTCAGAACCTTCAAATCATTCAGAGCATTTAATCATCCAGTACTAAATTATTCAGTTTTATCAAACAGGCTCTTCGAGAAAAGTGAAAAACGAATGAAATGAGAGAAAAAGAAAATGTCTGTTGCAAGTTACACCCTATTCTCTAAGACCCACGTGGCACTCTCACTTCCCGGATCCTGTCACCCCCAAATCCCATCCCAAAATCTAGGTCACATTTCAATCCCCAATTTCTCCACTTAACCATCCCTAAATCCGGTCTTTCAATTCCCAAAATCAAATCAGTAACCCCAAACACTACCCTTCCAAATGTCCACAATCTCAACAACAGAATCACTATCCACATTCATCACCAACTCACCTCACCACATCTCAAAACCCCGCCCATGGCGCGACTTCTTCGACTACTCCTCGGTATCGGCCCCAAAAACTTACCACGAAGCCGTATCTCGAATACGACAAAACCTAAACTATTTCAGAGCCAATTACGCTTTAATTATGCTACTTATATTATTCCTTAGCTTAATATACCATCCCATATCAATGATAGTTTATTTAGTTTTATTTGTGCTTTGGTTGTTTTTTTATTTTATGCGCGATGTCAATGTTACGGTTTTCGGCCGTGTCGTTGATGACCGTGTTGTGTTGGTTGGGTTGAGTTTGGTCACTGTTGTTGTGTTGTGTTTTACGAGTGTGGGAGTGAATGTGCTTGTTGCGTTGGTTGTGGTTGTGGTGGTTGTTGGTTTGCATTCCGCGTTTAGGTGTCCCGATGATTTGTTTTTGGATGAGAGTGAGGCCGTTGAAGGGGGCTTGTTGTCTGTTGTAGGTAGTGGGAGTGGTGAGGCTTTGGGACGAGGGAGTTATGGTTTCAATTGATGTGAATATGTGATTGATTTGAGTATTATTTTAGTTGTATGTGCAATGCGTGATTGGTTCGGTGAGGATGTGTGTTGTGTAAATTGGGATATGTTTTTCTTGTTTCATCCGGGCGATATGATGTTGTAGGCTTATTCTGTTAGGCGTATGGAATGTGAAGTGTACATGCTTCTTCTGATGTAGCTTGATTTGTACTTTGAATACTTAAGTTAAAAAAACAATTAACTCATGATCATGGTGAAGTTTACTGCATATTTGCCGTTTGTTGATAGAATGCTTTAGTAATGATTTTGTTTCATTCTTTATGACTTTTGTATGTAACTGATAAAGTGCGCGTCGATAAGTGATGATCAGTGTGTTCTTACTCAATTCCATTCATAGTGTTCTTACTCATGGATACTCGGTGTTTGTTCTGTACTTCTGTTAACCAGATCTGCCTTTTACTGAAGGGATATACTTATACCCAAGCTTAAGAACACTTTCTCTCAGTCGTCCAGTTGTGCCTTTGCTTTCGGTTGTTGATGATAGTGATTTGTCGGGAGTCGGGACAATGAAGTTATAGCTTGGATTGATGCAATTGATCTGATTGCTTAGCTGGTGTGTTTATTGTATTCACGGTGATTTGGAATATGAATTGTACATGTTTTCGATGTAGTGGTTTGAGTTGTACTTTGCCCTATGAAGGTTAAAGAACAATTAAATCAAGATCATGTTGAAGTTTACTATGCCATATGTTTAGGTTTAATTTGATTAGATCTTTCTTTTTATGTTAATTGAATGCTTTAATAATGATTCAGTGGCATTCGTGTATGAACTTGCAAATAGAAGATGATATTGCTCTTTTCCTGAAACATTAGAGTTCGGTGAGTCCACTGAAACATGTTTTAGCCTTAGTTAAGCTGATTTTATTTTCTTATTTCATGAACATTCGTAGCACATTGGCACAGTGGACAGGTTCCCTATTAAATTAGTAGTATTTGTCTCTATGGTAATACATTCACTTGAAATGTTAGATTCAATAGTCAGGTAGAAATTCCTTTACACCCTTTCCTCATCCTCATCAGCTTCTTCGCTTGTAAACTGAGTCATCCTTCTGTGTTTCCTGTGTTGATTTATATAATTTATAATTGGTTTTTAGCAGGTGAAGTTCAATACTGATGCCATTGATGTGGAAGCTATAGGTGGAACACTAGACATTGTTTCATTGAGTGGTAATCGTATCACATGCATCCAGGTATTGTAATTATCATTTTATAACTCAAAATGAAAAATTAATGTTAAACAAAAATAAAAGTACCAATACATAAAGACAAAGTAAAACTTGTGGTATTGTGCCATCTTGGAAGTCACTGAAAATGTGTTTCTCCTTCATTCGTTCCCTGTAAAACATTGGATATAGAAGATGAGCAACAATGGCAGACCTCCGATAATGGCGATGAAGAACAAATGCATCATCGCAAATGACAAGTAGTGGTGGCGGGTTATCGGTAAGTACGTGGCGGTGGTTACCAATGAATAATGGTGTGGTGTTTTCAGGTGACTTTGTGGCAGTTGGTAGCCGTAAAACAGTGATGGCGGCGAAGAAAAAACCAATCGACCCGTTGTGTATTTAGCAAAAGAATTTGGTGACCCATTTGGACCCGTTTGATCTTGATCTGTCCTTGTGTGTATCTGGTTTAGGTGTGTTTGTCAAAAGGGTTAAAGGCCGAAGATGAATGAACAATTAGGGTGTTGAGAAGTGATTTGATAAAGAAGGGTGTTTGGAAAATATGAGAGCAAATCTTAATCACATTACATCCCTAATTTGTTTAAATGATCATATTACCCCTATGAGGGATGTATTATCCCAAACATTTCACCATTTAGGGATAAATTGTTATAGTGACCTTCCCACCAATTAGTTCCCCTTTTTTGCTTGACCAGGACCCATAACTTCAAGTAGGTGATATATACACTCCAACAGATGTGATTGCATGGACTAAAAGACTTTCACTAAACGAGACAAAAATCCTTTCGAGAACCATTGTAGACTGGTTTAGTAGCATCAACTACTAAGTTAAGTGCCAAGATTCGCAAAATTTAAACCAATCTAGCTTCAACAAACTGCTTGTATCTTGTATATATAAATATAGAAGCAACCATTATGTGAATATAAACTCGAAACACCCATTCACCTACAATTGTGTAATTTTCAGTAAATTTATTGCCTCCCATACTTTATTTTATTTCACATTGAGGGATGGATGGAAGATGAGAATTATTGAGGTAAAAATTGTAACAAGGGATACAATTGTGATGTGTAATGTTGGGGTTACTGTGAGCTAGGGATGACAAAATGTGTGGGTCGCCATTGCTTCTGGCTCAGGATACGAGTTCATCAAATAATGATGCATTGTTCTTTGCTACTTTAATGAAAAAAATAATATTGATATCTTGTTTGCTGAAATGCTATACATATACTGATCTTTTTTATGTGGAGTGATTGCCTGCATTAAAACCAAAGATGGGTTGTCATCATTGTGTAAGAACATAGGTTCATGTTTGGATTCAGTAGTGATTGCTTAAAAGAAGGAACAGAAAGAAGTATATTAAAGCTTTCTTTAATACACTTACAAACAAACATACCGAATTAAATTACAGTTAATTATATAATACAATTTTGAAGATAATTAAATCACATGCATGTATCCAGGAGAACAATTTCTAGAATCCTTCCACCTAAAGTCCCACGCCTAGTAAAGTAATAAGACCAAAACATTAAAAAGTTGTAGGGCACAACCCACAGAACATTTGACTATTGTAGACCAAAAAAAAGTTGTTATCCTGTTATGTGATCACAAATTACACCTACCACTCGCATAAAAATCTGACATTATTTGTAGTGTTCTGCACTGCACTTGCTTGCAACACCAATTAAAAATCTTTTTCATTATTATTTGATCAACAAATAATGGCGTCCTTCATGAAGGAGCTTGAGCATCTTGAAGTTAAATTGGAAGAGATCAAGTCAGCCACCAACAACTTTAATGAAAACAACGTTATCGGAATTGGAGGGTTCGGGAAAGTTTATAAAGGGGAACTATCTCAATCTGAGGGGAAAAGCATGGTTGCTATCAAACGCCTGGATCGTAAATACGGGCAAGGAGACCCTGAATTCTTAAAAGAAATCAGGATGCTTTCTTGTTACAAGCATAAAAATCTCATCTCCCTCTTGGGATTTTGCAAGGAAGGGGATGAGATGATCCTCATATATGAGCATGCATCTCGTGGAAGTCTTGACCGAATTTTAAATGACTCTACTTTCACGTGGAAACAAAGACTAAATATATGTCTTGATGCAGCGAAGGGACTAAGCTTCCTTCATGATCCCAAAGGGACACAACAAAGAGTCCTGCACCGTGATATTAAGAGTGCAAACATTCTGCTTGATGAGAAGTTGAATGCTAAGGTTGCTGATTTCGGGTTGTCAAAAATAAGCCCAGCTAATCAGAAATACACATTTCTTTTCACCAGTCCCGTAGGTACCCCTGGCTACTGTGATCCACTTTATATGGACGACTACCAACTAACAAAAGAGTCAGACGTGTACTCTTTTGGGGTAGTCTTATTTGAAGTTCTGTGCGGAAGAGTATGTTTTGAATATAGCAATGGTAATTTTAAGGTTTTTGTAAATCACTGGAAGAGATGTTATGAGCAAAACAAACTAGATGAAATCATCTTTCCAGATCTCAATCATCAAATGGATCCAAGTTCTGTCAGAACATTTGTAGACATTGCATATCAATGTTTACAGAAATCTCGTGAACAACGGCCAACGATGTCTGTTGTTGTGGAAAAACTTAAAGCTGCACTTGAACAAAGAGAGCATGAGCAGGAACAGATCCGTAAAGCTGCGGAGTATGAGGCGGAACAGATGCGTAAGGCTGCGGAGCAGGAACAGTTGCGTAAGGCTGTGGAGCAGGAGTATAAAGAGATACTCAAATCTGCGGACCCTCCTCTGAGATTCTTAGAGTTCCCGGTTAACGGTGGCAAAACGGTAATAAGCCACGTTGTTTTGTGTTTTTCTATTAATTTTAATAATGGAAAAAACAAAATAAAATATTTCTCTTATTTATTAATCATTGAATATCTCATTCATAGCTTTAAAAGTACTAGAAAAGTATTCTCACCATTCATAGATCGATCCTAACAACAGTGCTGATATCAAATTAATGGATATGCAGTTGCTATCCATAAATGACAAGGGAGAAGTCTTTTGTGAAAGGATATACATTGAAGCCTGTTTGGATCAAAGTCAATATGACCGTTTACAAGATCCATCTGGCTTTGAAAATTCAAGGTGACTTGTCCTCCTTCTTACACTCATCTCTTTTGTTTCTCTATGGTTTTTAATTATGTCAATCAGATTTCCAGGGGGGCGCTGTTACACATATCAAAACTATTTGAAAGTATGTGTTAGAGCTGAATTCTTGTGTCCCCGAATCACATACAGTGTGAACCTTGTCTTCAGAAATGCTGGAATAAAAATGTGTAAGACCATCCACTACCAATTAAATGGTGAGGCAAAATGTTGCATGGTTTACGATACATATGAGAGAGAAGATGGATGGTTCGTGGTACCATTATATCAGTTTACAAGCGACCACAAAAGTGCAGATTTTGAAATTAACTTTGAAGGATTTCGGAACAAATTCAGGTTACAAGTAGCAGGCTTTGAGTTCCAACGCCTTGAAGATAAAGTAAGCTGTCGAAATACCGGTTTACATATTAACTTATATAATTTTCTATGTTTTTTGATGGTTCTAACTAGTATTTTCAGAAGCATTCTTAGAAAATACATCAGCCACAAGCTTATTTTTAAGTATAACCTCAACGGCTCACTTGATTTGGTATGTGTTTTCATATATAGGTGGAACTGCATGATCAAGGGTTAGAAGAGTACCAAGACATAGTTAAGGCTGCATCACAGTCTCTGTTCTACAAATCCCTTGAGGATCTTAAAGTTCTTCTCTCCGTAGGGGTCTACCTTAACGGCTACAAAACGGTAACTGGTTACATCTATATATAAGCCACTACTTGAGAGTTTTTTAATTAAGAAAGATAATACCATCAGAAGTAATTCCTAACTGTATTATATAATACATGGACAGTGGTTTTCACTGAATGAGAATGGAGAACACTGTGAAATGTTATCCATAGCTGATTGTTTGATTCCACGTGAAGGTTACAGTTTATGTTATGATGGATTTTATTCACGGTGACTTATCCTCCTCCTCCACCTACTCACCCTATTGTTTATTTTTAAGGTTTTCAGATTTATAATATTTCACAAGTATCATTCTATATATGCTTCTTTTTCATGCAGATTCCCTCGCTTTTATAGAACAAATGAAAAAGGATTTAAAGTACATATCAGAACTCAATTCTTGACCCCATCAATCAGATACACAGTGAACATTGTCTTATGTAAGGGCCACTCTTCTAAGAAACAAATGTATGTAGCTCTCAGATACAAATTAGAAGGGGGAACAGAAACTTCTATTGTGTACCTTGCAACTGAAACACAAGATGGTTACTCTTTTATTGCTGAACTGTGTCAGTTCACTAGCAACGGGAGAACTTTTGATCTTGAAATTGTGTTTGAAGATCATAAAGAGGATTTAGAAGTTGAAGGCATCTTGTTTCAGCCCCTAGAAAAAGTAAGTTGAAAAATATTGGTTTATTAACTTAGTCTTTTTCTTATTATTGTTAAAGGTTTCAAGATGTAAGACTTTCTTACAAAACAGCACCACATATTTTGATCTAGAGGTGGCAATATATCAGGTTGAGTTGGGTTGGGATGGGAACATGTCCTTGTTTTTGAGAAAGTGTGTTCGGTTCGTCTTGGAAGGTTTGGTCGACCCACTTTTTTTTTTTTTTTTTTGGTTTTTTCTGAACGTTATAAAGATCAAATATTAAAGTAAAGTGTTAATCTATGACTAATATAATGTAATGTTTAAGTTTTAAACTAGTTTTAGAGTGTCTTCACTACCATTTTAAAGAGACTCATTATCCAGCATGATCTGTTAGTTTTATAATTTAATGAACTGCTAAAAGAACTTATAACTTAGTAAAATCAATAAATTGGAACAGTAAAATAATTGATACAACATAAAGGTACCATGTCGCAAGTGTGCAAGATGGCAGATGAGTTACACTTAATGGGGTGCCGAGCTCAAGCTATAGCTACTTTATAATTTGGGATTGGGTCGAAAATGGTCTGAAATATGTTTATATTTCATAGGTTGAACATGAACAAGTGTTAGAGGATGAGAAACTGCCAAATGATAGTCTACAGTGGGCAATGAAGAAGGGTCTCTTCTCAAATCTTTTAAAAAAGTCCAATGGTCAAAAGGTACATCTGATATGAACTATTCATTACTGTCATTTCAAAACCCTTTTAAACGTAATTATTCCTAAATTTAGTTCTCATTTGGTACTTTCATGTATCTATATTGATTGATTGATAGGGGTATGCTGTTGATAATAATGGGAAGAAATCCGTTATGTTCTCAGCAAGAGGTGTAATAAGAAGTGACAAATTGTCTTTTAAGCCTTTACCAGAATCAAGGTTCTTCTTCTAATTTCATGCTAGTTTTTCTAGAAGAAGTTTACATCTTTTGCATATACGAGTAGTGCACAGTACTAAAGAAAAAGTAAAACAAGAGGTCCAAACCTAGTTTGTTATCCACTAATAGCCAGCTTAGACTAGTTTTCAGCCACTTACAAATTTGGGTATCTTGATGTTCATCCCAAAATCTGGGTACTCATACGCAAAAACAACTGACGTCATAGACGTTGTTTTTGTATCGATAGACATACCCGAATCATGTTAGTTAAGAAAATATGTTCTATCAAATGATATTAAACATGCATATTTACGAGTATTTCTCTTGCAGAGTCTGAATTTTAGTAAGTTCTTAAGTCCTGACTTTCAAGTCATGCTATTCTTTAGTGCATCCCCAGTAGAAAAAAGTCTCCTAAAAAACTTAGTCAATAAAAAACTATATTCAACCCATCTGAAATGCAAAGCTTTTGAAGAAAAAAGGTCGATTTTTGCCTCCCATTGAAGATGCCCTTGCTATCATGACTGATAAAAAAAAAAATCCTTTATTGTGGCTAATTCACATTTAACATGAAAAGGTAACTTGAAAATAAAGTCCTAAACGATGGATACTGTACCCCCACACCAAAGCAGCTTATGACTTTGAATTTACTAATTCAACTCAGTTTAAAAGTAATCGTTGATTCGTATGTCAAGATGATTTTCTATGTTTACTGCAGATTTCAAGAAGCGGCTGTGATAACCGTCTCCTATTTTGTTATTGCGAAGGAAATCAAATCCGATGTATTAACACCTGAAACAACATATGCATGTTACCTTGTCTACAAATCAACTGAAGACCAGTCAGTATTGAAAATTACATATCCTGATAATAGGTATATCTATTTGGTAAGCCCTCCAGACACCCCAATTATTGGACAAAAGCTTGATCAAAACACTCACAACCCATTAAATAGACCCAAACCGAATTCCGTTCCAAGACAGAGGAGCGATGGTTGGATGGAAGTTAAGATACTGGAGTTTCAAACCCCAACTTATACTGAAACTATTGAGATTCATATTGTGTTATGGACTCCCGATTACAACGAAATTAGTGGGCTTATTATAGAAAGCATCGAGCTTAGGCCCATAATGGCGCATTCTGTTTAAGCCCATATCTTTGAGGGAGGGGTGTTCACGGATTGGGTAATATCCACAAGAATCAAAACCAAATCGGTAGAACCAAAATAATCGAACCAATTGGTCAAAACCGAACCGAACCGAACTAAATATTTGGTTATCGGGTTGGATATGGTTTTGATAATGAAACCAAAACCGAATTCATATAAAATATATTTTTTTCTATGTATATATATGAAAAAAATCACTAAAACTCTTTTTAGTATAAATATAATATGATTTAAGCTTGAAAAAATATTTTGTGCTAATATATATATAATTAAATAAAAAATAATTAAAATTATGTAATTCGGGTTATTCGGTTCGGTTATTCGATTCGGTTTTCGGTTTGGTTAAATCAAATTTAATTTGGTTCGGTTCGGTTTCGGTTATACCTAGAAAAAAAAATTAACCGAACTAACCGAACCGAATAAACCGATAACCGAACCGATGAACACCCTACTGGGTAGGGAAGTTTTTTAATAGTGAATATTAGTTTTAGATTTGTACCAAAAATGTTTTTATATTTAGCTAAGCAATAATGTTTTAGAGCTGAGAAAGGCTAACGTGTATGTGCCATTTTAACATTGAGAAAGTGAATTTGATTATGAAATCATATTAGTTTTACACATTTATTCGGATGGTTCCTTGGTATGCAGAATTACGCTAGATAACACTCTTATTGAAATAATACTTGGGTGAGCTATTTTGATGGTAATAATATACCATGAATTAGAGATGCACGGACGGGCTAAAGGCCGAGCCCGCGCTTCGGTCCGGCGAAATAACCCGGAAGCCCAGTCTGCCCAAAAGGTCTTAATGGTCTTTATATTTTTCACCAAAGCCCCATCTAACCCAGGCGTGGACCGGCTGGGCAAAGCCTGAAAAAGCCCGCCAAAAAGCACAAAATCTGGGGCTTCAAAAGCCCATTAGAAAGCCCGAAAGCCCGGTCTTTTCCAAAAGAAGGCCTAAATTATGTGTTATTTTTATATAATAACATAAAATAAAAAAATTATTTAGAAATGAATGATGAAATTGCAACAAAAATATAATCACTTATAAATAAGTATAAGTATGACTTAAATGTTTGTAGGTTGTTGTTAGAGAGCTTTTATTATGTAACTAGAAGATCGCCAAGAATGCTGCATGGTCTTGACGACTATTTCTGGAGGTGGTGATGTGATGAGATGGTGGTGGCAGTGGCGGTGGTGGCGCGTGGGTGGTGTGGTGGGAGCCAAGGGCTCAAAATCTCCAGAAATGATGTGGGTTAACCGATCTATCGAATCGGCAAGAAAAAGATTTTAGGAAAATTTGCTCAAGACTCGGTGGTGGCGGACGACGGGTGGTTCACGGAGAAGAGGGTGGTAGGCGAGGTAGAGAGAAGAGAGAGGAGTGTGTGTTTTTATGTGTAGATCTTTCCATAATAAGAACTTTAAAATCTGAATTTTAAGTTTTCTAATTTAGAAGCCTAAACGCATTATAAAAGTAGTATAGATTAATGTGTTTGTTTATAATTTGTAATTTTGTTTTGTTATTTTTTAGTAATGTATTTACAAATGTTGATCAAATATTCCATATATAATAACTATATTATTATTACATAATATATTTATAAAAGCTCGGCCCTGCCTGTAAGTTTCTGCTCGACTTGGTCCCAGGACCATTTAGGCGAAATATGCCTAATGATACTGTGTTTTGTAGTTTCACCAAGTAATCTAATCAATTTAAGCAGTGAAAATCACTACCAGTCTACCATCAACAACCAAAAGCAAACCTTCTCTAACCACATTATGTTCATTCAAAAATGATTCATAAGGATACCTAAACTCATCATGGAAACTAACAACCGCAAAATGAACTACTGTAGAGTCAATTTCAAAATAAGTAATAAAAGCCACGTAAAAACCGTTAAAAACTAAAACTGGTCAACACAACATGCTTAAATAGCATAACAGGACTGGGAGCATCGCGATTAAAGTATTAAAACAACAATAAAATAAACATAATAAGATATAAAATCATCGATATAATGATATCATGGTACATGACTCTAAAATGGTTAGGCTCAGTCTGATTCAAGTTAGATGATGATAAACTGTCAAGACGAAAGCATTAGTGAAGGGTGCTTAACGTCTGTGTCAAAAGCATTAGTGGAGAATGCTAAATAAGTCAAGACGAAAGCATTAGTGAAGGGTGCTTAAAGTCCGTGTCAAAAGCATTAGTGAAGAATGCTAAAGAAGTCAAGACGAAGGCATTAGTGAAAGGTGCCAGCGTTCGTGTCGAGGGCATTAGTGAAAGATGCCAGGAGTCAAATCAGTGGCATTAGTGAAGGATGCTAAGGTCGTATAATCGATGAGGTGCATCGTTATACAAATAGTGATAGTTTGTTTCCAGGATATTGATATCCTTGATGGTGTTGTAATAAGGTGGGTCTCCTTTGGGGTTAGGTGTTGTGTAGTGTTGGGTAGTAGCCTCCATCAGAATGGAACTCAGACTTAGCCTAATCTGGGATAAAGGGTAAGCGACGTTGTGGTAGGTGTGGTTCTCCTTTGTGAAAGAACCCGGTGGTTAGCCTAGTCTGGGAAAAAGAGTAGGCGACGTTGTGAAGGCTTCTCCGCCATAAGGAGTTGGTGTCTCTGAGTGATTACGAACTCGAGTAGGTGACTCGGGAGTGGAGTAGGCGAGGAAGGTGTCTCAGGCCAACCACTATAAATACTGTGTCGTGGTTATGTGCTTGCTTACTCTTTATCTTTCATTACACATTCATATATCTATCTATCAACGTCCAACATACACATTCAAATAGATTGACATAAGTCGATCTAAATAATTTAAAACGAAGTTTTAATTGGTAAAACTATTCAACCCCCCCTTCTAGTTTTTCACATATCTTTTAAGCCTTTACACGAATCAAGGTTCTTCTTCTAATTTCATGCCAATTTTCTAGTAGAAGTTTATAGCTTTTGCGTACACGTCTTGTGCACAGTACTAAAGAAAATGTTAAACAAGAGGAGGTTCAAACCTAGTTTGCTAACAACTAATACCCAGTTTAGACCGTTTTGTTGCCACTTACAAATTTGGCACTCATACGCAAAAACAAGTGACTTCACAAATGTTGTAGGTGTTTCTATCAATAGGCATACCCGAATCATGTTAGTTAAAAAAATATGTTGTATCAAATGATAGTAAAGCATGCATATGTATTAGTATTTCTCTTGCACAGTCTGAAATTTAGTAAGTTCTCAAGTTCTGACTTTCAAGTCATGCTATCCTTTAGTGCATCCCCAATTAAAAAAAGTCTTCCAAAAGACTTTTTAATAAAAAGAAGTTATACGTATTCAATCCATCTTAAATGTTTTTGGAAGGGAGAAAAAAGTCATTTATTAGCTACCCATTGAAGATCCCCTTGCTAACATGATTGACAAAAATCATGTAAGAAAAATGAAAAGTTAAAAGTTATGAAAAAACTTGAAAATAAAGCCAATGCAGCTTAACGCTTGCATTGACTAATTTTACTCGGTTTAGTTATTATCCTTGTTTCATAAGTCAAGATTAATTTCTATGCTGATTGCAGATTTCGAGAAGTGGTTGTGATAACCGCAAACAACTTTGAAATTCTGAAGGGAATCAAATCCGATGTACTATCACCTGAAACAACATATGCATGTTACCTTACAAATCAACTGAAGACCAACCCGTATTGAAAATTACATATCTTGATTTAAGGTATATCTTGTTGGGTTTTATGAATACATAACAATTATAAAACATAAATAACATCAAAGCAAATAGCGGAAGCAATAAGGATCATAATACTAGTAAACTTAATTAACCGAATTAAAGAAAGCGCGTACCTTTTGATGAATTCAAACACAACGGTAATCTAGAACACAATCAATAACCCCAATACAAACCTTAATAAGGTTTAGTATAATTTGACTATATCAAAAGTCGAACACCCCAAATGACCAACACAAGTGTATTAGCCCTTCGTTCTTGTACACATGTACTACTATTGAATCACTACGAAAAGCTAGCTTCTAGATCACGAACAAAACATACATATGTGTATGTTTAATGAATTTCGGCAATCCCTAGATGTTAGGGATTATGAAATCGGTTAACACCCACCAAAAGAAAGAGAGGAAGGGTATGGTTCATTTACAAAACTAACATACCGATCACATCATCTATTGTTACATCATTCTCTTTCTTTTCCTTAAATACATGCTGAACCGGATGGTTTCCGGTCCGGCGGTTCGACCCGGGTCAACCAAAACCCGGTGGTTCAATCCGGTTCCCGGTCATCACTCCGGCTTACAACGGACCGGTCATCACTCCGGTTCCCGGTTAAACCGGCCGGGTCGAACCGGGTTTTAAAACATTGCTAAAAAGTGCCTAAGAGCACCCGGTGTGGTGAAATTTGTTGTTCGCCGAAATGATGTGGAGGGTGTTTCAGCGCTGCTGAAATGGTGTCACCACACCACCAATGCTCGTCATCTCCAATTTCATTGGCTCTCCAACACACAAACGACAAAATAGTAGGTGTTGCAGTTTTTCTTTTTCTTTGATTTTATTTAATTTTTCTTTGATTTATAAATATGTGTGTGTTTGTGTGTGATGGTTTAAAACAAAATGGTGGGTTGCAGGTTTTCCACGAAGAAAAAAAAGATGATGTATTTTTTTAATAAAGTTATATTTACATTTTAAGCCCTTAGAGCTCTAGGTGTCATGGCTAAGCTCTCTTCTTCATTCGGGGCCCACGGGTTCACATCACCTCCACATCACCATAACAAACATTCACAACTAACCCCCCTCACTCACAACAAACCTCAACTTACTCATTTGGGGCCTATCACTTACAACTTTATTTTTTTATTTCAAATTTCCAAATAAACCAAATTTATTTATTAAAGCAAAAATACAATACAACATATTTTAAAAAAAGTTATAAATTAAACAATTAAAAAGAAAAGCATAAAAAAACAACCTTGAATGTAAAACGTCTTAAACACAAGTCAACCCAATTTAACCTCCCCCCCCACCCAAAAAAAAAATGCATCGTCTTCTTTCCTAATTGAACACACACACACATTGAACACACACTAAAAAAAAAAAAAAAAAAAAAAAAAATGACAAAAGTACTCCCATTTCCTTCGTTGTCTGACGACGAGAGGCTCCACGGCGAAGGAAGGCGGCGAGGCGCCCAGTGCATGGCGGCGAGAAGGACGCAGATCGAAACCTTGTGCTCTTATGGTTTTTTTGTTTGTCATTGTTAGGTATAAATTTACAATTTTTGTTTATAAAGTGTGTTTTTTATTTTATAAAAAATAAATTTACAATTTTGTATTTTTAGTTTTGGTATTGTATTGTTATTTGAATGAAATGAATTTAGTGTATTTAGGAAAATGAAAAATAAAATAAAATTAGGAGTGGGTAAGGCTAAAATGGTTGTGTTGAAGTTATAGCATCCCCTGTGTTAACACTACAAATTTGCATTAAAATGTTGTAAAATGAGCATAGCATATTCTTGCACCAAATAAAAGTTCCTCCAATGCATTAACACTAAGTTTTAGCACTAAACATTTTTAATTAGTCTATAGTACAAGCCGATACAATAAATAAATAAAATAGTTAAAATATCATATATCAATATTGGGCTCATTGTAAACGTATTGATCGAAGACTTACAACAATATAGTTTATGTAAGTTATTTTTTAATTATTTAGTTACGTATCAATGTTTAACAAATATGTTGAGTTTAAATAAGAAGAATAGTATTAGTGATAAATATAGTGTAGCACTATATTTATTGTTTTACTATTCACATTACTAAATTAGTGCTAAAGATAGCGTCAACATTGGAGAAGGTTTTTTGTACCTTTTGGCACTAAATTAGCGCAAAAAGCACATTTAGTGCCAACATTGAAAATACTCTTAGTTGTGAGGGAAAGTTATTTTGAGGTTGAAGTGTTGAAATGAGATGATATATGGTGGGGTCCAAATAACTAGAAAATGCTAGCTCCACACACTCCAAAGAAAATGAAAGTTGCTTTTGGAATATAATATATGTTTGAGTTTTTCTAACTTGTGCCCTAAATGCACAAGTTAAGCACACCGATAGTACACCAAAAATATACACAGACTCACATAAAAGTACACTTGTCTGTACTTATATGTGGATCCCTGTGTATTTTTTCATAAGCCCCTATGTTTAACTTGTGCCATAGGGCACAAGTTAGAAAAAACCTATATATTTTATTGGTTGTGTTGTGTGTGTATTAATATTTTAGTGTTATTTTTAAATGATAAGAAATAAAAAAATATTTATAAATAAGAGAGAGGGTGCTGCATTGATTGAGTAAAGTTAAAAGAAAATGTTTTGGAAAGAGAAAAAGTTGATATGGAGCTGGAGGTAAAATGCATAACTACACCCTTCAACTTATTCTCTAAGACCCACGTGGCACTCTCACTTCCTAGATACTGTCACCCCCAAAATCCAATCCCAAAATCTAGGGCTCATTCAATCCCCAATTTCTCCCAAAATCAAATCAGTAACCCGAAACACTAGCCTTCCAAATGTCCAAAATCCTCAACACCACCGAATCACTATCCACATTCATCACCAACTCACCTCACTAAATCTCAAAACCCCGCCCATGGCGCGACTTCTTCGACTACACCTCGGTATCGGCCCCAAAAACTTACCACGAAGCCGTATCTCGAATACGACAAAACCTAAACTATTTCAGAACCAATTACGCTTTAATTATGCTACTTATAATATTCCTTATCTTAATATACCATCCCATATCAATGATAGTTTATTTAGTTTTATTTGTGCTTTGGTTGTTTTTTTATTTTATGCGCGATGTCAATGTTACGGTTTTCGGCCGTGTGGTTGATGACCGTGTTGTGTTGGTTGGGTTGAGTTTGGTGACTGTTGTTGTGTTGTGTTTTACGAGTGTAGGAGTCAATGTGTTGGTTGCGTTGGTTGTGGTTGTGGTGGTTGTTGGTTTGCATTCCGCGTTTAGGTGTCCGGATGATTTGTTTTTGGATGAGAGTGAGGCGGTGGAGGGTGGTTTGTTGTCGGTTGTAGGTAGTGGGAGTTATAGTTTGAATTGAACTGATTTGATTAGTATGTGTGTTGTGTTTGTTGTATTTGCGGTAATTTTGATATGAAGTGTACATGTTTCTGATGTAGTTTGAGTTGTAGTATGTATACTTAGGTTAAAGAACGATTAAATTATGGTCTTGTTGAAGTTTACACGTACTCATGTATGTTGATAGAATGCTTTAGCAATGATTCATTTCCATTATTTTGTTAATCCATAGTGGCTAAGAATTGATGTACTTGATTCGAGTATGTAGTTGTTGGTGGGAGTGGTCGAGGCATTGGAACAAGGGAGTTATATCTTCAATCGATGTAATTGATTTGAGTATTTTGTTGTTGTATCTGCAATGTGTGATTGGTTATACTTTGACCAACAAGTTGACTTCATTATCACTCAATTTGTAAAGTGTGACTGATATATCTAGTTATTTACGTCTTTAATTATATGTATGTATGTATACACCTCAGTTAAGTATAATTACAGATGCGTAAATGTTTTAGGTTATATATTAATATTAACACTAATTTGGCATTAATTAATGCTTATAAGTGAGTTTATGTGAACAGGGCAATCTGCTTAGTGTAAAGTGTGAGAAAATTTGACTTTTTAAGTCAAACTTGTGAATTTGTGAAATTATGTATGATGTGTACTGTTGTTAGGTATTTTTTGTTAGTTATGCATAGGGTGTTTCAGATTGCATAAACAGGGAAAACCTCACCCTTTACCCATTTAGTATCTATATATGCAATTTAGAAGCATATATATAAGTTATGTAAATAAAGATAGCTTAATTTGAGCTGAGAACTGAAATAAAATTCAAAATAATGACAAGTTGAATTTAAGCTAGACATTTGTTTTCGAAAAAGCTTAAAGTTAAGATTTTGGTCATCTTGATACCAAATGTGACTTTGTGCTGTATTTTAGAACGTAGTAGACTGTGCCAAACATAGAGAGACTGATACTTACTGGGCTTGCTGCAGATGGCATTTTTAGTTATTACATTTATATGTTCTTTTGTTATGTGATGATCCGTTGATAACATGTATCTTCAACCACAGTGAAAATGGCTATACTAACTAGTGGAACCAGAACATGTAGTGCATGAGTCTGTGTGTATCTCAAGAGTTTGAGTTCCCAAAGGCAGCAGCAACGGCCTCTCTGGTTTAGATATTCTTGTGATAAAATTAGTAGATTAGGCACTTTATGTCTCTACCCGAGGATGGTTTGAATGGTTATGTTGGGAGAGACCAACAGGGTAAAAATGGATAATGATGATAAGATTTATAGGAGGCTTGATTCATGTATGGTTATTCCCCCACCTAAAGGCAAGAAGCCGAAAGCTATTATAAAGCTCCTTGGTGGTGCAAACACAAAATAAAATGTATTAAAAAAAGAAATAAAATTATATAAAGCTATACTAGGCGAGTACTCGCGCCTGGCGGCAACAGTTTCTAGCGGTAGACAATTAACGATATGCGATATTATGGTAAGTGTTTCGTTTAATATTCAAAATAAAACGTGAAAAGATTAAAAATGTAATTGCAAAACAAAAATTCTTAACATGGCTTGACATTCACGAATGATATGAGAGTATATGGTATGACAGTTTCTTTTTCAAACCATGAATATTTTTCAAAGTTACCATGCAAACCACATTTTTCACTTTTCACATTCCACTTTTTCAATTTTTGACTTTTTGACCATTTTTTATTTTATGTACTATCTACCTATTATATAAAAGAGACACTTCTTTTTAGTGTGGCTTCATAAGAAAATGCCATATAGGCTCATAAGAACATACCACGTAGGCTCATAAGAAAATGCCAAGTAGGCTCCAAATACTCTTCTCAGACCCATATAAAATTGCATCTCTCACTCTTACCCAACTACCTTCACCATGCCTTTTATCTTCTTTCTATTTGCCAACTTTTTCTCCGGCCACTGCTGCACTATATAGGTTCCCTTTTATTTTTATTTTTTATTTTTATTTTTTTTGCTTGTTTCGGTTCTCTCAAGATTCTTGTTTGTATGTGTGTCATTGTAAGTGACTCTTTTTCCGGTTATTTTGCTATTGTTTAGGTCTTTTTTACAAGTATTTCATCTAAAAATAAGGTAGTCATTTCTTGCTCAATCTTACCTTTCAACTTTCTCCTCCCTCTCTCCCATTAATGTCACCAATAGCTTCAATTCTCCTCCAATGGTTATTCTCTTTCTTTTCTCTCTTTAAGACACTTTTACTTTAATTTGTAATTCATTTGTTTCTAATGTTGAAAGCACGACTTGGTTAGTTGCTTAACCTTTGGAAGACGTTTGGCGGTAGAGCAAATTAAAGTAAAGAAAAATTGCAGATGGCTACCAAGGTTTGAACGTTTTCAAGTTTATTTTCTTCCCTTCTTTCTTTAGTTATTACTACTGTTGAGTATCCCTCGCCTTTCTTAACTCTGGAGGTTATACTAAAATTTTATTATCATTGTCTCTCAACACTTTTAAAAGCTAATATTGTTCTACGTCATTGTAGGGGTTGTATGGAGTGGGACAAGGGGAAACTTTCAGAAGCAAGGTACTCAAGGGTGGTAGAGGTGTGGAGAAAAACTTGTTTAATTTGTTGGGTTAGTTCTTAACAATAATCAGTAACTAATGTATATCCGTATTTTCCGTTAATAAGAATGTGTATTATTGCCTGTAACTTTTTACTTTTGGCGTTTTACATGATTAATAATACAAATGGGGGTTTGCTAAACAGTGCCCACTCTGCAATGTTTAAGGCGTATTAAGCAATCTGTTTTTTTCCATATCTAAAGTAATTATGCATTTAATGCACAATAAATGAACATAAAAATTAACTTATATGTAATTTTGATTTAATAAAGTTCAAATTTCTTTTTATATTAATATTAAACATTGCACAACGGTCATTGTTTAGCAAAACCCATACAAATGATAGCCATTAGCCACTCAAGATATGAGATAGATTTGTTTTTGTGAGGTATTTGGGGGTTATGGACTTATGGCGTCCTTTTATTTTGTAGTTGGCCAAAGTGGTGGTTTTCTCCTCATATTTGCTTCTTAAGATGATAGATTACTGATTATAATAAAAGTTGCTATATTTACAGAGTTTGTATATTTATTTTACTGAGTTTGAATTTTTTTTGTTTTTAAAAAAGACACACAAAAAGTTAGTTAGTAGAAAGTATACCTATAAAACACCACCTTATTTCCTACAAGAAGTAGAAATCAAGAGGAAAATTACAAAACATAATACGCATTCGGTAAATACGCATTCAGTAAATTTGAAAGATGTTCAGAAGGGAAAAAAAAGTCCACTGACCAAAACAGTATGCCTACAATGCTACAAAGAATGGGCAGTAAGGTGTAGAAGAAAAATCTTTCAAACTCTGATCATTGATATGGTGTGATAAAAGTCAAATGCGGCCTTTTATCTATTACTGTATCATTATTAATTTATTATATAAGATAGGATACAGGTCACTTTACACATCAAAATAGTATGGGCTTTTAGCTAAACAAATATATCAAATACAAACATTCATACGACTTTCTATGTCTTTCGGAAAAGTATTAAAAGCAAAAGCAACATCACTAGAAAAAGTATTTGTGGGTTTACACACCATTAAAATAGGATCCGCACACCACTATTTTTTTATTATTTTTTTTGTATTTTATTTTATTTTTATATTTTTGTTTTTATTATAAAACCGCGAAATAAAAAAGACGGAACAAAAATTATAAAGTTTGATAAGTCAAAAGTATTAAAATACAAAAAATACTGAGCATGATATCATAAAAACTGTTTTTGTTCTATTAATAAAATAAGTAAAGCGTAAAAAAACCATAAAACTAAAATAGTTCAAGACAAAATATACAGAAGAAAAAATATATTAAAATCTGTTTTGTCTTGTCAATAAAGCGGATAATAGAAAGGTGAGAAAGGTAGGTGGTGGTGTGTAAACCATGTAACCTCTAGAAAAATGTTGTATTAACGTTTGAAAGGGACGTTGTCTAATAATCTTATATGCTACGTTCCAAACACTTGCTATATACTCATAGATTAATACTTACTCCATATTTTTATTTTGAAATGTCTCAAAATAGTTGTACATTTTCATATTTTAACCCGTAACAAATATTAAGTGGAAAGTACATATAGGATGATTACATCTTTGAGAACGAACAGATGATAACACGGGCGAATGATAGTAAGAAATTATTAAGTTGAACATATTCATACAAATTGAATTTTACAATTGTAAATATACCTTGATGTTATATTTCGTGAAGTATTAACTATCTAATTTGACAGTCAATATTACCACTTTTCATGCCATATTGCAGGTGTGTTTGGTAAAAGTAGCACTCACCATGACGACGAATGAAATTTGTGATAGAGAATGTGAGTTGTACAACTTCTTAAAGAAGTATTGGAAAATGAGCATTTAAAAATAAGAAAATCATCGCTCTTTGCCAAAGCAACAATGTATGTTTGGCAAAACTAAATATCTGTAGAAATTCGTTAAATGTAAGCTTTAATTTGTAAGTTGCAAAATTTCATTAATATGATTCTGTATCTTTTTTTTTCAATAAAAATGTTTGATTAATTAGCTATTAACTGTAATTATAAGTTGTTAACAGTAATTTTATATTTTAACAGCTCTGAAATATTTTAAAAGATTTATAAATCATCTTTTCATTTTGAAACTACTTGTTTAAAATAAAAGCTTGAAGTTTATGTATCCAAACAAAGCTACTTGTTTTAAAGGATATTAATTTTTTAACATAAAGCTTACAGCTTAAAAAAAAACTCTAAATTTTAGCCTACCAAACAGGCCCATAGTGTTAATGTGTTATAGTTAAACCAACACTCACGTGTAGGGGTGTCAGTCGGGTCGGGTTGGTCGGGTTCAGGTCAATTCAGGTCGGGTCAAAGTCGGGTCAAGGCTAAAAATAATTTACCCGAACCCGACCCTATTTGAATTCGGGTTAGTCGGGTTCGGGCCAATTCGGGTCCGGTCAATTCGGGTTCTGGTCAACCCGAATATAAGTTAAATAGTGACAAAATTGCCCCATTTGTTCTAATTTATATAGAACGAGATTATGCACCCGCGCGTTGCGGCGGGTTTTT
The DNA here is from genome assembly GCA_022545495.1 of Chrysanthemum lavandulifolium. Lineage (NCBI taxonomy): Eukaryota > Viridiplantae > Streptophyta > Magnoliopsida > Asterales > Asteraceae > Chrysanthemum > Chrysanthemum lavandulifolium. The sequence continues at coordinate 247,966,232 of CM040240.1, read as the reverse complement.
TGCATTTAATTTTTTATGCTATATGAGTTTTGTTATTTTGTGACGAACTAAATATATTTGCTTACCTGACCGCTTCAATTCGAACATTTAAAGCACTAAATATGTACTTTACATAAGGAAGGTTTAAAAGCCGAGCAAAGATCCATTATAATAAAAAGCCGATCTCTTTCATTAAGTTTATATCATATCATGGCTTTCATTTCTCGCACAATTCATAAGGAAGGTTTAACAAAAGCTAGGCAAAGATCTGTTATAATGAAAGTGATATTCCAAGCATACGGAGGTTTTAGACCAAATATGTACTTTACATTAAGTAAAACGAATTAAGGAATAGTCATATTACAACACGGATAGCCAAATGAGATGGACACACCGGGTTAAATAGCGCATATGGTCGACCTTGGTGGCCACCGTTCTAAGGTTGTCGCTTCACTATCTCGCCATGGAGGCGGCAGAAAATCAGTGTACCTAAAATGACAACAATATGCGATGTTTAATAAGGTGGCACAAAGAACATATTACAGCTTGTTCAAAGATACGTGTGTTAAGAATATCGACTACACGTGGACGAATGGTCAATTCTCCTTTCGCGAGCGTGGACGCGCTTTGGTCATGGGTTCCTCCAACAGCTACTACTGACCTAATGTCAGATCTGCGACCATAAAAATAAATGCTAGCTACCGAGATTGAAGTGGAAGAAGTGCATATATTCATAGGCGGGATTGGAAGCACGCTCCCGGATGTTGTATCTGCACCACAAAACGAATAAGAAACCGCACACGTAACCCATTTACATATCCCGTGCCTACACGTATGAAAGCATGAGAATATCATGCTAAATAGCGACATCGTATTACCTCGAGTGGTTGTTTCCTTCTTCCACACTGGTTAAGTACCTTGATTCTTCTCTCCATCTTTTTCGTCGTAGGCATGCACTCTTCATAGGTCGCAAGCACGTTGATATACAATCAAAATTGTGTGTGTTCATATTCAAAAGCTTTAATTGAATGACCGCCAAAGAAAATATTTCTCAAATCGTCAAAGCAACTGATTGGAGTGTTTCCTTACCCGTTATAGTGATAAGGAAGTTCACTATCTCATAGATGTGATTTGTTTAAGCCGTGTCAAGCGATACAAATATAAAAACCAAAGATTCGTGTTAAACCCCTAACCATATTAACATGCAAGACATAGAGCACATCGATTTTTATGTGTAAAAACCATGTAACTCGTTGGTTGTTCATATCGAAATCAATTTTGACCTTCACGTCATCGATAAGATTCCATGATTCCAATATGCACTTTGAAATGCAAGAATATAAAAGCGATTAAAGAGTTTAACTGTAAGTAATGAGATAAACTATAATGGTCAACACAATTATATAGGACACTTTTGTCTCATACTAATAAATAAACTACTCCGTATAATGCACATGGCAACCAAAAATGACTAAATGATTACCGCAAGATGATAATCTACACTACATTAATAGATATACATCAAGATCATGTGAATGACTTAATAGTTCAACCTGTTAAATTGTAAACATAACCCGAATTGACCCATTTATATATTAATAATAGGATGAAGTTTTCCATATAATTAACGATATTAGCTTTTATGGAACCGCATGAATGGCAAAACCTAACTACATATCGTGCATTCATATTGAAATGGTAAGCTTACCGGTTGCTATCGTCGATGTAGCCGTGAGCTTTCGTTCTTGAGTCGACTTTTAAAAGATGAGAGAATGATGATGACACCGATTGCTCAAACAATTCGAGATAACAAAATCAAATGGAATAATATTATATTAGCGTAAAATAAGAAAATCTTTTACTTTTAAAAACATTAAATTTTATGACAATGCCTCGACCAAAGAACGAGACGATAGGAGTTTTATAACTCTTGAATCTCGGATAATGCATCAAATAGAAATTTAGATAATGGAAAGCCTAAAATATCTAAAATGACAAAAGCCATAGAAATATGAATGGTCGAAACAGTTGAAGTCATTGACAAATACATTATACTACAGACTATAATATTAGGATAGCAAGATATATTTTGCATACATTATAAACAATCACACTCGATATACACAAATGGCAATAAAAATTGTATTGTTTCAATATAACCATTAGGCTTGCTGAAGCAGAAGCTTCCAAACTGTTTGACATATAGGAGAAGCTTACCGTAAAATCAGTGCAGACCATACTTTAAAACATGCAATCAAGCTTACTGATATTATCAAAAAATTGTCATATATATCACTGCATCTCGTACTACTCTAAATGCATATTAAGTCCAACCTTATGCTTAGCCATATCCGGAATCGTACTTGAAGAACTTTACTAATTAACACCAATACCTATGGTCTACGTTTTTTCATTTTTTTGTTGTGAAATTTTATAAACCGTGGTCAAAGGCCTAATCTACGACCAAGGCTTCGAAAGCTTTGGTAAGTACCCTGTATCAGGAAGATTATTCAAGCGTCACCGAAACTTTTTATAGCTACTGAAACTTTTTATAACTACTGATAACGATAAACTGCAGACGACATGTATCCCGAAGCTATCGGTAACGTCCGTGATTCCGGATGTTCAACCCAACCTTCCTATGACTATCCGCACAACTTGCCCAAAAGTATTACCTTTTCCTTGAAGAACGCTCGTAAGTCGTTGACCGTGAATACTTGCAAAGCGATTGTACCGCCATTATCAACAAGTGCTTTTAACACAATTTATGTTCTATATAATAGCCAATTGAATTGCTAAATGTAATAGCTTTTAATTATTAGAACTCATAATTTACTGGTGATTATACGTGTCCATAATTCGCATTCAAATGTCATAAGTTTTGAAATGGTTCATTTATACATCTGTAAATTCTACAGTCTCAAAGGTAAATAGGACATAAGTAACGGACCCTAGAATACATAAAAGTAGCGAAACTAATAACCTCGAGGCATGGAGCGTTTCCGTCTATCATTATTGGTCGATCTGCTACAACTCCCTTGTGGTCCTTCATTTATACCTATAATAACAGCAGTCGTCGGTATATTAGTATAAGCTATTTACTTTCGATAATATAATGGCCTCGTATATTATTTAAATGATTAATAACATGGGGCATTTTTCGATGCAAGACCAACATGGCAAATTAATCGTACGAAAACCAAAAAAGTAATTCATTTGATTTTTGATGCGGCATCTTTTTCTATATGGTTGCAACAACATAATTTTCACTCTCGAGCACTTTTTTTTGTTCCTTCTAACATATGTTCTGAAACATTGTCTTGCTCGCACATGACTATCGGGATACCAAAAGCAGCCATGCGGCAGCCCAAGGTAAACCTTTATTACTAAAAAAAATAATATACAAACCATTAAAGCTAAACAATCGACAATAATATATCCGGTCCAGAAACAATAATTGCAAACGAAATTAAAGTAACTCATACCTTTCTTCTCACATGTAGATGATACCCTTTTGTTGCTGATAAAAAGCCTCTTCTGCACCCAAAATCATTAAAAGCAATGAAACATAAAAGTAGATGCAAACCAATGATTTTCATAACAAACATTTAGCATCAACCTGAACTAATATTAAAGTAAATAGATCTGCTCGAGAAACAATGATTGCAAATGAAGCTGAAGTAACTCATACCTTTCTTCTCAGATGTAGATAATTGAATAAAAATGTCAGTAACAAACAAAGTCTCGAAGGCTGAAATATAACAAAAAGAAAATCAATTAGTACAATAGATCATAATGGTTACTAATCACAAACAACTAATTCAATGAAATTTTTGGTTACTATTGTTTAAGGTTAACTTATGTTAACAAATACTACCTGGTAATGCGACCTTTTTGCCAAAGTAACACGAACAGACCACACGAAAAGACTAACTCAACACCCTGCTCAACTTTTTCAAAAACCAAAACAAAAGCAGTTTCAATTTCCGAAAGCAGTTTCAAGGTGTGTATACAACTTTTCCACACTTAATTCACTTTATTAACAATATAAATAAAAAAGATAACTAATAGAAGGTTTTTTTTTTCTTACCCTGTAATCTGCTTGGTTGACTTCAAGACCTTCCAAAATCAACTTCAATTTCCCCACGATAAAAGCGATCGATGTTCACTCTCCCGTGATTAAACGACAACACCTAAAACCAAACCATTTAAAAAAACGTGTTCATAAATTATACAATAATAAAACAATTAATTTCACAAATCAAAAATACAATATACCTTGAATAATCTTTGTTGGAGTGTTGAAGCTCAAACTACTACTCGTCGTGTTCTCACCTCTTGACATTTCTTCAAACTTTCAATGAACATCCCACATTAAAATAATAGGTTGAATCAGCGTTTTTTTTTATTGCGATTACTGCCTGTGTCTGGGTGTGTGTATGTGTGCGCGTGTGTGTTTTGATATGGGGATGGGAGGTTCTGGAAAATTAAAACGCATAATAGTAATTTTTTTTGTAGTTAATTCGTGAAGTTTCTGGGGTTTTGGTTTTGTAGGTTTCGTGTAATAAGGAGCCAAGAGTGAGGCGGTGGTGATGGATGAGTGAGGCGGTGTTCTTCCAATCGGGTTTTTGCTTACCCGAAACGACAAAGAATCGCTTTTTGTAACACTGGAAACGACAAAAAAATGGAAGTAACACTGTAGCCTCACTCACAATCTCCCGGGTCTTAACTGTAGCATACGACGTCGTTTTCGACGTGAATTAAAAATATTTATAATATTTCTAAAATAAATATATAAAAAAGATAAAAATTTTATTTAGGTCAAACGGGTTGACCAACCCGACTTACCAAAAAACTCAACCCGACATCGACTTATTTAGTATTCGGGTTGGCCGAATAACCCGATTCAATTCTAACCAAAAGAACCCGAATATCTTGGTCGGGTTTGGGTTAGTCGGGTCGGGTCGGCCGGTCGGGATTTTGACACCCCTGCTCACGTGGCACTCTCCTCTCTGTCACCCCCAAACCCCATCTTTTAATTCCCAAAATCTAGGTCTCATTTCAATCCCCAATTTCTCTCAAGTCTCAACCATCCCTAAATCCACCTTTTAATTCCCAAAATCAAGTCAGTAAATCCAAATGTCCAAAATCCTCAACACCACCGAATCACTATCCACATTCATCACCGACTCACCTCACCAAATCCCAAAACCCCGCCCATGGCGCGACTTCTTCGACTACTCCTCGGTATCGGCCCCAAAAACTTACCACGAAGCCGTATCTCGAATACGACAAAACCTAAACTATTTCAGAGCCAATTACGCTTTAATTATGCTACTTATAATATTCCTTAGCTTAATATACCATCCCATATCAATGATAGTTTATTTAGTTTTATTTGTTTTGTGGTTGTTTTTTTATTTTATGCGCGATGTCAATGTTACGGTTTTCGGCCGTGTGGTTGATGACCGTGTTGTGTTGGTTGGGTTGAGTATTGTGACTGTTGTTGTGTTGTGTTTTACGAGTGTGGGAGTGAATGTGTTGGTTGCGTTGGTTGGGGTTGTGGTGGTTGTTGGTTTGCATTCCGCGTTTAGGTGTCCGGATGATTTGTTTTTGGATGAGAATGAGGCCGTTGAAGGGGGCTTGTTGTCGGTTGTAGGTAGTGGGAGCTATAGTTTGAATTGAACTGATTTGATTAGTTGTGTTGTGTTTGTTGTATTTGCGGTAATTTGGAATATGAAGTGTACATGTTTCTGATGTAGTTTGAGTTGTAGTTTGTATACGTGAAGTTAAAAGAACGATTAATTTATGATCATGTTGAAGTTTAATTTGTTGATGTTGAGAGAATGTTTTAGTAATGATTCAGTCTTATTCATTGTTTGTCCTTCTTGACTAAAAGTGATGAAGAGTGTTATTGTTTACAACTATCATATTCCGGCAGGCATGAAAAGGTGTTGATCTTGATATAGCATGACTTCATATTGTTATACTTGTGGAGTTATGTCAACTCGGAAAGCTTCTTGTCAAGTGAATTCAGCACTTAGCCTCTATGTGGTCTCATTTTGCCTGTCGTTATATAGTAATTTAAGGAGATTTATTCTGTTGTTTAAGTTGCAAAACCAAGCTTCCTGAAACATGAGTCCACTGATGTTACAGACTTGTAGCACATTGACATAGTGGTCCTGTCCTTCAGTATATCAGTAGTAGTATTAGTATATGTCTCCGTTGGTATATTACTACATTTGCTTGACTGTTAGATTCGCTAGTCAGGTGAGGTTCCTTCCGGATTTCATTTGCCCCCCCCTCTCCCCCCAACAGTTTGTTTGGTTGTGAAAGTAGTACATTACATTCTTCATATTTCCTGTTGTGATTGGTTAAGTTCATGGGTTGATGTTGCAAGTATGAAGTATGCGTGTGAGAGGTATTTATCCCCATGCTTATGAAGAGGTTCTCATCATCGTTTGTGTATCCTCCTTTCTGCTAGCTCCTGAACTTTTGGATGTGTCTTTTATAGATCAACGAATGTGTTAATTTCATAGATCAAAACGTTTGTTGGTTTTTTAGTCTACTAACTTTGCCCATACAAATCGATGACAACAGTGGTACTATACAGGCACTGACAAATGAGAACGGTGTACGTACTCAATCACTTTGTTTGTCAAGTTTTTGAAAACTTATTAGGTATCAAGTATATCTCGTAAACAATATTTTCACACTGTGAAGATGATGTTTTTTAATAAAGTAACACGGAAGTTTATATGCTTAAGAGATACGAGTAATTAAAAAAGATCTTCCTTGACACATTTCGTTCTTAAACTTAAAAACTTACATTAGGCATCGATGTGATGGTGGTTGGCGTTTTGTAGACTAGTCATTTGATCAAACGTACGTTAATATTGTTTTGTTATAAAGTTGAGCCCGAGTTTGCCAAAGTTAATATCCCATTGTTATTTCACAAGCTTGGGCTTTGTATATATTTCAACGATGAGCTTAAATGAAGTATGCTCAATTCTAGCTCGACTTGTTAAACGCACTATGCTTGAGCTTTTATCTTGTTTTTACATAAATCTACATAAGTACATCTACAATCATACGCAAACGTATATATAATATTTATAATGCTCGTCTAGGCTCCGAGCCTAATCAAGCTTTCGATATTAAGCTTAAGCTTGAGCTCAATTATTAAATAAGCCAAAAGTACGCTTGAACTTGAGTGTGGGCTCGTTTAGACTCAGGTTTATTTCAAACTTTTACCAAACTAACTTAAGTAGCTCACGAGTAACTTGACTCTCGTACATCCTCATCTACAAGCAATTTAATTTAAAAAAGTCATCATGGAAATCAAATGTTATGTGTCTAAACTTGAAAACTAACGAGGTGTTTGTTTTGGCTTATATAGCCGGCTTATGGTTTATTTGGTTTTGGGTTTATATTTCATAAACTCACTTTTTGTGGCTTATTTTGAAACTTTCCGGCTTGTATAAGCTTTTATGACATAATAAATTTATATAAGCAAAAAAGTTTTAAAATAACCCACAAAAAATAAATTTATGAAAATATAAACCCAAAATGAGCCGGCAATATAAGAGAAAACAAATACCCCTTCAAACCATTTAGGCTGCCCCCAGTAAGGCAAGCCAATCCCTATTTCGCATCACATCGTCATTTCTCTCCAAATGACCTGCGGCGATTCAATCTTTAAATGAGGGACGACAAGAAAATAAATGTTTTAATATTAAATGCACACAAAGTTTACACACAAAATCTCGATCGAGCAGATGACCAAGTGGGTTTCTTTTTGTGGCGATCGACTACCTCCGCAACAAGATGATCGATTAGAATCGATCGCCCCTACTCAAACGATCTAGAGTCGATCGGTACTACTGTAACCAGCCTTACTAGTAAAAATATTTTAGTTGTAAATTACAAATCTTTTAAAAGCGCCTCCGTGTCTCGTTCATGTATACTAACTTCTCAACTGACACACACACTCACCTCAGGTAACAATCTTTCTCATTTCTCTTTATTTAATCACAATTTCAGTTTCTCATCTCGAAATATAAACTGAATTATACTTTGACCAAACAGTTGACTTTGTTATCAATCAATTTGTAGCATATCTAACTGTTTTATTATATGTATATGTATACACAGTTAAGTATAATTAGTTAATTACAGATGCGTAAATGTTTTAGGTTATATATTTAAATACTAATTTGACATTAATTAATGCTTATTGTAAGTGAGTATATAAAGTAAACAGTAAAATCTAGTTAGTGTAAAGTTTGACTTTTGAGGTCAAACTTGTTAGGTATTTTGTGACTGCTGCTTTCTATTTGTTGTTATTATTAGTTAATAGTTATGCATTTTCGATAATTTTGTTATAGGTACTATACGTTAGCAGTAAACATTTAGTTTTCCTTTTATTAGGCTATGTTTTCGCAAAACTAGCAGTAAACATGTATGTTTGGCTAACTGTTGCGTTTTTGAAACCGGAGATGGAGATGGAGAGGTAGATTATAAAAGGAGATTATTTTTATAAGCCGCATGAAGTAGCATTTGATTTTCAGAGAGTATGGAAGATTATTTTTCTATAATCTTTATAAGTTCTGTTTGCCAAACCAAAACTTATACGAGTAGTTTAACTAGCTAATTTTTTCAATAAATAAGCGTAATCTCTCAATAATCATGTAGGCCAAACATATAGTTTTTTTTTTTTTTTTTTTTTTTTTTCGGAAATGCAGGCCAAACATATAGTAGTTAGGAGGGTAGTTAGCATTAGGAGAGTAGTTGTTTGTTTTATAAAAGTATTTGGTAACATGGTTGTAGCAGTAATTATAAAGTTTAGAATGACGTAGACGAAAACGTTTTTTTAGTCGAATAGGAGTGTTGAAACAAAATCCATAAGCTAAACGCTCGTTGCAAAATAAGCATTAGATTTTAAACAACGCTTGTGATAGCTTGTCACCCGACACAACTTCTGCACGAAAATGTAGCAAACCTTTACGTATATGGCATTGTATGTCTAACAAACTTTTATTTTTACCATTTTATGGAGAGAAAAAAAAAAAAAAAAAAAACCCAGTATTCTTACAATCTGATGTAAAAATTTTAATTATTTTTCCGTTTGGTGGAACAAAATTTTCGTTTACCATTTGATGGAACAAAGTTCCATCTGTATAGTGTTGTTCGTTTATGAATGTAGGAAATCGTGTTACACTATGATATTACAATGTGACTGATATTAGTATTTCTACAAATGCGTATAGTTTTGAAGTGATTAAATTGAATGTATGCTCCTTTGTATTAGTATCTCTACAAGCCCGACTAAAGTGAAAATGGCTATACTATCTACTGGGACTAGTACATGTGGCTCAATGGAACTAGTTGCAACCTCATTTTTTCCCCGATACACACAACGTGACTGCGTGTATTTCAAGAGTTTGAGTACCCAACGGCAACATCGGTTTGGGTTTTCTTATGACAAAGTAAGAAAATTAGGTGCTCCGGGTCGCCCATTGAGGATGATTTGGAATGGGTATGTTGGGAGAGACACATACAGGATAAAAAAGGATAATGATGATAAGATTTATAGAAGGCTTGATTCTTGTTTGGTTATTCCTCCGCCTAAAGGAAAGAAGCCGAAAGCCATTATTAAGTTCCTTGGTGGTGCGTTTATAGGAGCAGTTCCTGAGGTTACATATAGGTCGGTTGTACTTCCTGTAAAGTTTTCGCATTGTTTTTTGTTTAAGAGCAAAAGAACATGTTGCAATTTATTGCAAGTTATTTTTGTAGATTGACTTGCATCCTGCAAACTTTGATATATGTATGCAGCTATCTACTTGGGCTATTGGCAAATGAAGGCTATCTCATTATTTCTGTACCATATAACGTGACGTTTGATCACTCACAAGCTGCTAGAGAAGTTTTTGAGAGGTTTCATTCCTGCTTGAATTCAGTGTTAACGTATGGATTACCGAGTGATGGCCTGCTAGCAGCTGAGCTTGCTGATCTTCCTCTTTATTCTGTTGGTCACAGGTGCGCATATTTTATCATCCTTAAGAGGGTGTCTTATCCAATAAATGGGAAATAAAGTACTAATTCCTACAACATTTTCAAAAACTATGCAGTAACGGCGCCCTACTCCAAGTACTCGCTGGAAGCTATTTTTCGGATAAGCTACCAAAGGTTAGTTTCATGTCTCGGGTCTGTTCTTTTGTAGAACATGATGTGCTTTTAAGTAATATGTTTCAAAATATATTTACATGTAATGATATTGAATAATATCTTTTCTGTTGTGGAAGGCGAATGCCATAATATCTTACAACAACAGGCCCGCAACAGAGGCAGTACCCTACTTCGAGCAGGTAATGTGACTGGTTCAGGTATAAACAGAGTTATTTATGAAAATGATACTGTAGTTTCTTAATATTATCGTGTTTTTTGTCACTTTCATAGTTGGGTCCTCTAGTAAGCCAAATGATGCCTATGGTGGAAGCTTCTCCTGTATCCTCCATGGCTAAGAGTGCTGCAGGTTAATTGGATCTTATATGCTTGAAGCTATTTTAGATAATCAACCTAACCAGAGCACAAATATTTTGATTTTTTTATCACTGGTATGTTTTATACTGCCTTGGTTGTTGGTAATCACGTCTCATTTTGTTTGTTCTCTGTCTATCCATTCTATGCAGATGCCTGGAAAGCAGTGCTTGATACAGCTGAAGCAATGGCACCTGATTATGATCCTGAAACTAGGGTCTCGTTGGACAAATTTGTTGATCAGCTACCATCGGTTTTCAATCAGGTAATCCTATGTGGTTTAGTAATATTAGACTTTTAAGAGATTAAATTTTAAATTGTTAAGTTAATGCTACATGAGAACCATTTTTACTCTACTTTTGTCTTTCCTTATAGACGCCAGCTATATTCTATGTGCTTATTAGATGTATTTTGGTTATATCAGGTTGCTCAAGGAATATCAGAATTCAAACCAACACCAACTGAAAACCGAGAATTTTGCAAGAATTCATATAATGTCCCGAAAACACTCCTGGTAATTTTGTGCTCCCGAAAGGCTATTACTAAATTTCAAACATCTTTTAGTGTTTCCTTGTTGATTTATATGATTGATACTTGTTTGTTGCAGGTGAAGTTCAATACTGATGCCATTGACGAGACAGATCTCCTTGAGGAAACTTTGAGGCCTCGTGTGGAAGCTATTGGTGGAACACTCGACATTGTTTCATTGAGTGGTAACCATATCACACCATGCATCCAGGTATGTATTTGGTATTTGTTTTTGTGTGATATATTTGCCACATGTGAACATTTCAACATATTTAGGCTAGCTGAGGTAGATAAATTCCCCATGACTCCTGGCCATATTCACCAAGTTTTTTTATCAAATATATCATGTGGAACATGAAGCTAATCGACCATATATACTAGTAAATAATAGAGGTGCAAAAGTGGACATGTTGGGTTAAAATAGGTTGTTCTTAGTACAGGCTGAAACGGGTCAGGTGAGGTTGGGTTGACCACTTGACTTACAAACATATTTGTCCATTACGTTAAATATGATTAAAACGCTTTAGGAGGCTACAAGCAGCACAAAATACACTTTTGATGACTCTCAACAACATTCCACCCGTTTGTCATGTTTTTCTTAGCTAAAATTCTGTATTAGACCCATTAGGGATAAATTATAACCCAAATAGACCTGATTATAAGTTAATGGGTTGAAATAGCTAGTAACTCTAGTAGCTATCAGGTAATGATGTTTTATCTACTTTGAGGTACTATTGTTTTAGTGAACCAATTATTTGCCCTTTTCTGCATGACCAGGACCCAAAATTGCAAGTAGGTGATATATACACTCCAGCAGATGCGATTGCACAAGGACTCAAGACCCTTTCGCTAAACGAGACAAAAATTCTTGCCAGAACCATTGTAGACTGGTTTAGTAGCATCAACTAGTAAGTTAAGTGCGGAGATTCAGTAAATGTAAACTAAACTTAGCTTCAACAAATTTTTGGATCTTGTATATATTAATATAGAAGCAACCATTGTGTGAATATAGACTGGAAACACATACTTTATTTTATTGTCTCCCATACTATATATTATTTGACATTGGGGGATAGATGGAAAATCAGAATTATAGGATGGTAAAATGTGTAGCAAGTAAGCAAGGGATACTTGTTGGCTTTCCTGTTGATGAAGCTGGGGTTACTGTGAGCTAGGGGTGACAAAATGTGCGAGTTTGAGGTCAAACAATTCTGGGTCAGCATACGATTCAATCAAATAATGATAAATTATTTTTTGCTACTGTGAGGGAAAGAATAATATCGATACCCCCTTTGCTGAAATTGCTATACCTTCTTAGAGTGATTTTTTGTACTAAAACAAAAAATGAGTTTTCATCATTGTGTAAGAAGAGAAGTTGATGGTTGAACTAATGGTGATTGCTTAAAAGAAGGAATTTTTATCAGACTTAATAAAGGAATATTTGGTAATATGAAAATTGAAGCATTCATTAATACACTTTTAAACAAATTTACATTAATTATACAATTATACCAAGAAGATCGCAGCCATCTACTATAAAAAAAAGCTTTATGGGATTTGGTGATTAAGATAATGACAGCCCACAGAATGGACTCGTGGTTTTCTAAATAGTTATTTTGAAGATAATGAAATTACTTGCAGTCTTGCATGTATCTAGGAAAACAATGTCTTTCTAGGATTGTCTTTGACATTAATCCCAACAAATGCCTAGTCAAGTAGAATGATATGATACAAATTGTGGATTATTTTGGCCATTACAGACGAACAACAAGTTGTTATCCGTTTATATGATGACAAATCTCACCTACCATAAGCATATAAGTCTGACTTTCCTTTTGTAAGTTCTGCACCTAAACTCGCACTTTGAAACACCAAAATTTAAAAACAAACAAACAATGGCGGCCTTCATGAAGGAGCTTGAGCATCTGAAAATCGAATTGGAAGAGATCAAATCAGCCACCGACAACTTTAATGACAACAAAGTTATCGGAATTGGTGGTTTTGGGAAGGTCTATGGAGGAAAACTATTTCGCTTTAATGGGCGAAATATGGTTGCCTTTAAGCGTCTAGATGAAAGATTTGGGCAAGGAGGTCCTGAGTTCTTTAAAGAGATCAGGATGCTTTCATGTTACACGCATCAAAATCTCATCTCTCTCTTGGGATTTTGCAACCAAGGAGGTGAGATGATCCTTGTGTACGAGCATGCGTCTCGTGGAAGTCTCGACCGGATTGTGAATGATGCCACTCTCACGTGGACAGAAAGACTAAAGATCTGTATTGATGCTGCGAAGGGACTAAGCTTCCTTCATGATCCCAATGGGACACATCAAAGAGTCATTCACTGTGATATTAAAAGTGCAAACATTCTACTTGATGAGAATCTGAAAGCTAAGGTTTCTGATTTTGGGCTGTCAAAAATAAGCCCCGCTAATCAGAAATATACATTTCTTTTCACCAGTCCTTCTGGTACCCCCGGTTACTGTGATCCACTATACATGGACACATACCAACTAACAAAAGAGTCAGACGTATACTCTTTTGGGGTTGTCTTATTTGAAGTCTTGTGCGGGAGAGAGTATGCTCTAAATATAGCAACGGTAAGCTTATTATGATTTTCGTGCCTTTTTGGAAGAAAAGCTACGAAGAAAAGAAATTAGACGAGATCATCTTTCCAGATCTCATGCAACAAATGGACCCGAGTTCTTTGGAAACATTTGCAGACATTGCATATCAATGTTTGCAGAAATCTCGTGAACAACGGCCAGCAATGTCTGTTGTTGTGGAAAAACTTAAGACTGCACTTCAATTTCAGGAGCTCCGTTATTTTAAACCGTCAGAGTATGAAAAGATAATTATGGCTGCGGATCCTCCTCTGATCTACAAATCTAAAATTGAATTGAAAGCGATTCTCGCAAAAGGGTTTCTCGTTAATAAGGGGAAAACGGTAATGAGTTACGTTGCTTTGTGTTATTTTTATAAATTTTATGAATGGTAAATACAAAATGGAAATAATTTGCAAAAGTTACCATTTACATCCCCTTTTTGCATTAACATGGGACTATGGGAATGGGTTGAAACTGAAGGGTGTATTGCCAAAATCACACCATATCCCACCCATCATAGATCAATCCCAACTATTGTCCCTGATATCCAGTTAACTAATTTAATTAATTGACCTGCAGCTGTTTTCAATAAATGACAAGGAAGAACACTGTGAAAGGCTATATATCGAAGGCTGTTTGAATCCAAAAGAAATTAGACATGGCAGTTTAAAACATCTGTCTAACTATAATAGTTCAAGGTGACTATCCTCCTTAGGCACAGCCCTTTTGTTTCTCAATTGTTTTTAATTTTGTCAATCTTTGCCTGCTTCTTTATGCAGATTTCCAGAGGGGCGTTGTTACAGTTATGAAAATGAATTCAAAGCACATGTGAGAGCTAAATTCTTGTCACCCCTAATCACATACAGCGTGAACCTTGTCTTCAGATATGCAGGGAATATCAAAAAATGTATACACATCAGGTACAGATTAGATGGGGAGACGAAAGTTTTCATAGTCTACGACGCAGATAAGAGAGAAGATGGATGGTTTGTGGCTCCATTATACCAGTTTACAAGCGACCACAAAAGTGTAGATCTTGAAATTATCTTTGAACGAGTTTTAGAAACATTACAAGTAGCAGGCATCGAGTTTCAACCCCTTGAAGAAAAAGTAAGCAGAAAAATACCAGTTTATTCATTCAAGTCATTTTCTTTGTTATTTGATGGTTCTAGCTAAGTATTTTTAGAAGCATTATTAGAAAATAGGCCAGCCACAAGCATATTTTGAATGAAAGAAAACCCCAATGGCGTGCTCACTTGCTTTAGTATGTGTATTTTTCATATATAGGTGAGACATTATCAAGTGTTGGGGTATCAAGACATCGTTAAAGCTTCGTCACAGGCTTTGTTCTACAAATCCCTTGACGAACTTAAAGTGCTTCTCTCTATAGGGGTCCACCTTAATGGCCACAAAAGGGTAACTGGCTACGTCTATATATATGCCATTACTCGATATTTTTTATCATGAGAACTGATTCCAACTTATTTTTAATAAACTGGCAGTGGTTTTCATTAAATGAGAACGGGCAACATTGTGAAATGATATCAATATTCGATTGTCTGGTTCCAAATAGAGAATCCACTTCTCGAAGTGAGTCTAATTATTATTCAAGGTGACTTGTCCTCTTCCTTCTACTCATTCCTATAGCTCATTTATGATTTTTTTTATCTAATACTCAGTAATATTTTATACTATCATTCTTGGCTTCTTCGTGCAGATTTCTAATGGGCTTATATAAAACAGACAAACAGGGATTCAAAATACATGTCACAACTCAATTCTTGACACCACTTATCGGATACACAGTGAGCCTTATCTTAATCAAAACATACTATGATGAAGAACAAATATATGTAGACCTCGAATACAAATTAGAAGGGGAGACAAAAACTTCTACTTTGTACCTTGCAAATAAAAGACATAAGGATTACTATGTTGCTGAATTGTATCAATTCACGAGCTATGGGAAAATTGTTGATCTTGAGATTGTGTTTTTCGACCATCAAAATTGTATAGAAGTAGAAGGCATCCTGTTTCAGCCCTTGGTAAGAGTAAGCTGATAAAAATTGGTTTATTCATCTTAGTCATTCTTTTCTGATGGTTTTACGTAATTGACTGCCACAGCTTGAGCTACAGCTACTTCTTAATTTGGGTATAGCTGGTTAATGTCTGATATATGTTTACAATTCTTAGGTTGAACATGATCGCGTGTTAGAGGATAAGAAAATGAATACGCAAATCCTATCAGATTCGGATATGCTCAAACTGCCAAATGATGGTGTGCAGTGGACAATTAAGAAGAATCGCTACTCAAATCTATTAAAAACGTTCCACATCAATAAAAGTCAAGAGGTATATCTGCTACACGCTACCAATCCTATATCTATTTCTCATTTGGTACATACATATAATCTTATATTGATTGATTGATTGATAGTGGTTTTCTGGTGATAAAAATGGGAAGAAATGTCTAATGTTATCACCAAGAGGCGTAATAAGAAATCCGGCCCCGTCTTTCAAGTCTTTACCCGAATCAAGGTTCTTTTTCTGTTTTATTGTATACGTTTATTTTATTTTTTTTCCGCATACATTCGAGTTGATTGACAAAAATCCTGTATCTTGTATAAGTCCCCGGCTGGGTAAGCCAATGCAAGCTAAAAACTCTGCATTGTCTAACTCCAGTAAGTTTGAATGTTATCGTTTTTGGCATGCAAAGATGATTTTCTATGCCCATTTTTTGTTGCAGATTTCGAGAATCGGCTGTAATAAAGACCCAAAGTTCTGTTTTCGAAATTGTGAATGAAATCAAATCCGATGTAGTATCACCAGAAACATCATATGCAGTTTACCTTGTCTACAAATTACCACAGGACCAATCCATATTTGAAGCTCCTCTGGAAATAGTAAATTGTAAGGGTCGCAATTCTGCTTATCCATATATCTATTTAGTGAGTCCTCTAGACACCCCAGTTATTAGAGAAATGCTTGATCAAATCCCTCACAACCCAGTAAATAGACCCAAACTAAATGCCGTTCCACAACAGAGAAGCGACGGTTGGATGGAAGTAAACATATGGGAGTTTCAAACTCCAGCTAATACCAACACGATTTCGATGCATCTATGGGTAAAGCATCCCGGTAACAAGGATCTTAGTGGGCTTATTATACAATGCATTGAGCTTAGACCAGCATAGATTCTATTTTTTCATGATTAGGGCAAGACTCAAGTGTAAACGCTCATTAACTCTGTCTCCATGTTACTTTTTTGTGATGAAATCCATAGTAAACTCGATATCCTATCTTAACTGTTATACATTGTATAGTCTAGTCTCCTACTCTTCATTTTAGATCTGTGATATTACTCCTAACAGAAAAGTAACTATAAATTAAGAAAAGATTGGGACATCGAGGATTGATCAACCTGCTTGTTTATCTGAATCCTGTCGGTCTGTCTAGGAGAATGCACCGAATATGGTAGTTTTGTGGTCTCTAAAAAGATTGTTGAAATTCAGAGCATTTTTTATCACTTACAAAATACCTGAAGATAACCGATAGAGATATAAGGGTTGTGCCAAAGTTAGGTTTGGAAATCTGGCTGATTGGAAAGATTGTTGGTATGTCTGTTTATGATGGTCCTCATTCTCCAGTTATTGGACAAGAGGTTGATCAGTTCACCAACAACCCCAAATAGTAGAAGGGTTCACATAAATGAATCCTATGAATCTTAATTTGGCTCTACCGATTAGTTGTTTATTTGTGTTGTCATGCAAGGAACTGAGTTAGACCCATATAGGCGATTGAGGCAAATAAATTGTAACATAATTAGGTTTGTTCTGATATTATACATTCATTTCAATTTCTAACAGAAAATAAACTGCAAAGATTTGTAACAGTCTCGGGTGTTCGTTTTAGAAGTTAAATGTCTCAATACATTTACATTCATACTGCACCAGACCATACTTTTGTATTTCACTAAAATCATAATATAATATACAACTAATATTACTTTGATGTAATCAAGATCAAGGAGAATCCGTAGGCGTTGAAAAATAAGCCTCTTTTCCAAGACAACATCCGGAGCTTCTACCAGGTGTTGTTGTCGCTGATCTTATACTCGGCTCATCACTTAATAATCCTGTATGAGAAGCCTCTTCAGTTTTTAACAAACTGGACTTCCCCTCTATGTCATCCATTTTATCAATCAGTGTGTGTTTCGTCTTTGTATTTGAACTGGATATACCTGAGATCCCAGGGATATTTGCCCCCAGAATGCTATTTGTTGCCATTGGTGAATCGGGATCGCTTAAAATGTCTTCTTGAGAGACGTCTCCAATTCTTGTTAGTATGCTGAATGCTAGGTTCCCGAGAACACGAGAATAAGCTTCTAAGATCGCATGCGCGACATCCTGTAATAATTAAATATTAGCACACGTTGATTTCTTGTCAATAGGAGTTTAACATGTAGAAATGTTCTCTTTATAACAATCACGACTAATTCTAAAATATTGTTATGTGAACTCAAATAGGTCATTCAAACTATCTGAGCTGTTTGAGTCCAAGCTGCACTAGGGTCTTGCACTCTTGCCTAATGTTTCAGTGACCCAACTGACGTCATTCGAATTTTATGTTTAACATCAGGCAAAAGTGTACCATATTAGAGGTTTACTCACCTTTCCATATTGTATTTTCATGACATCAAGAAACTTTTGAGGAAGGTTTGGATATCTGATCTTGATTTCGCGTGAAAGATCTTCGGCTCGGTTTATTAACAACTCCAGTTTGTCAAGTTCAGACACCGGATCTTTGAATGACCATGATGTTCTTGCTGGAGATTGACCATTGTCATGTTGCTCAATCTTCTTTTTCCATGCATGTATAGCTGTTTCCAGTCTGTTAATGGCATCTAGTGCGCTGTTTTCAGACTTTAAATTCATGGAGTTGAGCATAACAGAAGCCGGTGAGGAAAGTCTGTTTACTATCCTATATAGATCCTCACCAAGGCTTGCCTTCCCTGACTGTAGAATTGAAAACAACTCATTAACATGCATCTGAATGGGGTAAAAATATCGGGTACTAGGTGCCAATTTCAACTCAGTTACTGAATGAGTCACTTTGAGTTATGTTTTATCTCAAATGGGTCAAAATTTGACTACAATGTATTTTAAATTCTTACAGTTTATATAATCAGATTCAACTCAACAAAAATTCTTAACCCGACTTGCTTTAACAAAACTTGCAGTTCTAAACAATCGAATCAGCTTCTGATATATACAGTTCTATGTTGCATCATAACCATTAGTAAAAAGATGGATGGCTTACCTTGGGAAGCGCCTCACCAATGATTTTGGGTACCGGCATTTCAAGCAAGATAGTCTCATTGATTGTTTTAGCAGCCTTGAAAATTTGATGAACCAATTTAGCCTGATTAAGCAATTTCTTCCTTTCACCATCTGATAGACCACCTATGGGCACTTGTGGCGTCGGAAGCCACCATCTTTTACTTTGCTTAAGATTGCTACATCTTCCTTCAGCTCGACTACCCCCTTCCTCATACCAAAACTCCGTCTCAGTCATTGAATCCAAGGTTTCCTGTTAGTACAGTTATGCATACTCAATGCCTTTAGACAAACATCTGAATTTGATTCAGTTGACTGTAATGAGTGAAGAAATCACCTACAAGAAGCATAGAGTCTAACTTTCGCAGAGCTGGGAGGTTCAGATGAACGTCTCCACGAGCTTTTGGTGTCATTATCTGTGAAACAAATAGACAAAGTTACTAAGATTTATATGTGAAAATGGTTTCTATAAAGTCGAGAAGGGAACAAGAAGATGCCTCTAATGTCCTTCCGTCAGCACCAGATTGCTTAGCAGGAATCAACTGAACCATATAGTTGGTTGGAGAAAGCAACCAGTCCATCTCTCTTCTCCACTTGTTCTTTTTCTCCTCCGCTAAAGGCTCAAGTTTCCATAGCTCTCCGAAAACGGTTCCTATCCATCAGAGATAATATTATCTTAAGTAAATTATTGGACCCTATATAATTAGAAAATCCAAAGTAAAAAAATGTTTATCCAAACACTTCGTGGTAGAGAAGGTACCAGCTAGATTTGTTATGGCGTTGGACAAAGCCAAAGCAGCGGAGACTCCATTTCGACCTCCTGTAGTATCTTCACCCAACAAAAGTTTTGCAAATTTTTCTTTCATTACCTCCACATCTGAGTAGTTGATTGTATACGATGGATTCTCATTGGGGGTGAACTTCTTTGGGCTCTCGGAGTATTCCCATTCATCCAAACCGTGTTCGTCTCTTTTCATCATACTCCATTGAGAAAAAAATGAAGATGAAGGATTATTGCTAGAACAACAGCTTGAAATATCTTCATCTGGTGAGTCGGGTGGGCATCCGTATCCTTTGCTTGTACTACTACTTTCATCCTCGTAAGAGTTCGCATTCTGAATGCAGCTCTCAAGCCCGTTGTAAGTCATAATCCCTGTACAATCTATTCATGAGATATGCAAACTCGAAAAGTTTAACTTTATAGTGATTTGATTAACAAAAAAGACTGATCAGCAGTGTGTTTGTTTCAACTCTTTATTCCTAGAAATGACATTGATTAACCTGCTGATCTTGAAGCATCTGAACTTCATTTCAAGTATTGATGACAAAATACTAATCCACAGTTGCATAATTGTCCTTAATTAAACAGTTTATATCTGCGAGTTTATAAAATTATTCACATTTACTTGAAAATTAACATACATATTGATCCATGTCACAACCTAGAAATCTAAACCAAATATGAGCCAAACGTCGTCAAGTTAAGTAGTCACGTATGCTGTTTCTCTATAGATGTTGAGTAGTTACAGACCCATGTTTTCTATTTTATTTTTAGTTAATCGGGGTTGAGTCCATCATTAAACTAGTTTGTTGGATGCTTTACTTTTATGTCTTAAATCATACACGCGTTTTATGGTTTCGTTCAATCCATCACACTTTAAAACTATTTTTTGTATAAAATACTTTCGGTAGCCATGTGCATCTTTTTCAAGAATGAAAATGCATAAACCAAGACATCTATTTTATGATGATTCATACAACGTGCATTCAATATAGTAATGTCATGTTGAATTTGAGCATTTTAATGCTAGCTAGACATATTGTTTACTCTTATCAAATGATGCATCTTAACCACTAATTATACTATAAATAAATAATTAACCTTAATCTTATTTTTAAGTCTCTTATTAAGCTGTTGGATCCAGAGTGGTTGTAGATCTATGTTTTTTATATAAGAGTACGATTTTTAATGCATTATTATGTCTGTTGAAGTCTTGGATCTGCACTACTGATCAACAGGAGTATGAACAATTATTTGTTTCCGACTATTTTTGCAGTTTAAATGTTATTAAAATATTCCCCCATGTTGTATTATTGACCTCAAAAGCCTTTTGCTATGAACTTTCATTAAAATTCACTTTGAGAAAATATTGCTATGAACTTACAATAATAGATGCCAAACTTGTTAGACAAACATGAAACTCTTTGCCTAAATTCTTAAACAAAGTTACTTTCTAAATATTCTACTACTTCCCTTGTGTAACAATTGACTTCTTCTTGCAAACGGGTAAACGGATGGGTTTTCTCCTTATTCAGGTTTATCCACGTGACCGGTTCTAACCCTTCTCTACCCTTTCTTTGGCCACCCAAATATGCATCTATTAAAGTTTGAATCTTGAGAGAGGGTCAATAGCGCAACCACTAGACCACTTTGACGGTAGTTTGTTAACTTACTCATACATATCACTTTGCTAAAATACAAATTTAAAAAACTATTTTGTGATCAATTATTAAAATGTCTTCTTAGCGAAAATTAATGCTGATAACCAAATACTCGACTAGTAACATGTAATCAGTGGCTTCCGATTCATTCCTCATTTCTCTTTCAAGATGATAAAGCATATCTAAAGTGTTATGATAATGAAAAAGACATTCTAGCACTATGGCTCTATATTCTTGTTATAACTTTTCTCTTTTCATTTACTACATTTTCATCTACCACTTGAGAAGACAAAAGATGATGCCAATTCCACCATTTCAACAAAAGTACACAAGATGCAAATAGGCAAAAATCAAGCTACGCCTTAAATTATTTACTGAAATTATATATAGTACTCGTAGTAGTTAGGATAAAGGCAATATTTCCTCCTAGAAGCTAAAAATAACTTATATGTCCCCACTATCATTTATGAAATTAGTTGGGATGTTTGGTACTTACTACTTGTCACACAATATACCATAACGCCATAAAGTCTACCATTCTTTTTTTTGATTTTTTTCTCTAGTCAAATTTTAAATCATAAATAAGAATCCTGCCATTTTCCGTAAATTCTGCAATGGTTAAATCTGACATTGCTCTATCACTTTTTTAAATGGGACAAACTATTCAACTTTCTATTCTTAGCAAATAGTCAAACTAGCATTGAGTAAAAATTTACTAAGTCCATTAAATTTTTATTTGAGAAAGGTCTACCATGAAAAAAGGTAAAAAGAGGTCCCAAGTCCTACCAAAAAGTAGTTTCATACATCTTTTTTCAAATGGAGTATTTCCAATGAACATAGATAAAAAGTTTACTTTGTATTAATCTACTTTATAAAATCATAAAAAGGTACAAAATTATAAAATATGTAATTAAGAAAAAACTATTGCTCCAATGAGAAAAAGCTATCGAATGACTTTTTTTTTTCTTCTTTTTTAAAAAAAAAAAATCACGTTATCTAATAGACATTAGACTAAACATATTACACCAATTACACACGCTTTTTGTTTGGCAGACGACATCAGCTTCTTATAACTGCAGTAAGCTAATAATACTATTCATGATTTTTTTAGTTTGATTTTGAAACAAAAGGAAGGAAAGGAGCATACTGTCGGGTGGTTGATCAAAGTCCATGCTATCGCTGATTCCTCGGTTCCATGTACAACAATTCAACCTCCTCCTTAGTAACACCATCCTTAATGTTAAATAGCTTATGCAATCTCACCGAACCACCAAAATGCCGAATATCTTTTAGCTTCAAGCCTAAGAAACAATGCCCTGCATTGTACACACAAGAAAATTCATTAAGATTTTCGATTCATTAAACAACTCACTCGGCAAACTATAGCGAGGCAACCTCAATGGCTCAATGAGGTTGCAACTGGTGAGTGGCGGTGGCCTATGGTACTATGATAATTGGGCTTTGCGGTCCAAATTAGTACTTTTTCTCATCTTGTTAAGCGGTTAAAAAATATATATAATCAACTAGCACAATATTGCAAAAATGAAATATGACATTTGAGATAAAAAGACTGAAAGACAATAAATGATAAATAAATGTGAATTCATGGATTATACATTTATACCTTGACACATTTATGTGGTTGTATACTTGTATTGAATATGAATGTGCAGATATAAAATATGAAATAATAATATAGATTTATGAAATTATAAAAAAGTGAATAAGTTGCAAAAGAAAGATGCATTACATAATTCAACAAACTCTTAGTATAATTATATGTAAACACTTTGTTAGATCTACAACAAATATACTACTCAAATACTGATTGGTGCAAATAATTTTGAAATAGTCACTAACCTCTTTAGAAGAGAGGATTCTACCTCAGTTCAGTCTTACATAACAGCGGGTTCAAATCCCGTCTATTAAGAAACCATGATTACTAAAAAAAATGCATTTTTTTGAATTAGAGAAATTTGGGGCTAATTATTCCAAAATTATGTTTACTCTATGTTATTCCAAAAACAACTACTATTATTTTGATCAAGGAAGATAATTTGCACACACTATTATATGTTGTAGACAGGTGTATATCTCCATATTATGTTTTCCTACTTATACTTAATTTGTAAAAAAAAAATAAAAAAAAAATAAGAGCGTGCAAATAAACTCCCTTTCGCAAAACATACCTATGGTGGAGTATATAATTAGCCTTTTAATTAACATGATCATGCTTGTGAGTTGTGTCCCAATGGTACCTTTGTTGTGTGAGAAGCTTCCCGAGCAGACCAAATGGTTTTGTGTTCTAGTTCTACTTAAGAAATGTGTGATTGTTGCGATGTATAATTTGTGAGATAGCTAGTTGTCGTTTTAAAAAATAAATAAATAAAATAAAAATAAAAATAAAAAAATTAACATGATCATGTTACAGTAAATTACCAAGTATAATGTATATAATCATAATCAATCAACAATACATCATTCTCAGTAACTATCATTTGACTTTAATATCATCATTAAAGCCCTTTAATGCATGAAAAAAACGATATACGTTCTCATTAAATACCATCATTATCATCATCATCCTTTTATTTTCTAATCACTTAATATATAAAGTATAAACAAACAAAATGATGCACAAGATGATCTAAATGCATACAAACACAACCGAAACAATTTTTTTTAATCTCTTTTAACAACTAACTATCTCGCAATATATACACCACAAATATACATACAAAATCATAAGGGACGGAACGCGGTGTGACTAGGTGCATTTAGAATAAACTAAACAATACCGCAAACATAATTTTTAAAGACTAGGTGCATTTGAGAAAAATAAGTATTTTTAAAAAATATAACACTACGACACAAATATCCATACGGGACGACCCTGGTGCCGTCCCTGGCTACATTACATACAGAATTAATAAAAGTTCAAATAAGCGTACCTTAACGAATTTGTAACAACGTATTTCACACAGTTAGACGTTAACTAGGTGTAACTAAGACATTGTTAGGTTTGATATATAAAATCTGCAGTGTGTGAAAATGAAAGTGATGGAATTAAAGTCAAAATAAGTGGGTGATGAGAGCAGAGAATAGAGTTGAATTATGAGCTTGTTGAATTATCAAGGACTTGTTTTATTTTTAAGACATGTTATGCACACAGTGTTTTAGTGTGTGTGTGAAAGAAAGAGTGTTTTTTTTGTCAGTACGTGTGGAGTCACTGGAGCGTACGGTGTGAGATATGTTAAATAGTGTTATGATATGGGCTTGGATCCGGAGGAGCTATGGAGCCATGGGTTTATTTATTCACTTTGAGTTAAATATTTTAGGCTATCCATCGTCGTGATTTGGGCCACCAACCGCCACATCGCTTTTCTCTCTAGATGATCGACACCACCAAATTATCACAACCGATAAATATCAAATGGACATAGTTTTTGCGTGCAAATATCGGTCATAAATTCGACCGATTGTGTTTTTGGGATGCCATGACCGATGTTCGACCCATCATCCACACTTGACTCGACCGATTATAAAGTCGATCTTCATACTTGACCGACCGAGTTTTCGGTCTCATTGTGCACTGACCTTACAAACCGGTTCTTAAGTATATATGATGTAGGGTTGAGCACAAAATCGAGAAAACTGAGCCGAACCAGAAAACCAAACCGAACCGACCATATTCGGTTCTATATATTAAAGGTTTTCAGCTTCAGTTCGGTTCGACCCAAAACCAACAAAGAACACACCTAAACCATATAAACAAAACCGAACCGACACAAAACTGAACCGAACAGACCATATTCGGTTCGGTTTTGGTTCTATATATTAGTGGTTTTCGTTTTCGGGTCATTTCGTTCGATTTCAAACATATCTCGGCCCTAATTGTGATGTAGAAGATCTTAAAATATTAAAACAGAACTAGCAAGAAGCTATCTAATTATATAACATATTTTAACCAATTGGTTTAACTACAAATCTTATGACCTCTAAATTTAAGCTATGAAAACGAATACATACGGATATTATCAAAGATGTCACGTTTCCTCATATATGAGATATAAAAGTGACGCTATTACTGAACCGCCAAATCCGCCGAAAAGAAGACGCGATAATGATGTAAAAACGTTGAATATTCTCTTTAGAAACATGCCACGTACTCAATCAATCCTTCCAATGCTCATTAGACATGAAGAAATGGAAGGAGTTATCACACTAAACTCGGATAAGTCTCCAAACACCAATAGCAATATCACACTCAAGAAGATGTCAAGATCGGATAAGGAGGGCAAGAGATCATCAGGATTTCAATACCACGAGACGAGAGGTTCAAGCGATGAGGTAACCGTTCCAAGTTCATTCTCCACATGAAAATGCTGACTTTTCGAGGGAAAGTTACAAGTTGTCAAAGAACCAAAGAGGGTAAGAGTTGAGCGTCAATGTCGAAGGAACAAAAAGATCTTATTAGGCTCTTACTCCATTTGTTATAATTTGTTTATCATGTTTTAATGTTTTGAAAGCTTTTTTTTTTTTTTTTTTTTTTTTTTTTTTTTTTAACTTTGACTTTAAGTATTTTGTTGTATTCTATAATACTTGATAAAAGCTATACTAATGAAAATACATTTAAAACTCAACGCATTCAAGTATATAACACAAAAGAAAATAGTTAATGTCAAAGTCGAAAATAAAGACTTAAAAAAGTCAAAACTGGACAATAACTTTGAGAAGAAAGGAGTAAATGTTTTACAAGCTGGCTTTTGGGTAGATGATATCGATTTACTCGTTCTTGGTTTAGCCTTTAGTACTTCGGGTGCGTTGCGGGAAAGATCCAAAGGAAACATGGACCCACAAGAAAAAGAGATAAAGAGAGTTGTGTTTAGAAGAGAAAAGTTCTAAGCGGATTTTTGTATTTAGGATATATTTACATGATAAAAGATAAGAAAAACTAAAAGAAATCGAGAGTTAAAGTACTCGGATGGTTAAGAAAAACTTAAAGTAGAAAAATAAAGTAACTGTATATTATGACGTGGAGCTGATGTGGCAAGCGAAAACAAACATACTTACAATTATGCTATATATTTGATTCTTATTATTGTTCAATAAGACTTTTAACAGTGTTATGGTGTAGTCACTACTACAAAAAAGCCCATAAACACCCCTTAATAAAGACCGGTTATAAAAATACCAGTCTCTATACAGTAAAGATAGCGGGGATGGGTAACATAACTACCGGTTTTCAAGAAAACACCGGTCTCTATAATAAGAGATGCATACAAACTTGTCGTGTAAGTTAAACCGGTGTCGTTGTATAGTCAAAGAAACTAGTTTTTTCAGAGAAGGCCGGTCTCTCTGTTTCATATCAAAGACATATGTCTTTCATTTAAGATTCCTAATACTCGTGTCTTAAACTCGATAAAAATCGGCTCAAAAGAAGTCAAGTTACTCGAAAAAACTCAAATCATTTACACCATTCTCCTTAGCTATTTTACTTAAACAAACCCATCTTTTCCCCAAAATTCAATCTCCCGCTCAAGACCCCGCCTCTTTTTTCCCCCAAAATCAAAACCGTAGCACTTTACATCCATTCATTCCGCCTCCATCTTTTTTCCTTGCGTCAGACCTTTTCTATTTTTCTTCCTCCCAAGTTTTTTCAGGATCCGCCAATGATAAGGTGTGTGAAATTTGGGTTTAAGCTATAATCTGTCATCATAACTTTGATATTTGTGTGATTATTGTGTTACTACAGCCTAAATTAGATTCATCAGTTGTTTTTTAATTCATCTGGTGTTGTTTGTAACAACTCTTCTCGTCTGCTATCAATTCCATTGGTTCCTCCTACGAGGTAGGGTAAGATTCGCGTCTAACCAATGAAATTGATGAAAATAAATTATTTCAATTATACCAATTGGATAACTAATATCATTTTCTCATATTTAGATCTTACAGGTTTATGATGCCCACCAAGTGCTCGATGGAATGCTTGAATGAAATGGGTCTTTTATGTAAGTTTGGGTTAAATTTAGAGCAAGCAAACGTAGATCTCTCATTATTTTTGTTTAATTTATAGTGTAATCCTTATCTATTTTATGTCTAAATTTGAGAATCCAATCTAAATGATGGAGATTTAAGTTGATAACATAATATACATAGCATTTTATATTCATTATAATCATTAATAAAAACAGCAAGGGATTTTCTTGACTTATTAATATTTTTATCTACTGTGTATTGGTGTTTAAATGGGGTTGACATGGAATTGCAGATAGTATGGTAAATATAAAAGATACATTTGGTAGATGGATGAAACAAGTTATTGCTGTAGATACTTGATTTATAGTCATTTTTATTTGTTATGAAATGAGTTTTGTTGCGAGCTCTACTCGAATGTGAATACTTTATGTTTTAACTATACGTAGGTATGTGAATGTAACCGAGTCAAAAAAGTGAGAATAATCTTTTGTGAATACTTAAAACTCATTTAAATTGTATCTACAATCACATACCTACGTACACATACCTACATTCACAAGTATCTACATTCACATACCTACGTACCGTGAATACTCTTTTGTGTAAACGAGTCACATACATACGTACAGTTAAACATGTACTATAAAACTCATTTTTATAGTACTCGAATCTGAATACTTCAAGTTTTAACTGTACGTAGGATAGTGATCAGTGACCGCCTTTTAAATGGCTCATTATTGGGCCTGAGAGTTCTGATGCATCTTGGCATGTTGATCTAGCTCTTACAAGTGCCTGGAAATCTGGAATACTCTTTTGTGTGGCCGCAAAAGGTAGATGTATTAAGTAGCTATGAATTATTATTTCTATTTTTTATGTGGTAAAGTTGATCTTCTGTTACTGTCATATATGAATAGGTGGGCATTGTATCCTCCGGAAGAGTACCTTTAGCGCGATTGTTCATGTAATCGATGAAGATGGTGATGTCGACATTGAGACTCCATCATCATTGCGGTAACATTCTATACAAATTTAAATATCAATTCGCTTAAAGTTTTAGTGATGTTTTATAATCTTTATTGGTAATTTATTTTCGATGGTGGTTATATTATTACCCACTTCTTGGCGATGAAGATAAGCCAATAGAGTGTACGTGACTACTGGCGAGACTATCTACGTTCCAACTGGATGGTGGCATTGTGTTCTTAACTTGGAGACAACTATTGCGTTGTAACTCAGAATTATGTAAACTCTAAAAACTTTGAATATATATGTTTGGATCTGGCTCCTGGTTATCAACATGAATGGGTTTGTCATGCGGGACTACTTGCTCTTATCGAAGGAACCTTTGAAGATGATGGGAATTCATGCATGAAAGACGATATGAGCTGCTCAGAAGTCACTAGAAATAAGAAAAGAGTAAAAATTGATGAACACATAGAGGATACAAACGGTGAAACTGCCACAAATTGGGGCTCTAAATGTTTTTACAAGCCTGGTGTAGAGTTTTCTTATGTCATAAATTTTCTAACCATGTTCTTGGACAAAGATAGAGACCATTACAACTCCTTATGGAGCACAAGTAATTGTATTGGACAGAGGGAAATGAGAGATTGGTTATGGAAGCTTTGGATTGGGAAACCTGGACTAAGAGACCTAATATGGAAGGTAATGATTTTATTCTTACCCGAACATGAAAGGTAGTTTTTTGATCTCGTATATAGTAATAATTTGTATTACATCATGTGCTGGAATTTCAGGGCGCTTGTATTGCATTGAATACCAACAAATGGTCCATGTGCATGGAAGAACTATGTGTGTTCCATAATTTCCCTTTTCCTTGCAGATGAAGAGATGTTTCCAGTTGGCACGGGTAGTAATCCTGTAAGTGATTATATCTTATAGTGTCGATTTTTTTTTAATGTTATATGGTATCTGTTCTTATACCAAGTTAAAAGGAATATTGATATTAGCAACTCCAGCTTGAAAATGGGTATCTAAAAGTGATGTAATTCACCCTTCCTACAGGTTTATCTTGTTGGTGACAATGTGGTCAAATATTTGTAAAGGACGGTTTACAAGCTAGTCTCCATGCATTAGGAACCGAGGTATTTGATCATTGATTTCTAACTTCTTATAGTATAGTTTTATGACAATCATTCTTATGGAATTTAATTTTCCTCACCACAGCTCGAGTTCTACAGTCTAATGGAGAAGTCAGAGTGTACCTTAAAGAATCGTGTTCATATCATTATGGCAAGCATGACTGTTTTTTATGAAATGGATCATTTAAATTTGTGCCATGGGATGGAAAAGGTGTACCTGATGTAATTGTAAATCATTGTATAATTCAGGAAACTATTGCAGACACCGAGTATCCATTTGACATCTGGAGCAAAAAGCAGTTCGAGTATAGAAAAGCTGGTATGTCACTAGAGGACATGGTGAGTTCCAGCAGACACTCAAGCATTTGGCCCTACGTTATTACAAAAAGATGCAAAGGGAAAATATTTGCTGAGTTGTAAGAACCTTGATTCTTTTATCAGAAAAGTGAATTGTAGAGATGACGAAATGGTTAGGTAAGGTGGGATGTGCAACAGGTCATAATAGGTCATTTTTGTACTGGTCGGCTTTGGGGTTGAGACATAACACTTTTTTTTTTAACAAAAACACTTTTTTGTTAAACATAATTATTGCACTAATGAGACATAAGTAGTCCTATTTGATGCACTGTCTATTTTATTCAAAATTTTACGTTTGATACTTGTACTAATGAGACTTTAGTAGTCCTATTTGATACTTGTGAATGTAGGTTGTCGCTGATCACTGATCTGTGCTAAGAACAGTCAAGCTACCTCACACAAGCTAGCCACTTGTAAATAGCTAACCGTAAGAAGCTTAAAACTGCTTACAACACAAATGCAATGAAGTCCTGGAGAATATAGTGAATTCCCGGGTCGTTAAGTCCCACGGAGACTCAATGGTGTGTCAAAACAAACTCGGATGATAGAATGATCACTAAGGATAGTGATCGATAAAGGTTTTGGATTGAAAATTTAAGTCGAGGTCAACTCAAGCATACTAAAATAAGCTAAAGAATGTAAAAAGCAGACTATTAAACTACAAAAAGCACTTCATGAGAATCGGTAGATTCAGTGAGAATCTAAAATTCTTGAATCGAGAAATGAAATAGCAATTAGCAACAATAAACAAGTCGGAGAATCTAAACTTCTACATCGTGAGAATCAAAAATTAATTGACAAACTTCAAACAGATAAGCGAAGCATATCGTGAAGCCAAAATAATGAATCGTGAGAATCGACAAATAACACTTGATGATTCAATTGCAATTCAATGAGAATCACGGATAAGTTGACTAATGTGAACTTTGAATCAATTCTACTTATCGATTATGATATATTATCCTTAAATAAGATGATATTAAGCTAAGTTGACTAGTTTTAAGCTAATATGATATGATTGACAAACTAAAAACCTTAACAGTTAACAACTAAATGAGATTAAAGAGGTTTTGACTACTTTAACAAACAAGCACTGATTTTCTTTGTTTTTATGATCTATATGGTACTTAAGTAACACAAAACAATAACTAGCAACAACTCAAACACTCTCTAAAACAGTGATCAAGGCAAATCCAAACACCCTTTAACTTAACTGTTTTGAAGCCTTTCAAAAACTTTCAAAGATTTAAAACCATGATACTGCTTACAGACCTCATAATATCATTTATCAAGACTAAATAAACATAAAACAATAGCCAGAACAACATTAAACTAAGGAATGATGATGATGCTATTTTAATTGTAATAATTGGATTTTTTTTTAGCAACTACAAATTTAAAAGAACAAACAACTGATTTTAATACTCAAATACACTTAACTAAGACTAATGAATATGAAAACACAGAGATTAAAACTAATGAACACTTGTACAGTAAAATGCCAAAATGGATCAAAGTGCTTACAAATAGCTATTCAACTGAAAACTGAGAACCAAAGGCCAAGATCACTCCTATAGGCTTACCACTAAGCCACTAACCCAAGGCCATCCAAATTTCACCCTGCTCCAGCTGTGAACACCCTTTCCATATGATTTTTGATTTTTTTTCACTAATTATTTGGTATTTTTGTGATTTTTCCTTTTGATGCTAAACTGAATTTTATGGTATCTAATAGCTTTTAGAAGCTATCTAGAGCTTACATGAGCTATTTCGGTCAAACAACGACTAAAATCAACATTTGAATCATATGAGATTTTGAAAGGTAAATTGCATAAGCGGAAACTTGAATTGAAAGCGAAATTGATGACTTCAAAGATTTATTACACACTAAATACTTGAAATACAAAGCTTTTAATTTAAAATATACACTAAAAATAGAGTTTAAGCTAAAACGACATTAAGTAAACTAAAAAATCTAGATCCTTTGATACAATGCTTCCCACCTCCTTTTTATAGACTTTTTGGACTCCTTTGATATCTCTGAATCTTTCCCACTAATTTCCAGCCATTGGATTGCACAAAATCATCATAATCGTCCACTTGTAAATTTGGTGCCAATTTCTTCTTTGAGCAGGTTTTTTCAATAAATGGAGTGGGTTTGAGTCAATTAAAGATTTTGGTGTTAGTGAAGGTGGAGGGACAAGGTAAGGAGGGGATGGAGCAAATCATGGAAACCACCATGGTTTACGGTTTGGCGCTCTTTACGTGAGGTTGAGGAACAGGAGCTGGGTTTGACTTATACGACCGTTGTATTAATAAAAAGAGGGGGGGTCACAATGGGTAATGACAGGGGGTCAAGTGGTATATGGCAGGGTTCTTTTTGGTTTTGGATGGGGTCAAAATACAAAGGAAGTCCGTTTGGTTTAATATTAATAACAAGGACTAGATTTGCAACTTTTCCAAACTTGAAGGACTGAACTTGCCAAAATTCCAAACTTATCACAAGGACCAAACTTGACAAACATTGATAGTACAAGGACCCTTTTTGCATACAATCTTTTTTTATAAGTCCAAGGACTAATTTTGCAAATTTTCAAACTTTAGGGACCTTCCGCCATTTGACCAAAGAATCATTCAAGGACCAATTTTAACAACTTAGAATATTTCGGGGACCTTGAATGACAAAACTTCACATTTTGAATTCGAGGACTAGATTTGACAACTTTTGAAACTTGGGGACTAAAGCGCCAATTTTGCAAACTTGAATCATTTTCATCGATTTTGATATTTTTCCATTTAAAACACATAAAACTACGATTTGTGATATTTTGATCATTTTGATGTGTTTCGAGTGTTTTCGAGATGATTACTGCAGTTTAGATTGTACAAAAATGATGAGTATTTAGACACTCATCAATCCCCACACTAAGATATTGCTAGTCCCTAGCAATGATTTTAACTTTAATGGATTTTAAAACTCTTTACCAAAAGCCATCACTACGGAGTAGCCAAATGTTTCGAGTTCAAGTAAGAACCTTGGTACAATCGATAACCAAATGATTTTGAGCAAATCATAAGTCAGTAAGCGGTTTGATTTGTCTTTACCGAGCCGTTTGCTCTGGACTAGCCAACTCTTAGATAAATTATCGAATTATCTTTGGTGGTGATTACCAATTATGGATTTTCCATCGCCTTTACCACAAGCCATAAACTTGCGGGCTAGCCAACTCTTCACTTTTTAGGATATGGTGAGTTGAGAACCATACAATTTTGGGCAAATTGCAAGCCATATAAGCGGTTTGAGAAATCTTTACCAAGAGTCGTTTGCTCTGGATTAGCCAATCCTTTTGTCTATTAGACAAGGCGGATGATAACTGTGAGTAAGTGTAGAACACTTACTCAAAAAAAAAAAAATTGGCCAAAAGCAGGGGAATTGGGTAGATAATATATGAAATTGTGAGAATTCCCCACACTTAGAAATGAATATTGCCCTCAATATTCAAAGTACCGCGGTTATGCCGAAACAAAAACGTAAAGGGAAATACTACGGCCATTATTTAGAAAGATGATTTTTTTTTTTTTTTTTTTTTTTTTTTTTTTTTTTTGAAACTTATATATATACACATATGTGGGCAACCCCTCACACTAGGGTGATAGAAAGGGGGTAAGAAGACAGAAATATGGGTGAAAACCCATATGGTGTGTGCTAATGTTTTTGATTACCGAGTCACTAGCTTGACTCGATCCCCACATTCATTGGTTCATGGGGAAAGTTTGTAGATCCGGGACAACCACAGGGGGAATGTCTTCTCCAAAATAATGCTTCACTCGATGACCATTCACTTTAAAATTAGGACCATCGGGTTGAGATAACTCAACGGTGCCATAAGGATAAACCTTAACGATAGTAAATGGACGAGACCGGTACGGGACTTGAGCTTTCAGAAAATCTTCAATCTTGAATTGAAAAGAAGGACTCGATCACCAATGTTGAAAGCGCGGTTTTGATTTTAGAGTCATGAATCTTCTTTGTCTTTTGCTTGTAGATCAAAGAGTTCTCGTAAGCTTGATCACGAAGTTCATTTAATTCATTCATTTGAACTTTCCGATGATCACCAAATGATCTGTATATCGAAGTTTGCATGTTTTAATGCCCGGTATGCC
This sequence comes from Chrysanthemum lavandulifolium, assembly GCA_022545495.1. Lineage (NCBI taxonomy): Eukaryota > Viridiplantae > Streptophyta > Magnoliopsida > Asterales > Asteraceae > Chrysanthemum > Chrysanthemum lavandulifolium. The sequence goes on along the minus strand of CM040240.1, from coordinate 247,932,203 downwards.
TTGTGCTCTAACTCAATCGGAAGATGACATGCCTTTCCGTACACTAGCTTGTATTGAGTACACCGATGGGTGTTTTGTAAGTATCACGGAAGGCCCAGTGCGTCATCGGCTTATCGAGCGAGGATGCACGATTTTCGCCTCTTGTCCTTTCAAGGATTCTTTTAATACCACGGTTTGAAACTTCCACCGCCCACTTGTTTGGGGATGGTATGCGATGAGAGGCGGTGGGTAACACCATACTTTTGCATGACTCTTTCAAATTGGTCATTACAAAATGTGTACCACGATCGCGATTATCGCTCTCGGAGTTCCAAACACGGCAAAAGAGATTTCAAAATTTCACAACAACTCGGGCATCATTGGTGGGTAAAGCTTTTGCTTCAACCCATTTTGACAATAGTCAACAGCCACGAGTATGTACTTGTTACCACGAGAAGATGGAAATGGCCCCATAAAATCAATACCCCATATGTCAAATATCTCACAAACTTGAATGGCATTTTGTGGCATTTCATTCCTTTGAGATATATTTCCATGACGTTGACAAGCGTCACAGGCTTTGACAAAATCGTGGGCATCCTTATAGATAGTGGGCCAATAGAATCCGGAATCAAACACCTTTTTGGCGGTGTAGTTTGGACTATGATGGCCCCCGGTGGGTCCAACATGGCAAGCTGTGAGAATGTCAATAGCTTTCGTCCATAAACACACCGTCGGATGACTTGATCCATACAGTTTTGAATAAGAAAGAGTCGTCCGAAATAATGTTTAACATCTTTGAAGAATTTGTTCTTTGTTGGGTCGACATCCCTTTCATTAATGAAGTTACCCGCATGGTAATTTGCGAAGTCGACAAACCATGGGGTGGTAGGATTTCGAGGAAAAGAAACCGCATTGAGTGTCTCGAGGAAATGTTTCATTATTTCCTTTTCTCGAAAACATCTTGGTGAGGGTTTTCTAATCAGACAGATGATCGTGACTAGATTCTCGGCTCCTTTTTATCACGTATAATGATATCAAATTCTTGGAGGAGGAGAATCCAACGAAGCAATCTCGGCTTTGCATATTGTTTTGCAAAGAGATATTTAAAGCCGAGTGATCCGTATACACCACGCATTTGGTCAAGATTAAGTACGGCCGAAACTTCTCAAATGCATACACCACGGCTAATAGCTCTTTTTACGTGGTGGTGTAATGAGTTTGATCTTGATCATAGTCTTACTTGCGTAGTGAATAGGTGAAAATGCTTGTTTCTTCGTTGCCCTAAGGCGCACCGATAGCAAAATCACTTGCATCGCACATGAGCTCAAAAGGCAAGTCGATCGGGAGCAGCGAGAATGGGTGCCTCGAAGCTTTTTCTTCAATGTTTCAAAAGCTATGATGCACTCGGGTGAGAAGATAAAGGAGCATCCTTTTCAAGAAGATGGGTCATCGGTAGGCGATTTTAGAAAAATCTTGTATGAATCTCGATAGAAACCGGCATGACCTAAAAACTCCAAATACCTTTGACGGTAGTAGGATGAGGCGACTTAGCAATAACATCAACTTTTGCTCTATCTACCTCAATCCGTTCTTGGAAATCTTATGGCCAAGGACAATGCCTTCTTTGACCATAAAGTGGCTCTTCTCCCGGTTTAGACAAAGATTGGTGTCTTCACACCTTTGAAGCATTTTATCTAAATGGGAGAGACATGATTGAAAAGAATCCCCAATGACCGAGAAGTCATCCATAAACACCTCCATCGTTTCCCGATCATGTCGTGGAAAATGGCCATCATACATCGTTGGAGCGTGCGGGAGCATTACATAAGCCAAAAGGCATACGTTTGTAGGCAAAAGTTCCGTATGGGCAAGTGAATGTGGTCTTCTCTTGATCCCGTGGATCAATAGGGATCTGAAAGTAACCCGAGAAACCATCAAGGAAACAATAGTATTCATTCCCGCTAATCTCTCAAGCATCGGTCCATGAAGGGTAGAGGAAAATGGTCTTTACTGGTGGCGTCATTCAACTTACGATAGTCAATGCAAACACGCCATCCGTAACCAATCGAGTTGGAATTAACTCGTTATCTTCATTGTGACAACGATAATGCCACCCTTTTGGAACACAATGAATTGGGCTGACCAAGGACTATCGAGATCGGGTAAATCAATCACGCATCAAGAAGTTTGATAACCTCTGTTTAATAACATCATGGATTTTGGATTCACTCGTCTCGATGTTGAGCTACTGGTTTGAAGTCATCCTCCATCAAGATTTTATGAGTACAAAACTCGGGGTTTATACCTTTGATGTCGGAGAGTTTCAAGCAATTTCTTGCTTGTGTGACTTCAAGATTTTTATGAGCGACTTTTCATCTTTACTCAAATATCGAGCAATAATGACGGGTAATTTATCATCACCCTCAAGAAATGCATACTCGAGATGAGGAGGTAAGTCCTTAAGCTCAACCTCGGAAATTCTTGATTTTCTCAACCGACTTGACTTCCTTGTTATGAAGTTTGATGGGAGGAGAGGAGGAGAAGTGTCAGTTAACAATTTCTCAAGAAGAATATCTCCTCCAGTTAATCTCATTTGATTAATCTCATCGGAATTGAATCACTAGGATGAGGGTTGATGATGGATCATCATTGAGCAACTTCTCAATAAGAAGTATATCCCCTCAATATCAATTGGGCGTGATCAATTTCCCATGGAGCAGAATCACTAGCCAAGTATGCTTCAATCTCATCTAAGATGAAGTCGCTTCCCTCAAGCGGAGTGAGGAAGGAGTAGAATTGGCTATGATAGGTTGAGAAGATGTGGTGGAATCCTCACTCACGAATTATGAGAATAACCAAGAACTTCTTGAGAGTACTCGTCGGAAGCAACATCAATGATATCTATTCGGTTAACCGATTCGGAATCATAGTTTGCGGAGTACCTCGAAGTTTGGTCAAGGTTGAAGGTGTGACTTCATTACCAACACATAGCGTGATTTCTGCTCAAATACATCAATGAGAGCACGGCCCGTTCTCGGGAATCCTCGACCAACAATGAGAGGAACCCGATGATCGACATCAAAATCAACAACCACGAAGTCGGTGGAAAATGGAACTTTCCTACTTTCACAAATCGTCCTCGGCAATGCCAAGAGGACGGGATATGGAACGATCTGCAAGCTCGAGAGTCATGCATGTAGGAGTAAGTTCGGGAAGAAAGTTTCTTCCACATTGAATAAGGCATAAGGTTTATGCTTGCACCAAGATCCGCTAGGGCAAAGCATTCAACCATTCTCGGAATACACACGGTGGGAGAAATTTCCGGGATCTTCAAGTTTTTCGAAGCTTCTTGAATAGCTCTTGAGCGATTCTCGTTAAGAGGAGTTTTGCCATTTCAAACGACTTTTCCTTATTGCTTAACATGTGTTTGAGAGTTGATGCGAACTTGGGCATCAACATGATAGCATCCGCAAAGCTTATGTCAAAGTGTAATTCTTGGAAAATTTGGAAAAGTTTATCCATTTGATGACTAGCTTTCTCATGAGCTTTGCTCATTCAAGCGTGATGGGTAAGGAATAGAAGATTTGGATTCGATTTTCAACAGAGCTACGGGGAGGTTCAAAACAACTCCTTGATTTGACTTGGGTTTCGGACCACTTGAGGTTGGACTACAGAAGGTTGGACGTGTCTTGATGCCGTGGGCTAGAATAATGCACTTTGTCCGTTGTTTCTTTGGTAACTTGACTCAATGCCACAGGAGGGGGGGGGGGCATTGGAGTCGTAGGTCCATTGTGTTTTGGAGGTTCACTTTCCACTACCTTTGGGAGAGAAGAAGAAGAAGAGGTAGTAGGAACAGCAGGTCCATCATATGAAACACCACTTCTAGTTGTGATCGCCTTAGCATCGCCCCTCGGGTTAGCGATCGTGTTGCTCGGAAGTTTTCCTGAGCCCGAGGGTTGATCATTTAAAGACTTCTTAAGATCGACAATCGGTGACCAACAACTGTTCATTTCATCTTGGGATTTCATGAACCGCTTGATAACTCATCGGATGATGGTCTGGAGGAACAATGACGGAGGAGCTGGAGGGATAATTTGAGGCCGTATGTTTTGATTATAGCCAAAATTCCCTTGATTAGGATTCATATTCTCATGAAATTGATTCCCTCGATTGAAATTGTTTTGATGAAGGTTTCCTTGATGTTGGAAACCTTGATTGGGTCGAGATAGAAATTACCTTGGTTTTGATAACCTTGGTTCATTCTTGGTTGGTTCGATTCGGTTTTGCATGTTATGATTACGGTTAAAACCGGGTGGTGCACGATTAGTGTTAGCTCGGTAGTGTGGTTCATTTTGAGGACGGTATTGATTACCTCCTTGCTGTGAACTACCGGCTAGAGCATTGGCTTCAAAGGACTACCATCGGTGGCGGTACAATTGTAGTAAGCATGAGGACCACCACAAGTGACACAACTCTCAACTTTCTTCACTTCACCATGTGTTGGTGTCGAGTGAAGGTCACTTTCTTCTGGTTAGCAAGAACCAAAGCACGAACAATGTCACGTGAGTTTGTCAATCTTAGCATCGGTGCTAGATGTACTCACGGGGATGAAGAAGAAGAAGGTCCGGCATGAGGCGATATGTCTTTGCTCGAAAGGACGGACTTGAGATTTGTTCTCAATGATTTGCAAGGCCTCTTTGGTGGTCTTGCTCAGAAATACCTCCATGGAGGCATTCAAAGAGTCTTGATTGGTCGATTTAGACCATTGTAGAAAGTATCCATTTGCATTAACTCGGTAAAACCATGATGCGGACACTTACGAAGCAACTCTTTATAACGATCCCATGCCTCCCGAATGATTCATCAAATCTACGAGAAAATTTCATTATCTCATTCTTAAGACTTGTGGTTCGGGATGGAGGATAGAACTCGTTAACGAACTTGGTGACAAGATCTTCCCATGTCTCTATAGAGCGAGGGGTTGTTTCTCAAGCCAATTCGGGCTTGCCCTCTAGAGAAAATGGGAGCAGAAGAAGCTTGATAGCTTCGTGTGGGACATTCTTGTACTTGATGGTAGATGCAATCTTGTTAAACCATCGAATGTGTGCATGAGGATCATCCGCTCAAATCCATAGAATTGGCTTTGGGTTACTAGATTAAGCAACCCGGTTTGAGCTCGAAAGTGTCGACCACGATGGTTGGGACAACAATGGCATCTCCGTAACCCTCGATCGGTGCTTGGAAGCTCATTCATGGGTTTGTCTTACGCCATTTCGACGAGGAGGTGGTGGTGGTAGAGGTTCCTCGATCACGGTGAAGGAGTGAACGTCCTCTACGTCTCGAGGAATGTTTCCAAGTTCGAGAAAGTGGACTTGTAGATTTGGAAGAGCAGTGCGCATGCACTAAGTATAAAATCAATTTTCAAAACAAATGAGGCAAAACGACAAGTGAACTTAACCAATAATCACAAATGAAATGGCTTCTTTGAAAAGGTACACCAAATCACAAGTGACACAAAGGCAAGTTTTAAATCGATGTTCGGGAACTTATTATGGTCGCACCCCAGTTAGGTAGTGCCTTTGCCTTGATTTGCGGTGGTTGATTTTATGTATATATTAAGTACCACCGAAAAGAGCGTAGGTAAGATTTGTGCAAATGGGTTCAAAAACTTTTGGGCAATATTTTTGGGATCGTCTCGTTTAACCAAATCGTATTGTTTTAAGAATCACCTTAAAGACAATACAAGATAGAAAACGTTCCGATTGTTTTGTTGTTTTATATATTTTTTTTTTGGTGTTTTTAACACTTTAGGAAAAGTGTCAATGAACTTTTTGATTTTCTTGTAACTTTACAAAAAGCTTTTTACAAATGATGGGTTATGTGCAAGAATGGATCTGAAAATGGCTAAACACACGCTAAAGCCTCCCGTAGCGTGGCGTAAAATTTGATACGTGCTAAAACAATCAAGCTACCTCACACAAGCTAGCCACTTGTGAATAGCTAACCGTAAGAAGCTTAAAACTGCTTACAACACAAATGCAATGAAGTCCTGGAGAATATAGTGAATTCCCGGGTCGTTAAGTCCCACGGAGACTCAATGGTGTGTCAAAACAAACTCAGAGGATAGAATGATCACTAAGGATAGTGATCAGTAAAGGTTTTGGATTGAAAATTTAAGCTGAGGTCAACTCAAGCATACTGAAATAAGCTAAAGAATGTAAAGAAACAGACTATTAAACTACAAAAAGCACTTCAGCAGAATCAGTAGATTCAGTGAGAATCTAAAATTGAATCGTGAGAAATGAAATAGCAATTAGCAACAATAAACAAGTCGGAGAATCTAAACTTCTACATCGTGAGAATCAAAAATTAATTGACAAACTTCAAACAGATAAGCGAAGCATATCGTGAAGCCAAAATAATGAATCGTGAGAATCGGCAAATAACACTTCATGATTCAATTGCAATTCAATGAGAATCACGGATAAGTTGACTAATGTGAACTTTGAATCAATTCTACTTACTGATTATGATATATTATCCTTAAATAAGATGATATTAAGCTAAGTTGACTAGTTTTAAGCTAATATGATGAGATTGACAAACTAAAAACCTTAACAGTTAACAACTAAATGAGATTAAAGAGGTTTTGACTACTTTAACAAACAAGCACTGATTTTCTTTGTTTTTATGATCTATATGGTACTTAAGTAACACAAAACAATAACTAGCAACAACTCAAACACTCTCTAAAACAGTGATCAAGGCAAATCCAAACACCCTTTAACTTAACTGTTTTGAAGCCTTTCAAAAACTTTCAAAGATTTAAAACCATGATACCGCTTACAGACCTCATAATATCATTTATCAAGACTAAATAAACATAAAACAATAGCCAGAACAACATTAAACTAAGGAATGATGATGATGCTATTTTAATTGTAATAATTGGATTTTTTTTTAGCAACTACAAATTTAAAAGAACAAACAACTGATTTTAATACTCAAATACACTTAACTAAGACTAATGAATATGAAAACACAGAGATTAAAACTAATGAACACTTGTACAGTAAAATGCCAAAATGGATCAAAGTGCTTACAAATAGCTATCCAACTGAAAACTGAGAACCAAAGGCCAAGATCACTCCTATAGGCTTACCACTAAGCCACTAACCCAAGGCCATCCAAATTTCACCCTGCTCCAGCTGTGAACACCCTTTCCATATGATTTTTGATTTTTTTTCACTAATTATTTGGTATTTTTGTGATTTTTCCTTTTTGATGCTAAACTGAATTTTATGGTATCTAATAGCTTTTAGAAGCTATCTAGGAGCTTACATGAGCTATTTCAGTCCAAACAACGACTAAAATCAACATTTGAATCATATGAGATTTTTGAAAGGTAAATTGCATAAACTGGAAACTTGAATTGAAACTGAAATTGATGACTTCAAAGATTTATTACACACTAAATACTTGAAATACAAAGCTTTTAATTTAAAACATACACTGAAAATAGAGTTTAAGCTAAAACGACATTAAGTAAACTAAAAAATCTAGATCCTTTGATACAATGCTTCCCACCTCCTTTTTATAGACGTTTTGGACTCCTTTGATATCTCTGAATCTTTCCCACTAATTTCCAGCCATTGGATTGCACAAAATCATCATAATCGTCCACTTGTAAATTTGGTGCCAATTTCTTCTTTGAGCAGGTTTTTTCAATAAATGGAGTGGGTTTGAGTCAATTAAAGATTTTTGGTGTTAGTGGAGGTGGAGGGGACAAGGTAAGGAGGGGGGATGGAGCAAATCATGGAAACCACCATGGTTTTTGGTTTGGCGCTCTTTCTGTGAGGTTGAGGAACAGGAGCTGGGTTTGACTTATACGACCGTTGTATTAATAAAAAGAGGGGGGGTCACAATGGGTAATGACAGGGGGTCAAGTGGTATATGGCAGGGTTCTTTTTGGTTTTGGATGGGGTCAAAATACAAAGGAAGTCCATTTGGTTTAATATTAATAACAAGGACTAGATTTGCAACTTTTCCAAACTTGAAGGACTGAACTTGCCAACATTCCAAACTTATCACAAGGACCAAACTTGACAAACATTGATAGTACAAGGACCCTTTTTGCATAAAATCTTTTTTTATAAGTCCAAGGACTAATTTTGCAAATTTTCAAACTTTAGGGACCTTCCGCCATTTGACCAAAGAATCATTCAAGGACCAATTTTAACAACTTAGAATATTTCAGGGACCTTGAATGACAAAACTTCACATTTTTTAATTCTAGGGACTAGATTTGACAACTTTTGAAACTTGGGGGACTAAAACTGCCAATTTTGCAAACTTGAATCATTTTTCATCTGATTTTGATATTTTTCCATTTAAAACACATAAAACTCTGATTTGTGATATTTTGATCATTTTGATGTGTTTCTGAGTGTTTTCAGATGATTCTGCAGTTTAGATTGTACAAAAATGATGAGTATTTAGACACTCATCAATCACTATCCTAAGTACAGTTTTAACTGTACGTAGGTATGTGAATGTAGATTCTTGACAACATTGTGAGTTTTATAGTTATTTTTATTTGTTAAGAAATGAGTTTTTTTTATTGTCCAGTTGTGAGCTCTACTCGAATGTGAATACTTTAAGTTTTAACTGTACGTAGGTATGTGAATGTAACCAAGTCAAAAAAATGAGTTTTGTTTATTGCCCATCACCATTTACATGACACTGCAATTATTTTGAAATTTTCAGGTGGGGCCAGAGCAAGAAGGTAAAGCGAACTACTGTCTAACAAGTACGAACTGTAATGCTGTCAATGACAACATATCATGAGACATCTGGCACATTTTAGTTTGTCAGGATTAATTTGGAGACAGGTAATGTTCGCAGAGTTATTGGGCTGATAGCCATATATTGCCAACAACCTATTTATCAGTTTGTAACAAAATATGCGATGATCAAATATTGATAGTGATTTGATAAAAAAAAATATTGTTAGTGAATACTAAAACCTTGCATACTGAAATAGACGGGAATTTCACTTGTATGATATCAAGTAGGCTCACTACATCACTAGTATTATGAATGCATTTTGGTATCTACAGATAAAAATGGCACATACTCAAAGATGTCGGGGCTGATCTTCTTACGCCATTGGCCGCAAGCTAGAGTTATTAGCTTTACCTCAGGTCATGTTTCTTAGCATTTTATTGTGTGTTTTCCTTCACGTCATAAGTCACTGAGTTCTCTTTAGATGGTAGTTTGACACACATAAAATTGCTGAAGACTTGAATCTCACACTAGAATCCAAGTTGAACTTTGAAAGTATATGCTCATGTAGTTGTTTGCAGTATGCAAAATAGTAACATAATTTGTGTTCTTGAAAGTCAATGCTTGAGCTTGGACTTGATGGGTCATATTCTACTTGATTAATTAAGCGTAAATATTGTTGATACTTGCCCTGTTGTCTTGGGTTATTTGCTACATCAATGGTTAGATAAGCAATATCCTGTGGAAAACTATAGTGCAACTTTTTTATATAATTAAATGTACATGAATGTATAATAACTTGTGCTTGAGTGGCATTAAGAAATAAGTGGCAAGGTAAATATTTGTAGCAGTTTGACCGCTACATAATTTCTTTATTATAAGTATTTGCGGTTTTAACCAATGTCGGGCCTGTTTCTAAATTAAAGTTATATTTGACTAATTACGTATATATTTTTGTATGCTATGCAACAGCTGAGGTCATCACCAGCAAAGAAATTGGTGGACAAGAGTCTGTTACTTTTGCCGATACTGTGGTTGCTTCCGCTGCAATTAGGGCTATGGGTCATCAGGTACTAAATACCTGGTATCTATTCTTAATTCTTGATTTCTTGCTTTATCATACAAACTACATACTCATAAGAATTGCAATGTATTTTTGGAAAAGGAAAAACTTTATGAATCTATTGTACCTACATAAAAAACATAGCCTTGGGAGGATTGTCAGGGCTGATCTTCTTACGCCATATGCCGCAATTAGCTTTACCTTAGGTCAGTTTTCTTAGTGTTTTATTGTTTTTTTTCCTTCACGTCATAAGTCATTGAATTCTTTTTAAACGGTAGTTTTGGTGGGATATATTCATTCACTAACTTCTTAATCTAGCTGTTAAAGTTCTTGCCTTCTATGATATTTGCAGCTTGAGGATACTGTTCGTGCAACTAAGAGAGACTGTTATAGATTTAGATCGGCTACAAGTGCTTAAATGAGTGTCTACAACTGTCTACAACTTTCAGTGGAATTTAGATGTAACTTGTTTTAGTTATTTCTTAGCTACAAGCTTACACTTGGATACAGACATACAATACATTTTCATTTCGAGCTAACGAATTTGACTTGTATACTTATTAATGAAGTTATTTTTTAGCTACAAGCTTCCACTTTATATATATTTGTTGCATTTATATTTCTTCAGTTTTGTGAATCAATTGTAGATTATAGAATTTCTAAAAATTGTGAAATTTTAGATTTTTTTTTTTTTTTTTTTTTTTTTAATAAAATAGATTTACAAAAGAGACGGGTTTTGAGATAAAACATATTTTTACTCTATATAAAGATAGGTTGGATCTTATATAAAGATAGGTTGTGGGAGGCAGGTGTCGATGTCCAATAAAAATATGTTTGTTCACTCTATAATGGAGGCGGATTAAGGACAAAACCGATTGTCGATGCTTTTAATAAAGACAGGTTGCCAAACCGGTTTTATATGTTTCGATCGTGGAATCACTTCAGAGAGTGGTTCCAAAACCGCTTTTATGGCCATTTTAATGAGTTTACGTGAGATTTTTGTAGTAGTGAGTTTTTTGTAACGTCTATGTCACATAAATATCCATTTTTCACCATCTAACATATCACTAAACCCCATGATGCTTAGCACCTCTTATGATTATATACAACCCACTTAAAAACAAACATGCCTACAATTACCATTATATACACCCTACTTAAAAACAAATATGCTTACAACACATTTACACACGCAATTCTTTTTTCGTTCGATGGTCACACCACCGAATCTTTACTCTTATTGATCTTTCCGGCTCAATCCACTAATGTCGTACTGCCTAGCTAATCACGCGTGGTCATAAGGCTTATTACGCCTGATATTACTTTTCTTTGTTACTATGTTTTATGCTATTTTTCATCAAAATATATTACCCACACATATAACTTTTAGGTGTAAAGTGTTTGTAGTTGCAACAAAGGAAATCAACTATCTATGGATGCCTATTTTTAGCTTATCCAGCTAAATGCTCGAATAAACGATAACGAGGACGTTTGGCATCCATACATGTCCTATTCACTAGTCCACTAGAATTTGTACCCAACTTTATGCATTATGAAGTTTGTTGTCTTAGTCAAAGGTACTATCAAAGTAGCTTTAGTCTTTATCCAATGTAGCATAGAGGTTTTAAGTTCGAGTAGTATAATTGAGTTTCTTATCTTAACTTTGTTGATGCATAAAATATATGTCTAATATAACCACAAGAGATGGTTTTGATGTAACATGAGTACATGACTCACGTATATAATGTATGTAACAACCGAAGTGTATATTCATTTGATTAATTTCTTGAGCAAAAGACATGAAAATGTAATCAATTTGTCATTTTTTTCTTTATTGTGTAGTCATTTATATTTTTTTTAGTTGATACTTTTGAATTCTATTTATTATATGATGGCGTATAGTGCGGGTCGGTCATGAACCCGACCACGATCCTACTTTCAAGCGCAGTACAGGCGGGCCAATGTTAATCGTGTTTGGGCTCACGAAAGCCCAAGCCCATATCTATTCTGGAATAGATATCCGATATCTTCTAAAATAAGAAGATAATCATTCCCAACCGACTTAGGCGTGATACGCGAAGGTTGGGGAACAGAACCAACAAGGATTCCGTGCGTATATAAAGGAATCATATCCTCGTTTAAGTGCGATCTCATAACCCTAAAACTCCTTAAACCCTAAACCGATTACTCACTCTCATGGGAGGATAATCGTGGGAGACAATCCCCAGTAAGCTAGCGGTGTTTCTTGTCTCTTAGTCGCGGGTCTCAGCGGCAATTCTCAATTAGTGCGAGCAGGAGCTCCAAATCGAGGCGTCCAACTTTTGTATCAACAAGTGGCGCCATCCGTGGGACCTACACTAAGAACCGACACTAGAATGACAAAGCACGGCAATCGGCGATCGCGGTCGGACTTATGGGGAAGAAGTCGCGAGTGGACTAACCCTAAGCGGGCCATTTGGGACAGCCGTATTTGCTAAAAACAAGGATCGAGGCAAGACTTGATCTTCCCTACGGTGGAACCGCACTCGGGAACAACCCAAATCACTACAACCACCACAGTGGAGTAGACCCAGCTGCACCGTCTTTACTACTCCCTTCCAATCGGTGCTAAGCCCGACCGACAAAGGTGCAGGAGGCACCGGCCGGGATAAGGGTAAAGCAGTGAAACAAACGCGCTCGCCTCGAGGGGGAGTTGGGAATTAGCACCGAAGTTTTCGTATCCCAAAACTACGAAACATTAAGCCCTCATGCAAGAGGAAGAAGAAGAGATCGGTCGGAACTTGAAAGCCCGACTCAACTTGATTCTGAACACGAGACTTCCCACTGCGCCATCGAAAGAAAAGCGCGGGAGAGATAGCGGCCGACCCGGTATTCAACGAATAGGGAGGAGAGTTGAGGATGATGAGACATCTCACTCATGACTTGAGTGATAGTGATAGAGAAGAATGGCGTGCCGGTGTCTACACTAGATTGGGCGGCCGTAAAGCACGCGTGATCGGGCGAAAGCACTCCCAGTGAAAGTCCCGATCCGGACTACGAGTCGGACTACGAGGATAGCCGGCATAACGCCGTAAGAAGGAAAATTCATCTCGATAATTCCTCGGACAACGAGGACGACGACACGGGACATTGGAGTCTAGAAACAAACGCGATAGCCAAGAGGAAGACATGTCTCTCCGTGGCGCCGTCGAGAAAGTGGATCGTTCACGGGACGCATTAGTGATTTCTCGAGAACAAGAAAAGGCGCATGCCTACAAATGTCAAGACCTATGATGGAGCGGTGACCACGACGATCATCTAAAATCTTCGAATCACCGCGACCATTGAGAATCGCCACAACCGGTGTGGTGCCACATGTTTAATTCCACGCGGTGGGAAGCGAGAGCGGTTCAACAAACTCCCCGAAGGGCGTGAATGGTTTTGAAGAGTTGAGAAAGGAGTTCGCCTAAATTTTACTCAACGCAAAAAGTGTGCTAAAAATCTGTCGAACTCGCGAGTAAAAGCGAACCGAGGAGAATCCACGGCGCATTCATGGGCGCTTTAAAGATGAATGCATGCGAGGTTAAAGCATGCCACGAAGTCTTAAAGATCTCGGGCTTCATGAATGGGATTAATAACCCGAACTCATCAAGAGGTTAAATGACAAGATCCACGAGACCTTTGATGAACTCATGAGCGCTCTAGGTCTTTCGTCCAGGGGAGAAGCCTTGTGATAGCAAAAGAACCATTCTAGTTACGGTCACGGGAACAACACAGGAGACAATCCAACGACCGAGGTAATAACCGTAATAGGAGCTATCGCGACGGAGGAGCGGCAGAGGCAGAGATAATGCGGTATACTCCCACAGTCAAAACACCAAAGGAAATACTCGCGCGGAAGGTGCGAACTTGAACCACCGCGGATCGTACACGGAAGATCGGCGCCTGCGGGAATGGATATTGTGACTACCGCGCGCAAAGGGTCACACCACTAACGAGTGTGTCCGGTGCGCCAACTCATCGACAAGATGGTCAAGGAGGCGGTGGACCACTTAGTTAAAAACATTAAAGAGGAAGAGATAAGCAAAGAATGGAAGCAAGAAGGAGACACCCAAAGATAAGGCCGACACAATCTACATGATACGGACGTGGCAGCGAACCACTAGGCAAAAGGTCGACCATGAGTTTTCAGAAGAAGTGAAATCTCTTTCCTACTTTAGCTGCGGACAACGCAGCACGTGAGCCCTCACCCTTGAAATTAGTGCGGTGGTCACGACATACACCGCATGTACATCGATGGTGGGGCATCGGCAAATATTATGTATGAGCATTGCTTTAAAGACTACGACACGAAATCGTAGTCGGTTAAATCCGGTCAACACAAGACTCACTGGTTTCACGGTGAAAAGATATGGCCCGTGGGGCAGCTGCGATTACTAGTCGGCGTTGGCAGCGAGCACTCTACGACAACTGGATGGATTTCATGGTGATCAAATCCCCCGTCATACAATGGCATTATTGGGAGACCCGGGATATCGGCCGTGCGGCGGTGCCATCAACGGCGACGGGATGTAAATTCGATGAAGGGGCATTGTCACTCTTTACAATGCCACGGTACCAAGCGAGAGAATGTAACACGGTTACATGCGAAATGGAACCAATCCGAGCGGTCTGCGCCAAAGTCCCCAACTTGAAGGTCATGATTCACCGAATACCCGGACGAGAAATAACCATTGGAGGGTCATTGTCGGACAACAAGCAAAGCGGTGTGTGTCTTTCTGTTAGCCTTAATAGTTTTATTAGAGTGATGGTCATTCACGTTTAGGAACTTTGTATCGTGTGTTAGATATCGCTAGAATAGTCAGCGAGGCTCGTGGATTGGGCTAAGCTATTTGGTTAAACGTTAAGCAGCTAGCTAGTTTATAATGTGTAATCAATCCAAGTCCACGAAGCCCAAGCCAAGCCCATAGGAAAGCCTTTTAGGTTTTCATGTCTTGTACTATAAATACCCTCAAATGGTCATTTGAGGTGTGTGAAAGTGTGTGTGTGTTTTCCTTATTGAATATACAACATCTTGTGTTTATCTTTCTCACATCATACACAATTTATATCTTCAAGTCACCATCTTTCTCATCTTATTTCTAAGCTTTGTTTGTGTTTGTTTCACGTGGGTATACTTGTATACGTGTTGGGTTTGCTTGGTAAAGTGATAAGGTTGATAAAACTAAGGTCCTACACGCCTACAAAGAGCGTGGATATTTTCGGCGTGGGGCCAAAACACATGATGAGTACCACGCTCGATCACGAGCATAAACTTAGAATCCGGCAAGGATACTCACCGCACGCCGGAAGAAGCGTGGCCAAGCTCGAGAGGCGCAGCGATTCAGCAGAGGTACGAAATTGGTAAATGAGGGAATTATCGTGAAGTCTATTACCACGGCGGCTTTCTAATCGATTAATGGTCAAAAAAAGAGATGGTGGTGGCGAATGTGTGTAGACTTCACCGACCTTAATAAAGCATGCCCGCAGGATCGCTATCCATTACCGAGATAGATTGGAAAATAGAGTCCTTGTGTGGATACCCGTTGAAGTGTTTTCTTGGCGCGTACAAGGGATATCACCGGATACAAATGGCTCAAGAAGGCGAGGAAAAGCGACTTTCCACACAAGCCAAGGCGTTCTTGTTACACAAAAATGCCGGTTTGGCTTGAAGAATCTGGTGCCACTATCGGTGGTTGGTAGACAATGCCTTTGAAAGGCAGGTGGGCGCAACACGGAAGTCTATGTGGATGACTTGGTCATAAAAGCCATCACGAAAATGAACTTGTGCGCGACATAGAAGAAACATTCAAGACTACATGAGAGATCAACATGAAGCTAAATCCTAAGAAATGCGCCTTGGCTCATAGAAGGCATGTTCTTAGGGTACCGATAGAAACGATGGCATAAAACCTTGTCGAGAAAAGACAAAAGCGGTAATAGAACTTCCTCACCACGCACGTGAAGGAAGTCCAATCCTCAATGGAAAAGCGGGCGGCCTCAGCGTGGTTCTGTCTAAATCACAGAAAAGTCATTGCCTCTTTTCAAAACACTCAAGAAGTGTATAAAAAGGGTGACTTTCGGTGGACGACGGAGGCGGAAGAAGCCTTCACCACACTCAAACAAGCATCTAGCAACGCTCCAACACTCGTGGCACCCGACCGGGGAAGAGGCGATCATGTATTTATCCGGCAACTCATGGGGCGGTCGGTAGCGGTGCTACTAACAGATGGGGACTCGGTGCAAACCCTATCTATTTTGTCAACAAAGCGCTCAAGAAGACGGAGATGAACTATAGTGCCATGGAAAAGTTGGTCTTGGCATTAGTGTTTGCCGCCAAGCGCTCGCGGTACTTCCAAGCGCACCCGATAAGCGGTAATCACGGATCAAGCCATCAGCGGATCATCTCCAAACCCGTCGTCGGGGCGACTCCGAAGTGGAGTGTGTTGCTAAGCGAACATAACATCTCTTCTGGACCACGTACCGCAATAAAAGGACAAGTTGGCGGACTTCATCATTGAGAAGCGAGATAGTGACGAGGTACCTACACCAAGCGAGAAAGAACTACAAGATCCATGGATTTTGTTTACGACGGGTCCTCGTGCGTGGGCGGCTCGGAGTCGGCCTTATTCTCACAAACCTAGAGGAATGGAATTCACTTACGCTCTGCGTTTGAATTTACCTCGACAAACAATGAGGCGAATATGAAGCCCTAATCATTGGACTACGCATTGCGGCTCGAATGGGTGTACGTAACTTGGAAGCAAATGTGGACTCCGGTAGTGGCCAACCACGTGTTGGGTGAATCGTGGCCAAAGAAGAAAATATGATTCGATATCTTGAGAAGACCAAGACATCGATCAAAGGCTTTGATGATTTACTATCAAGCAAGTCCCTAGGGAGAAAATCGCAGCGTATGCACTAAGCAAGATCGCCTCGACAAACTTCGCACACTTATCAAAGCAAGTCTTGGGTGGAAACACCGAAAAGCAAGTCAATATCGGAGATGGAAGTCTCCGCGGTCATAGAGGAGGATGGTCCTACATGGATGACACCGATTGCGAATTCTTAAGCAAAGGTACATTACCCCAAACAGATGAGTCTCGAGAATCGGCGCCGCACGCAGAGATTCGAATGCGCGACAACATCTTGTGTCGACGTTCTTTCCTCCAACCATGGCTCATTGCGTCGGCCCTTACAAGCAAATTATGTCTTTGCGAAATCCATGAAGGTTCATGTAGCATGCACGCGGGACCACGGTCCGTTGTAGCACGCGCCATGCGATCGGGATACTCGCCAACCATGCATAAAGATGCGCGGGACTTGATAAGGAAGTGCAATGATTGCCAAGTCCACAGACCGTCCGCGCCAACCACAAAGATGAGTTAACGCCAATCACGGCGCCATGGCCATTCTACAAATGGGGCATTGATATCGCAGTCCTTTTCCAATAGCAAGGCGGTCTCAAGTTTCTCATAGTAGCTATAGACTACTTTACCAAGTGGATCGAGGCAAAAGCGGTGGCGACAATTACACGGCAACTGGTGAAACGCTTATGCGGGACAACATAGTATGCCGCCGGATTACGGAGAAATCATCTCGGATAATGGGAAACAATTGCGACAACCCTTCAAAGATTGGTGCGAGAAGTTAAACATCACCCAACACGGCGTCGATTCGAACCCACAAACCAATGGCTTAGTAGGAGCGCAAATCAAGCCTGGGCGAAGGAATAAAAGCGGCGCGCGGGACAGCACAAAGGAAGGTGGGTCGAGGAGCTTTCGCATGTATTATGGGCTCACCGCACCTCAATAAAAACCGAGAGGGGACACCCCTCTCTCTAGTCTCACGGAAAGGCCGTCATACCAACCGAGATCGGCATGCCAACTATTCGCACCGCGAGATCAATGTAACAACAAACAATGATGAAAGGCGTGTCGACTTGGATGCAGTAGAAGAAAGCGCGACAGCGCATCCATACGGGAGGCAAAGTCGAAGTCAAAAATGAAAGGATACTATGATGCCAAGGTGCGCGGTGTTTCATTCGAGACCATGCGACTTTGTCTACCGTGCCAATGAGGCAAGCCGCGCGAAGATCTGAGTAAGCTCGGACCAAAGTGGGAAGGACCTTATGAGGTTTCTTGAAGCAATAGGCACAAGCGGCGTGACAGCTACGAGGCTTGGATGGTCGTGACCTCCCACGCACATGGAACATCGGCAACCTCGAGAGGTGCTACACTGTAAACGACTATGGCTGGTACAGACGCTCCGCACTTTCGGTGCTCAATAAACATTCATGTATTCAATTTTTATTTTCATATTTACTATTTTCTTTGTTATTTCTTGATAAACTTGCAAGTATTAATAAAGCGTCGCGATTTCTAGCTAACTCCGCGACACATTTTAAGTTATTATCTCCATAAAGCGTATGTCTTAACAATTTTTACTTCTTGCCACGATGGCGTGCATGCACTACCAATAAGCCCACGATGGTAGCAGGATAAGTTGACCTACTAACTAACTTGTTGAGTAAGAGGATTGCAAACCCATCAATCTTGGATCACGCATCCTTGTTAAACACCTTGTTCTCAAGACGTTGGAATAAGATATGCGCATCCCGGCGGTTCTTGTGACAATACACACGTCTGCGTTAACAACTTAGGAACAAGATACTTGCTTCATAATGAGATATTCTGAGATCTTGAATATCATACCATACACGATTATGATCAAATACTTTGAATTATTTCTCTAGTATATTCGATTTTCATACATGATTATGGATTTCTTATATTTACATTGGCGAACAACGCAGCGAATACATCTTTTACGCATAGTGATAACGCTACACGCGTCGTCGGGGTCAAAGGAAACTTCCTTTTCTTGAGCAAGTTTTATAACACCCTAGGCAAAGTGAACCTAATCGTTGTAGTGTAGTAATTAGGGTAAGCCACGGGTATTGATATCGTTCTCTGGGGAATAGGAATGCTAGTAGGAGTTACTACGCTAAGGTTAAGGTTGAGGAAGATTATTTTTATCTTTTATATTTTATGAAAATGGAAAGGTACGAATCTCGGGTATTGGATTTGGGGGTTGGTATTTCTACCGATTACTCTACTATTATCTAATTATCTAAACTAAGGTTGTGGGAGTCTATGTCTAATTAATGTGTGCTCGTATGATAGTTTAAAGATGTGTTTACTTAGTTTGTATTACTCCTTAATTATCTCCTATTGATGGTTGAGTGTCACGTCTTATTCTAGTTGCGTTGTGTTTCTAAAGTTGTAGGGTGTCGTTTCTCCCAACTCTTTGAACTTACCAAAGGTCTTGTCTACAAATCCACGTAGAGATTATAGACTCCTACTCTAAGGCGCTCTTGGATGTTTTAGCCTACAATCACTCGGTAATCATACTCTAAGGTTCACAAAGATGAATCAAGCATTAAGTACACAACGAATGACCTATCGCATTACTAGATCATTAATCAACTAAGATAAGAAACAACCAATCAATATTCAATAATTAAGTTTCATACTTCCTAAGCAAACACACAAATAAATTAGCGGACATGGAGAACATGCAAGCATACACACAAATAATCAAAGACATAATTGAATTAATGAAGCAAAGACTTATCTTGGTGTAAGATAGGGTTAAAAACCTAAAATCTTGTACAAGACACCTTAGGTTCGGTTTTAGGTTTTACTCCAAAGACTCTCCACACAAAGGCGAAAAATTCGGATTCTATATATAAGATTACAATTGCGACGGCGTCACCTTATGTTTAGTGACGCCGCCGTGTCGCCGCCATTAGGGTTTCGTCTTGCCACGTTAACCTTGCGACGGCGTCACCTTATGTCCGTGACGCCGTCCTCTCTTCGACGCGTCGTCGGATCGCATCTAGGCCGCCCGAGTAGCGACGGCCTACTCTTTCACAACTAGACGCCTGCCTTGAAAACACGAGTTTTGAGTTCGACCCGTCACAATAATTCTCCGACGGCGCACATAGAACTCCGACGCCGTCGCTTCTACATTCAATATTCGTGAGTGTCTCGATTTCGACTTTGGCCATTTTCTTCATATATTCGCCTTTTCGTCCAAATAAGTGCCATTCCAAACATTTTGCCTTCACGAGACCTAAAAGTGAAAAGGGCGATATTAAGCAATAACGGATACAAAAGTGATCAAATAAGGACTTAAACGACCCTCAAAATGGTACCTTTTAAAACCTTATCAAATATCCCTACACTTGTTATTTGCTTGTCCTCAAGCAAATGTGCTTTAGCCAATTAATTTATAAGTTAGGGGTCATTGAAGCATTAATTCAAAACGGTCCACAACACATATAAGCCCATAAAAGTCATAACAAGCACGGAAATTACATACTAGCACCTCACATGGGGTGTTTGGATACTCGCATCTCTCGGTGTATAAATGAAATATAACAATATAGGAAATGGAAGATAAACACTCATTAACCGGTCCTAGTACATAGATTACCATAGGCTTGAGAATAGATCAAACCTCCATCGCTTTGGCGAAGCACCTAGGAAAGACTATCAAAGAGGTCTTTTAAAGGGTTGTAACGTTAGGCTTACGGTAGGGAAATAAGGGTTTGGTGGGATAGGCTATTTAGTGGTGGTAAGTCAAAATCTTTATGTTAGCGCATATGAAGAATGGCGTTGCTAAGCCAAGACTCGACACTCTAAACTCTAGATAAGCTGAAATAAACAAACATAAATTTAAATGATAGATGTAGGATGGTAGCCCGTTTTTTTTTTTTTTTTTTTTTTTTAATCACTCTATTTTTTTTTTTTCTCTTTTTTTTTTTTTTTTTTTTTTTTTTTTTTTTTTTTTTTTTTTTTCATACACTTTTACTCTACCATCCTCTATGATAACATCAAAATACTTGGGATTTATAAGAACATCCTTACACTTGAGTTTTTATTATTCTAACACTAATTTGACCCGATTTGAAAAGATCAAAACACTTGGGGTACATTATTACGTAAACAAAGGGAATTTGAATTTAACGTTCCCTTCCGTTATTTCATAAACTTTAACTTTTCCCATGAATCCCAATCGTCCCAAAGCGTATACAAAGGATATGACTCGACTTAGCAACTTATGCAAGCAACTAGATAATTGAACTAAGGGTTTAGGGTGATAACAAACATTTGCACTAAAAGTGAGTGCATAAGGGGTAGGCTAAGGCGATTTGGGTGTATATTTGGGGTGGGGTGTAAACAATGCTCTTCATTGATATTAGGAAAACCAAACATCACGAGAACCGCGAAAAGGATAGGCTCGAGGGGTTAACTAGGGTATCGTGTACTAAAGATGAGTACAACGCAAAGGGTGTGGGAGAATTACTCAACCGATGTGGAAGAAGTAATTATATTACGGTATTAAACAAGGGTTATCCTAATGCCTCTTATCATTTAGTTATTCCTAACTACACAAGTGTAGCCTCACTTGCGATCTCGGAATGCATCACAAAACAAGTTCTAGAATCTAATATACTACCGGTTCACACTTTAAGCATTAAAGATGAATGCTTTTAATTCCTACTAATCTAAGGGCGATCCTCACATTTTGGGTGGAATTTGGGTGGTAAGGGTTTTTGTGCTAGTCATATAACTTCCTATCCATGAGACGCTTTTGTTAAGACTAATGGCCCACTCCTATATGTCATGAAAATTTCAAATTTGGTGCCAAAATTACCCTAACCGACATTTCTCATGGTTTATTACACAATCACAATTGGACAAAGCAAATAGTCGAGGATAAGCATAGTTTCAAAGTTCCGCTTTTTATTTTCCCTCCCATTTAAACCGAACATTGTCCCCAATGTTCCCGAAAATATCAAAGTTATGATAAAAGAAGGTAATTAAAAACAAAAGAAACTAATACTCCCCGATTAGCTCGGTAGGATCCGTGTGTAAAGTAGTGGTTAAATTCTTTTCAAGAAGAATTATTGCGTGAAAAGCTCCTTCCAATCTTATGTAACTTCTTCTCGACAAACTAAACCGCGCACACTTGAAGAAAACAAAGCGAAACCTTCACGTAAATTGGCGGTAATAATATATATAAGACTCGATTTAAACTAGGATATAATGCTTGTGGAATGAATGTTTCTGAATTTCTAAGAAAATTAAGACACGAAATTCCAAAATTTATAAGTAGCTCGAAAGCGAGAAAAGTAATCGATGTTTTACTCCTTCACCGCGCCGTCGGTTGCAATCTGACGCCGTCGGTTATCCCGACAAAAAGCGGTGCGATTTTACGGAAAAATTACGGAAAATTTACATCTTTAGAATCTGGAAAAATTTCGCAAAACATTCATTATGACTCGATACAAGCATTTGACTCGAACAAACAAACATATATATCTTTTAATTAATTGTTATTCTCATGTTTACGTTTCTTTTGGCGTGTGTAATCCTCCTACACTTATCCTTATGTAAAATACCTTTATATGTAATTAAGGCGAAGTTAAAACAAAATAAAGCATTTTACAAATTTAAACATGAGGATAAACAATTAATAAAAGATATATGACACTAACAAGCAAACAATTAAGCATGGGTTGCCTCCCACGAAGCGCTTTTCTTTATTTAAGAGTCTTGTAGCTAGACTCGTAGTCGTGTCTCACGTTTTCTCATCATCGCCTCTTCATGGCCTCTAATGGGGATTCCATGTTGTAGAAGTACCCTAAAATGCGCTTCTAAGAGTTCATCTTCTCCCATTCGGTCTGTATTCGGTCCTAGGCTCAAACAATCCTTGTAGAATCAGAAAATCTTAGCCATAACATAATCAACACCTTTCTCCCTATCCTCATCATTTCTATAATAGACCGATAGTTTAAGTTCCTTTTCATCATTAGAGTGATGAAAATTTCTCAATCTTAAGCGGCATTTGGTAAGCTATGTCATCGGTCTTATTCTTGAATCGCACTACTCTAATGAGGGTCATAGGTCATCCGGTGCTTTCTATGAAAGGTTTTCCTAGAATAACATGGGACAAGCTAGGGTCTATGGTCGTGCTAATATCATCCACAACTATGAAGTCCGTAGGAAGCGTGAAACTACCTACATAAGCGGGTAATCCCTTAACTCTACCAAGAAAATTGCAACTAACATTAGGATCATTAGGGTCTTTCCTAGTTGGAATAGGCTTCTTCAATATCCAATTGTAGTAGGTGCTAGTCATGATGTTGATTGGGGACTTGCGATCAATGTAGCTTTTGCCAAAAAGGTGTCCTATGACACATGGTATGTTAAGATTCCAAGGGTTCCCAAACTTAATTCGAGGACTTTTCCTAACATACATGTGACGGAGGTCACGCACTAAGTGAGGGTGGCGAGATAATTCTTCGTCCGTAGGAAATTTGTTGAAATAGTCAATGTCTACTTCATCTATTTCCTCGGGTATTTCCTCCTCTACTAGTGTATAGTCCTCTTCGTCATTTGTTTCATCAGGTTCAACTAAGGCGATGGTATTGACGAATTGGACATACTTTAGCTTGCTTGGATCCTTAATCTCTATGCCTGAAGGCTCGGGAGTTGAGATAGCACTAACCTTCTTATCACTATTAGCTATTGCTTTCAAAAGGTTGTCTATTTTCCTATCCATCTCGGCTTGTTGATTATTAAAGCGGTCAAGAGCTTAGCTATTTGGGTTTCTTGGGATGTAACTAGGTTTTGCAACATCCCTTCGATGTTTTGTTGGTTAGGACCGTTAGGTGGGGCCATGAGAAATCATTAGAGGTGAATTCTTTGGTTTGTCCCAGAGAAATCGAGCTTTCCTTTCCATGCCTCTCGGGTTTCATTGAAATTCCTAGGTCCGGTGTTGTGGGAATCTTCCTCCTGTTCCATTAACACGCGAGGATGCGTAGTCAGCAAGCGTGTTCGGGATCGGGTGCTATTGCGCGTGTTATGAGGATCACAAAGCGGCTCACATGAAGAGGAAGCTTTGTTCACATGGTGTGAAGACTTAGGATTTTCGTAGGAACTCATGAGGAATTTAACCCGATCTTCAAGTTCGATCATCCTACGGTCGGGAGGAGGCAAGGAGATTGCCTTGACGGTTTGGGCAGCTCACGGGGTCATCCCAACTTTCGTTGTCATAGAGGCAAGGTCCTCATTATTTCCCATGATTCTTCTTGGTGAGATCACTAAGTTTTCCACCGGCCGCTTGGTCAATGGATCGCTTAGTGGGAAAGTTGACATGATCATAAAAGATTTGGACTTGGAGCCAAAGATCAATGCCGTGATGAGGACTTTATGAAGTAAGTCCTTGAATCGGGTCCATGCTTCGTAGAGATTCACCTTGGCGTTGTTGGAACATCAAGATGTCATTCCTAAGCTTAGTGGTTCTCCCGTTGGGAAAAATTGAGCAAGGAAGCGAAGAAGAAGATCCCAACTTGAGATGGAGCCGGTGGAAGTCGCTCAAGCCAATTACTAGCTTGGTCCCGAGAGAGAATTGGAAGAGCGCGGCGCGTGGTCTCCCGAGTAGTAGCATCAAGGTCGATGGAATCGGCGATTTTGAGAAATCCTCGGATGTTGATTTGGATCTTGAACGAAGTCCATGGAATGCACATCCGTTTTGCACCAACCGGATGGTGTCGGATCGCAGGGCCGTAGTTTGGGCTTGGTCGGGAAGCTCAATGGTGTTCCTATAGCCTAAGTGGCTTGGTCTTGAGTATTCACCAAGAGTACGGGCTCTTGGCGGGTCATTTGGTGGTGGGTTGATGAATGGTAGTGGGTTATCACCTTCCATGATGAAAAGTGATGAGGTTACGAACAAAGGTTACGAAGAAGGGGGATAGACTAAGAGAAATCTAAAAAATGAGAAAAAAGTTTACTTGATAGGAATCAAGCAAAGAAACCTAAACGAGGTGGACTACTAACTAGCTATTCTATTCCCGTGGCGCCTAAAACTTGATAACGCCACACGCGTCGGGTCAAGGAAACTTCCTTTTCTTGAGCAAGTTTTATAACACCCTAAGCGATGAACCTAATCGTTGTAGTGTAGTAATTAGGGTAAGCCACGGGCATTGATATCGTTCTCTAGGGAATAGGAATGCTAGTAGGGAGTTACTACGCTAAGGTTAAGGTTGAGGAAGATTATTTTTATCTTTTATATTTTATGAAAATGGAAAGGTACGAATCTCGGGTATTGGATTTGGGGGTTGGTATTTCACCGATTACTCTACTATTATCTAATTATCTAAACTAAGGTTGTGGGAGTCTATGTCTAATTAATGTGTGCTCGTATGATAGTTTAAAGATGTGTTTACTTAGTTTGTATTACTCCTTAATTATCTCCTATTGATGGTTGAGTGTCACGTCTTATTCCTAGTTGCGTTGTGTTTCTAAAGTTGTAGGGTATGCGTTTCTCCCAACTCTTTGAACTTACCAAAGGGTCTTGTCTACAAATCCACGTAGAGATTATAGACTCTACTCTAAGGCACTCTTCGGATGTTTTAGCCTACAATCACTCGGTAATCATACTCTAAGGTTCACAAAGATGAATCAAGCATTAAGTACACAACGAATGACCTATCGCATTACTAGATCATTAATCAACTAAGATAAGAAACAACCAATCAATATTCAATAATTAAGTTTCATACTTCCTAAGCAAACACACAAATAAATTAGCGGGACATGGAGAACATGCAAGCATACACACAAATAATCAAAGACATAATTGAATTAATGAAGCAAAGACTTATCTTGGTGTAAGATAGGGTTAAAAACCCTAAAATCTGTACAAGACACCTTAGGTTCGGTTTTAGGTTTTACTCCAAAGACTCTCCACACAAAGACCGAAAAATTCGGATTCTATATATAAGATTACAATTGCACGCGCCACCTTATGTTTAGTGACGCCCGTCGCCGCCATTCGTAGGGTTTCGTCTTGGCCACGTTAACCTTGCGACGGCGTCACCTTATGTCCGTGACGCCGCCCTCTTGACTTTCCGACGTCGTGCGGATCGCATCTAGGCCGTCGAGTAGCGACGGCCTACTCTTTCACAACTAGACGCCGTCTCTTGAAAACACGAGTTTTGAGTTCGACCGTCACAATAATTCTCCGACGGCGTCGCACATAGAACTCGACGCCGCCTCCTTCTACATTCAATGATTGTGAGTGTCTCGATTTCGACTTTGGCCATTTTCTTCATATATTCGCCTTTTCGTCCAAATAAGTGCCATTCCAACATTTTGCCTTCACGAGACCTAAAAGTGAAAAGGAACGATATTAAGCAATAACGGATACAAAGTGATCAAATAAGGACTTAAACGACCCTCAAAATGGTACCTTTTAAAACCTTATCACATAGTCGCTAACTCACGACAAATATGTATACATTACAAATATCCACAAGCACTACAAATAAAACGATGGTAACAGGAAAGTTGACCTACTAAAACTTTTATTCATAACCACGAGTTAAGTGGAAAAGATAGTCAACATGCTGACTACCGTTTAACAACTTAGGCTACTTGCTTCCTTAATGGAAGAAGTACCACCATGACCGTATGCATCTTTGAATTATTTCGCTAATACCCTTCAACATGATTATGGATTTCCTATATTTACATCGGCGTACACTACAACAAATACATCTTTTACGCATAGTAAGACGTATACATTACAAATATCCACAAAGAAACAAAAAGAAATGTTTATTCATAACTACGAGTTATTACAAATCTCTACCGGTGCTATAACGCTTAAGGAAGAGGTCCCAGCGCCACTCGTTGCATCTTTGACCTCACTAAACACATCCGCACCTCGACTGGCCACACAAGATAGCTTTAGCCGCACCAACGCAACAAAACCTTCTTTTTCTTAGCAAGACGGGTGCACGCGCTCAAGACTTCCTTTAAAGGTACCTCTTTCTCCAATGCAAATGGATTACGCTATCCCTAGGACGCGCAAAGCAGTACTTGGAGCTTGACTCATGAGGCTTCAAATAATAGTCCGGTTGTGTCTCGACATCCTCGATGCGATGACGCGCCAAGGTCAACCCGTCATAATCACATTTATGGATAATCTTGATCACGCTCAAGCTCCGAAATCATTGGTAGCTCCAAGTCTTTCATTCTTTGCATAGCAGCGACCAAGTGATCATATGACTCAGCATCATACTCAGGTACCTTATCCAGCGGCGCCTTCAACAGTTTTGCCTCGTGGAGCTTTTCAATTGCTTCTGACTTACCACGCTCCAGAGCGCACTGCACTACCTCCCCGAAGGCATTCACCACCTCTGGCGATTCCAGGGTACTAAGGGCAGCTAGGCGGAGACCGTGGCCTATGAGCCACCTGCGCTCTGCTATCATAGACATAAGCTGCGGGTACAGCTCCTCGTCATACTCGATGCTTAGCTTACGCAGCTTTGCCTCCTGCACCTCCAAGGACCAGCTCACAGTATCCCCAAGCTCCCCTAACTGCGCAAACATTTTATCCTTACCTTGTTCTAAATGTTTCAATGCCCAGCAGCACGTAGACTTGTACCTGGCAGCATCAGACCGCTCTTGGTTTATTTGGCACAATAGTGCCAGTTTGTCCTCGACCTGTTTTTGAGCGTATGCGCTCAAATCCTTTGCCTCTGCATGGGCGCTATCTAGTTGTGCCGGTACTTGCCGATTCGCCGCCCCAACAAAGCTATGGTTTGGTCCTTTGGGAACTAAGGTCCTCCCACGGACACTCGGTCTTTCACCACATTAATGCGACTGATGTGCGGAGACCTGTACCAATTCTTCAACCAAATGCTCAATAGGCGCATCTGCATCGGATTGGTTTTCATTATCCTGGCTTTGCGGCTCAGAATGAGCTGACTGTATCGGACTCGCCTTCGGGGGTGATTCTATAACCTGCTCCATCCTGCGAACGAGTACCAGCGCATTGTTAGAAACACAACCAGCACATTCACCAACAAAAGAAAATTATACATGTATGGTTTTACTTACTTTGGCTCCGCGTCATCAGCAGACGGGTGCGACGACGCTTCATCAGTGGAGGACAACTCCACAGTCTGAACCACCGGACGTTTCTTCCTTGAAGGGCCCGCACCATCATCTCTTCGGGTCCTTTTGCGACTAAGCGCGAGCCTCTTCTACTCTTCCTCTTAGGATGAGCCACTACACGGGCGATATCGCGCTACCGTAAGATAGTGCTTGAGATTGGGGCGGCTTTGCAGGCGTTGCCTCCACTGCAATCGAGGCGGTCCTGTATCCCCGGCATTCGGTTCTATGCGCCCGCAATCGCGGCTAAAATAGGCTCCTCATCATCTCTCAACGGTCTTACTCTCGTCCTCGCAATGCAGGCTTTGCTAATTTGTCTGACGGTGAACAGATCCATCTGCACAAGACAAAACACAAATACAAAAACAGGTTATATAGTGCGCGACATGTACGGAAGATTGTTCTTACAATATTTACACACGAAGCACGGAGGAATAAGTACCCCCACCGCCATTGGCGTCTAAGAAGATAGGGATCTCATCTTGAGGCCATAATAATTCTGGTACCGATTCCATGTGCACCAAAATCCTCGGGATATGCACTAATGGGGATGCGGTTCGCATTATCGCCCGCATCCTCGATGTTATAAGACCCGTGCAATGGGTACTCATCCTCTCGTAATGTTCCCGGGTATAAAATCATAATCCTGTGGAAAACATGTATCATCTACCCGGAAGAAGTATTCCTCCAATTCCTAAGTGCATCTAATTTATCGTATAGCACCGCAATCTACCGGTAGCGTTTTGAAAAAGAACCCACCCATGCGCCCACGTAGTGTGGTAAAAGCGCGGAATAGGTGGATGGTGGGGTTAATCCTCAACAGACGCAATTTACCTCAAAATTGGTAATTTTAGCCGCTACCGATACAATGCAGTGCGCGATATGTAGAGTATAATAGTTTAACACATCGCACGTAAAGCGAGAGGGCACACGTTGATTCGCAAATTCGAATAACCGTGTGTATACACCACCTTCCGCCGGAAATCAAGAATCGTGGCTCGCGCATCCGGAACTCACCGGATGCACATCCGGTATAAAGTAATCGAGGTAAATTCCATCGGATCGATCAAATTAAGGTCGGAGGTGAAGTCGGACAACCGTTTAACCATGGTGATATAATTTTTGCTATAACGCACGCGCGGTTACCTTTGTGGTTGGTTACTTTTGGGATTACAACTCTTCAAACACTTTAGAAATGGTGGATGGCGTTTTTTACTGTGAGGAATCCGGTGAAAATGAATCGCCAAGTTATATACCTTTTCTCTTCCACACGATTGGCGACACGTGGATCCCACTAGTCCTCACTGTGTGGTTGAGATGGCTTGATGTGACAACGGGGCAGTAACTTTCCCCCGATTAACGAGGCATTGACCATTCACTTGGATGTCTCGATACATTGCACCTCCGGGTAGGTGTATGGTTTCTTTCATACGTTTCGTATGTTCTTTATTTTATGATTACGGTCATTAGTCTAGCACCGCAGATTACGCTGCGCATACTAGGCGGGGGACATGATGACGTATAGTGCGGAGTCGGGTCATGAACCCGACCACGACCCACTACTTTCAAGCTCGGTACGAGGCGGGCCAATATCAATCGTGTTTGGGCTCACGAAAGCCCAAGCCCATATCTATTTACTGGAATAGATATCCGATATCTTCTAAAATAAGAAGATAATCATTCCCAACCGACTTAGGCGGGATCGCGAAGGTTGGGGAACACGGAACCAACAAGGATTCCGTGCGTATATAAAGGGAATCATATCCCTCGTTTAAGGTACGATCACATAACCCTAAAACTCCTTAAACCCTAAACCGATTACTCACTCTCACGCCGGAGGATAATCGTGGGAGACAATCTCACGGTAAGCCTAACGGTGTTTCTTGTCTCTTAGTGCGCAGGTCTCAAGCAGCAATTCTCAATTGGTACGAGAACCGGAGCTCCAAATCAGGAACGTCCAACTTTTGTATCAACATTATACTTATCTTATAATCATTTTATCTGGTTAATAGGAGTATTGATAAATAAGAAATGTCAAAAAACAATAAAAAATATTACACGATAAAGTAAAAAATAACAAGTTAGTTATATTTTCGTTTTCTTTATCTTATTTTTTTTAATCATGAAAGTTACATATAAACATGAATTACTTATTTTATCTTTTAAAAGTGAAATTGATTGTATTTAAAAAATAATAACAATAAATAAATAAAAAAGGATAAAAGACCTTTATATTTAATTAGGGATGAGCATGGTACTATAATAGTACCGAACTCGTACCGAATTAGTGGTACCGATTTTTCTCGAGCATGAAAGTGGGTACTAGTACCGTACCGGACGGGATTCGGGTATCGGATCTGGTACCGGGAAATCGGTACCTATACGGTTTTTCCCCTTTTTTGTTAAACTAAAAGGATTTCAAAAAAATGCAACTAAAAATAGGAAAAAACATGCATTTTCAAATGATTTCAAACCACGACGTCTCACAAAACGCAACCAATACTTAAATAAATACATCACCAAGATATTCGTAACATACAAACGTTCCAAAACTTATAAAATCGATTCAGGTTTAATTTTTGTGAGCGGTTATGAAGGATCTATAGTTGCCACAATAAGTTTTTTGAACGTTTGGTTCATTTTAATATGTTTTACATGGTTATTGTTTGACATGGAATGACCCAAATGAATGTTTGGATAAGTTATTTAATTCAAAAATATGACTACTCAATTTTCATGATTTTTTGGTACTTCTTGCTAGGGTGAGCAATCTCGACCGACACCGACTCCGTCCGATCCCGACACCGACTCCCTTCCCGATACCGATCCGTATGTAATCGGGTCAGAGTCGGTTCGCTTTTCGGTAATCGGATTCAAACGGCCGGAGTCGGGACGATCACGAAAACGCAGACAAAATCAAGATTCGGGATGATTCGGGACCATTATC
Organism: Chrysanthemum lavandulifolium; assembly: GCA_022545495.1. Lineage (NCBI taxonomy): Eukaryota > Viridiplantae > Streptophyta > Magnoliopsida > Asterales > Asteraceae > Chrysanthemum > Chrysanthemum lavandulifolium. Next base: position 247,901,374 of record CM040240.1, on the reverse strand, counting down.
GGGATTCGGACGAGTCGGGACCATTATCGAATCGGAGTCGGTTTGGGTTTTTCCCATTGTCGGTATCGGGATTAGTCAGGATGGGTCGGGATTCGTCCCGATGCTCACCCCTACTTCTTGCTTTGTTACCGGTACCGTATTAGTGTTACCCATTTTTTTTTAAATTTAATTCTTGATACCGTACCGTTTATTAAGAGTCGATATCATTTTAATACGGTACCAATACGATTCTGATTCGATACCGAAATTTATGTCCAAATGTTCATCCCTATGTTTAATGGAGCAATGATACTAGAGTGCCTCAAGAAAAAATAAAGCCTACACATTTATTTATACTACAATAAATAACTAATGGTCTAATACTACTTAACTAAACTTTTATTATTATTGTTGTTACGACTTCTTAATGTTCAAACAGTGTGGTTTAACATTATAGATCTACGTGATTATAAAGTAGGATTATCTTTTTGTAATGATCCAACTCATAGACGTATTAATAAAGTCTCAACTTTTTAGGGCTTATAAAATTTAGAGTTAATTACATAAATCGTCCTTGTGGTTTGGTTAAAATAACGAATTTTGTCCCTATACTTTTTTTTCAGTGCGTTTCGTCCCTGTGGTTTGCAAATCTTACGAATTTTGTCCCTCGTCCAAAAATGTCCGTTAAGTGTTTTGCACCGTTAGTCCTTCGTTAGTGCAGTCCGTTAAGTGTTTTGCACCGTTAGTCCTTATTTTTTAAATGTAGTTTTCCCAATTAGTCCTCCGTTAATAACGATTATCGCCCGGTTTTTACGTTTTGTCGTTTTATCCGCTTTCATTCGTTTTATCCGTTTCCCCGTTTTTGTTTTCATCCGTTTCCCCGTTTTATCAGTTTCCCCGTTTTTCGTTTTAAATCCGTTTTAAATACGCGATTATATGCTTTCGCATTTTTACGCTTTTGTCCGTTTTATCCGCTTTTTTTTGTTTTTATCCAATTTATTGCTTTTTACATTTTCAATCGTTTCGCTTTTTTTACATTTTTGTCGGTTTTACATTTTCCGCCGTTGTTTTACGTTTTTGTCTGTTTTTCTTACATTTTGTTCGTTTTTATCCGTTTTGTCCGTTTCAAAAAAAATTGAATAAAATTTCAAAAAAAATTTGAATAAAAAATATTTTCAAATATGTTTTTTATAAATATGTCCGTTCTTTTCAAAATATTTGAAAAAAATATTTTTGTTCAAATTTTTTTGAAATTTTTATTCATTTTTTTTTTTTAAATTTGATATTTTTTTTTCGAATGTTTTTTCCCAATTTTTTTTGGAAAATTTTTTCCAATTTTTTTGGAAAAATTTTAAATATATTGAAATAGTACAAAAAATTTTTAAAATTGAAAAAATTTCCAAAAAAAATTGGAAAAAAACATTTCGAAAAAAAATATCAAATTTTAAAAAAATTGAATAAAAATTTCAAAAAAAAATTTGAATAAAAAAAATATTTTTCAAATATTTTTTTGAAAAAAATTTGAAAATATTTTTTATTCAAATTTTTTTGAAATTTTTATTCAATTTTTTTTGAAACGGACAAAACGGATAAAAACGGACAAAATGTAAGAAAAAGCATAAAACGAAACAACGCTAAAACGGAAAAAAAAAACCGACAAAATGTAAAAGCGGAGAAAGCGATTGAAAATGTAAAAACAAATAAATTGGATAAAAGCGAAAAAAACGGATAAAACGGACAAAACAGTAAATGATTTAAAGATATAATCGCGATTAAAACGGATGAAAAGCGAAAAAAAGCGGAAAACGGAAAAAGGGGAAAACGGATAAAAGCGAATGAAAGCGGATAAGCGGACAAAACGTAAAAAACCGGGCGATAACTATTATTAACGGAGGGACTAATTGGAAATGCTACATTTTAAAAATAAGGACTAACGGTGCAAACACTTAACGGACTGCACTAACGAAGGACTAACGGTGCAAAACACTTAACGGACATTTTTGGACGAGGGACAAAATTGTAAGATTTGCAAACCACGAGGACTTAAACGCACTGAAAAAAAGTATAGAGACAAAATTCGTTATTTCACCAAACCACAAGGACGATTTATGTAATTAACTCTAAAATTTATAGTCAACATAGATATGTGAGGTTTCAATGTTTATACACAAGTGGAAAAGAACCATCATCCAAGTGTTCTGTAGGGCTTAGGACTTGTTTGTTAAATTGTTTTATTAAGTTATTTTTAATTAAGAGATGATTTAATACAGACAACTTCAATTTTATTGTTTAATATTTTCAGTCATATTTCTCTATTAAGTCACAAACAAACAATTTTAATATAACTTAATGAATTTAGTTTTTTTCATATTAAGTCAGTTAAGTCACAAATAAACACCACCTTAGAATACTTGGTACCCTTAGTTATACAGAGAGTTATAGCTTTATACTGCGACTTTATAGCACTACATCATACTAGACCTCAAGTTACGCTGTGTTCTCGAGTCGGATCATTAAAGAAAAGAAAATGAAAGGGAAGTAAAGTGAAGATATTTACTTCCACATTGTGTTCTTGAGTTTTACTTAAGGAAGAAAAGGAAATGAAATGGAAGTAAAATTAGTATGATTTGAGTGATTTTAGAAGGAAATGGTTTCCTCCCAAAAATGGCCGGAAAAGGAAGGAAAAGGAAGTAAAGTGTTTACTCCCACTTTACTTCCCTTTTCTTTAATGAAAAAACTGGAGAACACAGCGTTAGAGTAAGACGTTAAATTTACCAATCAAGTCATAGGGATTTTTTATTTTTTATTTATTTATTTATTTTATTTTTTTTAGGTTAAGTATGAGACCCGATGGTATTCTATAACTTAAGTGATGTAAGAAGCGTGGTTTGAGGTTAAGTTATTGGTTCTGAATTATAGGAAAAAGAGCTGAAACGACAATATTTTTGCTATAACACCGCGGGTAACACAATGAGTATGTGGTGCTCTTAAACCACCAATATCTAAGTTGAAGACTGTTTACCTTATCATTTTAAAGTTAATAACTCTAGTATCGCAGGCGGCCACGGGCTTTTCAAGCAGTGTGCGATGGCGCTTTGGTTTTAATAGTAGTTTTTGTGAAAGAAATTGTGAGCTTTGATATTTTTTAAAAATGCTATTTTTTTCAATGCTTCTTTAAAAAACGGTAAACAAAAAAATTATGAACTATAGCTATCGTTCATAGCTCACCGGTACTACCCGCTAGTACTTTTAACAAATTAACCCGAAGATCTTCTATATTTTAAATCTTATCATTCTTTGCAATTGTAGAATTTAATACTTAACTAACACGTAGGATGCTCGTGATTAAAATAAGAATTGCAAAGAAAAATGAGGTATGCATAGGAGCGCTAATCCCATATTTTAAGGGCAAAAAGGCGCCGTAGGGAGAGGGCATTGTCTCCAAACAATTATTCTTCTTTTTGTTTTTTACGATGATATTCAAATACATATAAAACAATGTTATTAGTGTTCGGTCACTTCAGTGATGAATACAACGACATATGCGTTAATGCCATGGCGCGTTTAGTCGAAAAAAAAATATCTTTGTTTTTTAAAAATTAGTTTTTGTATTAAAAAGAAAAATAAAAAATATTTTTTAAATTAAACTTTTTTATCATAGCATTTTCTAATATCACAAATATAGCTGCCAAACATTTTATTTTTATTTTATTTTATTTCCTTTGCTAGGTGCCTAAAAAGTGGGTAAGTTGAAATTCTTTTTTCGTATTTGGGGTTGGCCGAGAAAGACTAAAGACGGAGAGCACGTACATACATCCTCGGGAATGCTTTTGGGTACGCTTGATCCGCAGCTGGATCAAATTCTCGACGTCCTTTCGTTTATTTACAACTTTAACCGACATGTTGGGGCCGCCTACCTCCATCCCTTTACTTATCAAAGTTAAGCATTTTCTATGCTTCCCTTGTTCAAATGCTCTGAGGTTACGCCTTTTTGGGGCTTCACTCAGAGCTTGGAACAGTGACGCCAGAGAAAATCAAGCTATGCGAAAGCAAAAAACGTTAGGCCTTTGGTACTCTGGAGAAGCCAATCTTAATCGAACCTATATTTGCTCAATGAATATAATCTGCTTATGGTAAAACTTCATATGGGTTTGATATACTTTTATCTTCAATGGCCCGACATTCAATACGGCCATTCTTTTCGCTAAGCGTATATAATAAAATAGAGTGAAAGGGTCCACCCTGAAACCAAAGGGGTACTAACTAACAGGTGGTTCCTCTCCGAACCACAGGAGATAGTTGCCCATCATACGACTCACCAACTTCACTTGCCTCTATGAGGTTCTTTTCTTCAAATAAAAACAATGTCATGTAAATGCGTTTTTCATGTTGTGTCTGTCAAGATTAAGTGATTAAAAGGTGCATCCAACACATAATACCACTATTTATGTAAGAGGTTGGCTATACATACTGGACAATGATCCTCTCGAGTTATGTATGAAACGATGAAACTTGAGTAAGCGATATGGTAATTAGATTTGATTCAATTGCTCAAATCAAAAGAGTTTTCGATTTGAGCCATCGATCAAATCTAACGACTCATATCGCCTCAACTAATCAAGAACTCGAGAGGATCACATCTCATACATACCCCTCCCTAAAGGTTATTGGCACCCACTCATTATTTACATAACAAAAATGGTAAACGAAAAATTAAAAAAAAAATAAATAAATAAAATTGTCTTTTCATATCCACATGGTGGATAAAAGTGGCTTAGAAACAGGGACAGAACGAGGACCAAATATCACCGGGTGCACAAATTTTTTGAAACCGTATTATAGAAACACATTTCGATGGACCAGATGCATTTAACATAAATTTAAAACAAAAAAACTGATATTTTTTTCAAAAATTAACATTACATCAAAAAAATCCATACTAATCCCTAGCACCTGTGAAAATTCCCCCAGTTTTGTTCCTGCTTAGAAATGTGCCACTAACTAGTAAGGTACCCTAACAAGTACCATTTATGTAATAACCATGTGTAAATGAATAAAGGTTAGTATATGCATGTCAACTCCTATATTACCTCATTTTGTGTAATTTTTATTTTTATTTTTAATTTTTTTCAAACTTGATCTCCAGTAATTGCAATGTAACACATTTTGACTTTCTATCTGTGAGTGGTTTAAGAGAATGTGAATGTTGTTGTTGGGTATAGTGTTACATTATTGGGCTTACCACATAATGTGTAGTTTTGCAAGAAACAAAGTCGTACCCACCACATATTGTCTCCTACCGTTTGTCTTGTCTATTTCAAAACAAAAGATATTTGAATTGAGAGGATAGTGGTAGATATTGCAGAATTTATAGAAACTTTGGGAATATTAAACTTTTTGATTAGTTAGAGCATTAGGTGTCATAACGAAGGGTATCTTCGTCGTCGTGCCACCTCAGCATCTCATTTTTTCACAACTAATCACAACAAACCTCCTCCTCACTCATAACAAACCTCAACCTCTTCATTCTAATTCACAATTACACACACACTACACACACAAACACACAAACCGCTTTTAACAATTAAAAAACAAAATTGTCGACACTTACTCGTCGTGCAGACGATTTGCTCCATGACAACGGCGCGGCGAGGCCAAGCGGTGTGGCAAGACGGCGAGAGAGCCGCCATGGCGGTGAAGGGGACGGCGAAGACTACACCAAGGTGTCTTTCTTTTGTGTTTTGTCTCAATTATATGTTTGTTCTATTGATTCATTTTTAAATTGTAAGGAGTAAGTACATTTGAAATTACCAAAAAAGCATTAAATGCATAAATACATGGTTGATATTGGTTCTAAAAACATGTTACTTAAAAAAGCATTGTAAAATCACATTTGAATGAAATTTCACAAATTTTATCACACGTTACTTAAGCCCAACTTCTTTCATTACTTTGGATTTCCAACAAAGGAATTAAGAGTTCCATCGATTGAATCATTTGGAAGTCGAACCCCTTTTCTATCTTACTGCCGTTGATATAGCTCGGTAGGGTTTTTCTTTTCTTTTTTTTTTAGGTTATTTTGTGATTTAGCTTGTAATCTTTATTTTTGTAGATTTTCTTCTTGTAAATATGTTGTTTTTGTGATTTTCTTCCTTCTTCGAGAGGCTTGTTTGTTATAAAATCTTGGTTGTTCCAAAAAATGTTTACATAATCCAGAAATTGTGAAAAAGTGATCATGAATGATGAGTTTGTTTATAGTAATGTGTGTTGTCAAGAATGGTCTTCAATGCTTATCATTCCTTATGAGGGGTTCCGTGCATCTATGTCGACTTATTAAATATTATATCATGTCGAATTCAATATATGTTAGCCCCATTCATATTCAATGTGTTGTTTAAAATGGATTTTAAATTTTGAATCAAATTTTGGGCCCAGATTAATGTCACGTATGTATTTAATGTCCAAAATTTACAAGAGACGTGTCTTTATGAGTTGCGTGTAATAGTGCACGGTGCAGCATATCATTCATCTGCATTTGCCAATAACGCATGAACGGCGCCGCCATTCTGCATTATCTCATACGTCGTTCGTTCCTCAGCTGTTGCATCAGCATACCGTTATTTTATTTATTTATTTCTTTTTTTTGGAGAGTGTTAGGTGTGTTATCGGGAGGGTAATGAGGTGACGCTGAGATAGCAGACGAATAACATGTTATTCGTGTCTACTGCACCTAGATCTCTAACCTAAAATACTTATAGTTATGTTTGCTTCATACACACAAGGTATCTCATATAAATTTTGTCTATTAACCACAACTAGTAATACTAGTTTGAAAAATGATCGAGATGACTAAATATATGACTAATTTTATGGTTAAATGATGTGTCAGTTTTTTGTTGGTTACAACAAAATGACTCAATTCTTCAAAAATCGATCAGTTGTTGTCACACAATTAGTCACATTGTATATGGTACATCCTCATACACCAATCTAGAGGGTATAGATATACTAAGACATTCACAATCGCGTAAATTGAAAACCCATGAATTTGGTTAGAAATAACTGGTAACGGATTCAGAACTTTGACATTAACAAATTCGATTTTTCTTTATGATTCTACTTTTAATAACAATTTGTTTTTATGATTTTACTGTAATAACAACTTTTTCACGCTTGTCGGTCTCATAAGTTGACCAAATAATACAACATTGTATCGAGAAAGAATTGTGAGCCATGTGAAGAGTTGATGTGATAAGGTATGGCTCTTCTTGGCATACACAATGTAAACGACATATAAATAAAGACAAGTTTAAATGAAACGTCAATGTATATAAAGATACCAAACACACGTTTTATATATACAAGAATGGTAATACATATAGGAACTATAGATTATAAAAGAATGGAACTGGTACAAAATGCGCATGTAAACACACGTATGGCGATCACGAGCTTCCTTCAAGGAGATGACTCTGAAAGAACATTGACACACGCTCAAAGCGGCCAGTTATTAACGGGCAACCTAAACAACATTTTCCGCATATTTTTCTTAGAGCACAACATGTACATAGGTTAGCTAGACCGGTTATCAACATTTTGCAAGAAACACACGTTCAGCCATGACTAGTCGATCTCCACATAAACAATCTCAGATTGCTGTTTGACAAATTGCTCAACTTGTTTATTTTGCCACCACTCATTAAGCTAACTACTATATATTAGTAATTCGATTTTCCGCTTTTTACTAGCTTTTTGATGAGCCAAAAGGAAAAGGAGAGAGGTTGTGAAAGGTGAAACAATGTTCCATGCTTATGAAGTCGAGCGCTTGCCTACAGTTAGAACCTGGATGTATATGATATCACACTTGATTTATCTTCAACTATAGTATCTAAAGGCATTAAACAGGATTATCAGCCAAAATTAAACCCCGTCGGTACCAAATTCAGATAGTTAACTATGTTTCTCTGTTTGTAAGACCGAATTTTCCATGAAGAGACGAGATCAGCTTATCAAGTATCATTCACATCAGTACATTAATTTTGGATTTTCGACATTAAATTGATTAAAAAAAACGCGCACACTTTAATTTGTGGGTCAGTTACAAATTACAATCATATCTTAATGTAAAAAGTATAAGTACGACGAAGCTTAAAGTAGCAATAATTCACGCAGATCCAGTCCAAACGACACTCATAGCTTTAACCATTAAGGCATTAACTATCACTCGAATGATCGCTCCATATTCCATAACTACATTTTAGACCAAACAGCAAGCCAGAGAAAGCAACAACTTTACCAGCAAACGCCACAACAACCTGCAGAAACTGAAAGTAACAGATTGTTATACCATTGTAAGCACAACATATTACTACGTAATAGAAAAATGACATAAACAGAACATGTTTTTTTGGGTAAAGGGACACTACCCCGTAAATTATTAAACAGAGCATGTTTCAGCAGCTGTTATTGAACTTTTAAAAGTCCAAAGTCCAAGCCCCTTTTTATGTTGTAGTCGAGATAAACTTCTTTCACTGCGTCTCGGACATGCTTGGTACAGCCGGAACTAGTAATCATCCTCATGAAATCCGTGTACACGAGACATCACAGCCAGATAATTAGTTCACGAGCTGTACCAAGCAAGTCAGAGGCCACAGTGAGTTATGATCAGCAACTAATGGATAAGCACTGCTCTAGATCTTGAATCTGAACTGCATAAATACTAAAACAAGAAATATATTTATAAAGGCCAAGATATGAATGGCATGAAAATAATGTGAACCGCATATATAGAAAACCGTGCCTGGACTAACACGGCATGACAAAAGGCATGGAATGTGAACAAAAGGTATGAAAATGTGAATCACTTCATGACAAGGTATATATGTCTGGCATGTAAATGTGAAACAGAAACAGACAATTCCAACCACAAAACTTCTGAGATACGGTTTTGTTACGTAAGAATTTATCTGTTCCCAAATATGTCCTATTCAAGTGTTAATAAATGAAAAAGAAGCAAATGTGAGCTACATCTATAGCACACCAGTATAACCTAAATATAGTGCCAACAGACATAAATATATAACTAAAAGAAGAAGAATAAATGTGTTTATGCAACCAAAAACAAAGGCGGAACTAGTATTTTTGTGGTCGAGCCTCTCACGAATTGGAAGTACGTTAAAATTTGGGATTACAAGAATGGTGATCTCCAACAAATATCTTCAAACTCACTATCTCATATTGTTTTACAAGTATGGAGACGCCCACACCTGGAATCCTACTTATGAAGGATAACATGAAAACTTCTCTTTGACTTTACGCAACATAATTGAGTCAAAACTGAAAATCCCATTCAGTATTGAATTTGGGTTGATATGAACAACAATGGCTCAAATAAGTAAGTTAAAAGAGAAGTGCATAGGAGGGATAATAAAGAACCCTGAAGCTGTAAAAAACTGAGGGCTCAAGCCCTCCGAAAGAACAGTTTGGAAGAAAAAAAATTCCAAACATGCAAAGATTAGGCACGAAAAGCCAAATACTCCACGGTGCAGACTGTTGACAGAACAAGAGAAATTAACAGTAATGGAATCCAGCGAGCCATTCTTAATAATGCTTCCAGCTTACCACTTAAGATATTATACAACACCTGAATACCAGACCGTTTCAAAGGCAGCACAGCAAACCAAGCTAATCAAACCCGTAAATAACTTATGACGGAATTATTGCAGAAAATAGAAAAAAAATAGTTATGGGTGTAAAATAATCTACAGTTGCTAATCAAAGCCTTAGATAACTTAACAAGGTAAACTAGTACTCTGTCTTAATAAAGCAAACCAGAGACGAAATATAGAAACAATTATCTCACGCAGTAAACAACTAAGCGCGTTCAGGTTATGTCATACCAACCGACCTGAATTGCCACCCTACAACGTGCACATATATGATATATCTATAGTGAAATAAAAATATTCAAATAAACACGTGAAAAATTATCATCACAGTACAGTAGACTACAAACACTGGATCTAGTATGTACCAAATAGCCTCAGCTCTGTCCAGTTTTCTTGATGCAACACAAATCCCGTCTCACGCAATACCCAATGCTAATTTAATATAAAAATAAGCCAATAAAGTTTTGGTGGCAAACTAAGGCAGAAAACAGAAAATATAACACAAACAAATCACGACTGGAGAAGAAAAGAATACTGACTAAGCTAAACCAACGGTAGATGAAAAGGTGATAACCTTGAGTAAGTATATCACTATATATAATCGATAGTTGATTTATTGAGCATAAACGTTGCTTTAGTTTTTCCTTAAACTAGTGAGAGATAAATATGCAACATTGTTTAGTACTACTATTAACTAGAATCAGATGAATTGTATCTTCTAAAATTGGCAAGATCCGTTTTTATACACAAATACCGCACTTTAAGCACAAGAATCTCGAAAACAGCACGTAATTAATCACCATTGCTGTCGAGAACATACAAAAAAGCAAATTATATGGTTTCAATTTAAAGTTATGTATGAGTTGAATAAATTAAATTCCGAAACCTTCGAACATATATTTATGGCATAAGTTGCATAAAGACAACTTTATCAAGGGAATATAATGTCATTCTCAGTTCCTAAAAACTATAATGTACAACTGAATCATATTCCATGTTGCAGACTGATAGATATTAGAATCGGATGCCAATTTTAGGCCTTTTCTTGTCTAGTCAAACCACATCCACGTAAAATAATCAGAACCCATAGATATCATATCAATAGTACACGATCACCAACTGCATAAATAGATCAGTATTAAGGTTATTCGGAAAAATATAAACTTTTTTTCCTCTTTCTGATACAAAGATTTGTCCCATTCACTACTTATAGCATAAAATAAGCGAATTAATATATCACATTTTCATCTGCGCGCAGTGTCAAACCTAAGAATTTATAAAATAAAAAATCGAATAGATTATTTCATAAGCAATGTTTTAACACCCGCGTTGACCCGGTCGGTTCAAACGGGTTGAACCGGAAACCAGTTTGGTCACCAAAAGCTGGTTTTTTTGGCAAAAAAAAATCAGGGAGCTCGGCCGGGTCGATTAAAAGCCGGGTTTTAAAGCATTGCTCATAACAATAATATCATTACATTTCTTGTACTAATAGAGTTCACAAAACATTTTACAATAATCTAGTATACATTTTCTAACATCTAGGCTTCTTCCACATAAACAAATTATGGTATGTTTGGGATAGCTTATATAAAGAGGTTATGTTTCATAACTATATGTGTTTGGATTTGCTTATGATGTATCAAAACACAATAAGCTAATAAGCTGTTTTTATTAATCACCAAATTCCTATTACCAAAAAAAAAAATGCTAATGATGATAAACATTTCTAAATGTATCTAAGTAGCCCTATATTCTTTGTGTATATCCAGCTTTTTCTTTTCTTATTTTAAATACGGACTTTTAATAATGTATCTTGTGTGTATCATTATGGGTTCAGATATATTAGTGATCTTCGCTAATATATCCGTAACGATACACACAAAATACATTATTAAAAGTTCGTATTTAAAATAGGAAAAGAAAAAGTTGGATACACAAAAAAAAAAAAATATAGTGGCTAGTTGGATACACATATGGTTAGCTAGATGTATCAAAGCTCAATAAGCAATCCCAAATATCCCTATATTTCACAAATAAGCAATCAAAAAACAAACTTCTTAGATATCTCAAAACCCCAATAAGCAATCTTCCTTCTTAGCTGTATGAAAATACAATCCACTATTCACACAACAACTATTATAAATAATAAGATCTACATTATATAAAACAAAATATTTGAAACAAACCTGAAACTAAGTGTAGTAGATCCATATTAATAAAATATGATTTCACAGTGGTTTCTAATTCAGTTGATACAAGGCGGGACTTAATATTCACCGACTTTTTTTAGAAAGGTGAAGCAGTTCCCGACCTGTACCAAGCGAATCAGAAAAACCACCAATGATATATAAACACTAATTCAATCATGAATATATTGATTTATTTATAAGGTTATATATATATAGGGTGAATGAGTAATGATGGAATAGAACCCTATCTTTGAATACTTTAGAAAGAGAGATTTGTTGAAGAAAGATTGAGTCGGTTACTTATAAACTATACGGGCTAATTAGATCATGCCACGTGGACCATGTGTAAACGGTTTCGATCATTCATAGTTTTAGGCAAGTGGTTAATGCGGGTTTGGGCAGGAGGTGCGGAGCTCGTTGTAGAAATTGTTGTGGTGATTTGGAAAGTTTAAGATAAATAAATAAGTAAGTTGAGGTTAGTTATGAGTGGGGGTTAGTTGTGGTTAATGTGAAGGTTTTTATAGTGATGCCCAAGCGTTCGTGGGCGCCGAATGAGTAATTGAAACATCACAAGATCTTGTGCTCTTAGTAGGTATGAAAGTGTGTTTAGGATTAAAATTTGGTTTGAAGTTTTGTTTAGCTTGAGCTGGAGCTAGAGCTAGAGCTAGAGTGGATGGTTTTTAAATCGGTTTTTTAATTGATTTTGTTAAGCTTTCAATTTATAGTTAAACCATCAGTTCAATTAGATTTTATTCTTAAAATCGGATTCTGGTTACCTAACAAGTTCACGGTTCAATCAATCAGGTCAACTTGAGTTTTAAAACATTGGCTAGAACTATAGTTTACATTTTGCAATGAACATTGTAAAGTCCTAAAATGGCAAATGAGATATCGAGAGTTAAAGGAGCAAAACTTGCATTGAGCAAGAAAGGTCTCTTTTTCCAATAAGCTTTTTCATTAGTTGCAATATTTAGTGGTTTGAAATTGACTTGGCTTGACAAAACATATGAAATCTCGTTTGTAACATTAGGTTGGAAGGCGAGAGAAGTACTCACCACCTTACACCTCGCCACATCGCCTTTCTCCTCATCTCTCTTCCACTCACCGCCACTCACCTTTATGTGGACAAGAGACTCACTTTCACTCACTTTAACTTACATTTTTTTAATAAAAAACACATACAACCCCATACAAACCAAACGGTAATATATATGTGCACATTTATCAACTAGGTGAACCGCTCACTCGTGACTGAAGGTAAGGTTAGCCACTCACTCTCCCTTGCCTCCCAGTCTTAGTTACTACAATATTAAACTTTAATTAACGAATGTCCTTAACCAAAATTGTTAAGCCCCTTTTATCACTTATACCTTATCACAATAACAACCTTTACCACACAAACACCCACGTTATACAAACAGTAGGCGTAGAGAAACAAAGAAAGATAAAGAATAGAACTTGGTGACTTGATGTATAAATTCGTGTATATGTTTAGAGAGATAGAGAAAAGAAGATGAAAACAATAAAGTTGTTATATTGCTTCAAAGGAAACACACACACACACACTCAACACACCCTCAAATGACATACTGGAGGGTATTTATAGTAAGAGGATGATGCCCTAAGGCTTGGCCATGGGCCTTGAGATGGACTTGGATTGGGCTTGGGTTACACGAACTAGACAAGGCTAGCTTAACATAACTTATGCCCAATTAGCTTAGCCCAATCCACGAGCCCGTTGACTATTCTATCACAATATCTAACACACGTTATAAAGTTCCTAATCGTGAATGACCATCACTTCTAATAAAAATAATCAAGGCTAACAATCTCCCCAAGGGGTGGTCATTCAAAGATGCTCCACTTGAATAGGTCTTTAATCTTTTGAGCTTGAACTTTGTGAGTAGATATAGAATAGTCTTAATTCTTTGTTCCTTCATGCTTTGTGATCGATTAATGTGGTTGTCTGCCGTTGTCAACTTCGTTGGTTAGGTGTCTCCACGCCTTTCTCCACCATGCTCACACTTCTATTTGACTTTGAGTTTCCAATGATGAAGTTCTCGAGTCTTTACACTTTGTTGATTCTTTGACTTTGTGAAGAATCATCTATAACTTTTATGTAGCCTTTGATTTTGATGAGAACTATCATGTGTTGTTGGTATGAGCATGTGGCGAGTCTGCACGATCCATCCGCTCCGGAGCTTCCATAATAAGAAAACATAGAACGAGGTTAGTAATAAGCGGATTCCAGACTTACAAGTTTGAATTTCGAGGGTGTTAATGAGATAGTGTGAAAACACGTCTCTAATTCTCACAGGCCGTTCTGAACCTGAGTCCCACAAGTGAGATAACACGATGTATCAAATACACCTCAGATTCGGATAAGTCATTTGAAGTACACCAAGCATCACTCCACGATGTAGACCGTTTGAGACACACTAAGCGTAATCCACGGAGAATTACCGGTGACTGCTTGTCGGTCGCTTGATGTTGACCCTGGCGGGAGTTTCCATTCAATCATCAAGATCGCGGATGTGAAACTTCTCATAAATGTTACGGCAAATTGCTAAGATCTGCGTGGGACTCTATAATATATCACTGCCGCCTTATTGATGAACAACAATCGATGTCATGTCAAGTGTTCCTATGAGATCTTTTGATGAATCTCGTGGCTCTAGACTCAATAGTGCATTTTGGTTTTCCTAAGCGGAGACTAGGGAGTAGGTCTCCTTCTTCAATACCAACGATCTCTAAGAGAAAGTCGATAGATTATGTAGGGTTCCAGTGAGAATGAAACAAATCCCTTTTAAGAGGAATTGAGTGGCTAGAAGGTTTAGTGCGGTGCGTCCTTTGGGTCCATGACGCCTTTGTCTTCAATACCGGTGTCATCTTAGTGACAACCAAGAGCATATGTATTGAACCGGTTTACGCTCTAAGGTTGAATATGGAGGCTATTTCTTTTCACCCTTTTTCATTACTTTTCTTTTTAATTCTTCAACCCTTCTTTCTCCTTTCTCACATTACTCCTTTTTCAATCATTCCTAAGGACTTCTAGTTCTAAACTATTGGTGATGTCCTTGGGTAGATCCTCCGGCTCTGGCGGATCATAGGACAATTTCCTATCCTTAGTCACCTTATAACTCCATGACTGTCCTATTGTTGCCATAAAACCATTTTTCTTGAAAATCTCTCAAAGTGTTTATGATTATCAAAACATTTTGTTAACACCGAGAGTTTTGTTTTTCGAAAACACCCCTTCACATGTGCTTATCTTGTTTTAACTTAAATCGCATGCAGAGGGTAGAGTTTGCACGTTTTGAATTGATCGACTTTAAATGAACAAGACCGATTCGAGACACGTTTACATCACTAGTGAACTAGCTTGAAATTATTACCATACGGTCAAGTCCATAAAAGTTTCTCGAGATGGTACATTTCGACATTGATTCCTCGTCAATTCATTGGTTTCAAGCGAGTCGAGCTCTTTTGAGATTCAAACAACGATCATTAAACCTTTTTATCACATTTTAATCACGTTTCTCCCCTCAAAAATAGCATATCGATGATGTTTTTGAAACAAAATGATTAAAAGATATGTTTTTCGAAAAGCATTTGGAGAGAAACTGATTTAGCATGAATTTTGGAACAATTTTGTTTTATACTCCCCCTTAACGAAAGCATATTTTTCTTACAGAAAATTTAGAATCAATTAAGGGTATAGAGGGAGTTATCTTGGTACCAAATGTGAGAGATTTTGAAAAAATCTTTTTGAAAACTTTCGAATCAATGGTACGCAAGATGTGAAGAAGATTTTAAAAAATCTTTTGAAGATATTGAAGAAGTATCTTCATTTGTTTTAGGATAAGTGCTCGATATTTATGAAAATCGATTTTGCATAACACTTTCCTTTCTTTAAAGATCGGGTTGCAAGCAGAAATACTTACAAGCCATTGTGTTTTTAGGAAAAGTGCTTGAAAAATATTTAAAACCTTGATTTGATAAGCACTTTCCTTTCTTTGAAGCACGGGTCCTGAAGCGATGTGTTGAAGCCATTAATTTGAAGTCCGGGTTTCGCATCAAGTATCGAAAGCCATTGTTTTGAGAAATTTTGAGAAGCGACATGTTTTGGAAAACATTTAAAGAACTCTCGCTCAAGCATCTGTACATGCCCAGTATCATTGTTGAATGACATTTCTAAACGTCTGAATATCGATTATCTGAAAGACATGTCGTGAGAAGAATATTTTGGATTTTGATTTTCTATTGTTTTGTATTTTTGAAAGATTTTATCTTTTATATTTTGCTTTTGTTGGTTTTATAAAAGAAATAGAAAATCAAAATAGAAGATAAAGAGAATGAAGAAGAAGAGTTTACTGAATTGGAACCCTACGATGAGTGGGTTTCGAGATATTTGATTCACCGCAACCAAAGAAGAAGAGTTTTCACAAATAACGATGTTAGAAGTACAAGATTCCTCACGGTGAGGGTGATCACTATCAACGGTTGTAGTGGTTTTACTTCCTTATCCCGATGATTGTCACTATTATCGTGTTGGAGCAAGTATCAAAATCTTTCTGTGGGAATCCATCTAAGACCTATTTTGTTGAAAACTTTGCCCGTGGGAATCCACCTAAGGTAAGATCTAGGAGTTGTTTTCTTATCGGATGCGTGGAAGACTCATTTTAGAAAAACTACGTCCGAAGAGATCGTCCTATGGGTGTCTTTTGTTTGTCTTTTATCAACGGGCTTGTTTCTATTTGGTGTCTTAGTGGATTGTGCCTTAACACGAATTATCTTTCTTGAGATATAGTGAGGCACATGCATCATGATTAATGAAAAGACATATTTTTACATGTAGTATGCATAAATTCAATATTCTTGTTTAAAGCAATGACTTTAACTTTGTCACTACGGTCTTTTGAAAATTGATTCTTGTTCGAAAAAGACTTAGAATTCTAGTGTTGTTTTCTAATGGCATAGCATTTTCTTTTGCGCAACTACTCTTAGATGCAAGCCAATCCCTAGTCTTTTGTAGAGTGTTCCTAGGTGATGGTTTACTACTACTAGCGATTGCCTTGAGATCTTGTAGAATTCATCACCCTAGATGTTGTACCTAGAATTCCATCTTTTCGAGTCTCATGCCTTTTCCTAGCTTCTTCTAGATATTGATTGTTGACCATGTTGTTAGAACCAATGATTCTTTAATGGATTTTTGGTCACATTCCTTGTACTAGTCCTAGAAATGCCGGTGTAATCACTTTTGGTGTTTCAAAGAATCGCTTTTCTTTTTCAAAATCTTTGATAATTCTCTTTTAATAGGCAAGGACTGTGGAGGACTGTTTTGACAAATCAATTTTCTCATTGACTTTTGGAGGAGGTGAGAAATAGACATTTTGGTTTGAAAACCGGTTTTGGAACATTTTCCTTCTCCTTAGTCAATGGTTTTGCAATCTTAGTATCCACAGCCTTCCCTTTAGATCATCGGTGAGACCTCAAAGATCATTTTGCTCTTGCATGTCCTTGTAGGCACGCTCATACGACAGCTTTGTCATACTTGCATTCCTCGATTTTCGATCAAGTTGTTTAAAATATGACACATTTTCTTTTCAAGTTTAGCAAGAGCATTTTCATATTTTGAAACAATCATGGAGGTCTCGGTGACCGAGTCTTTCATGATCTTCAATAGAATATGTTTGTAAAATAATGGACATGATATCGGTGAGACATAACATCTTCAAGAGAGAATCATTTAGATTTTCCAAAACTTTGATGTGTTCAAAACTTTCATTAGCTTGCTTTACTGTGGATTTATGGTCATTGACAAAGTCATTGTTTCTTTCAAAAGTGCTTGTTCAACATGAATTACCCTTGAGTTGATGTTATTCGGTGAGGGCAATTTGAGTTTCAAAAACTTTCTTTGTTCGATATCAAAAGTAGAGAACCGGTTGTTAGGTGTCATAGTGGTTTTAGTTTTACGATCTCTTGAAGACTCCCGGTTCTAGTTTTAACATCGTCTAAAATGCTTCTAGTATCACTTGTGTTAAAAGGATTGTTTGAAGACATTTGTTCGATTTTCAAAGAGATTTGGAAACTACAATTTGGTTTTGAAAGCGGTTTTAAACTGGTGTTGACACTTTGTTTGAAACACTTGGTGTGATGGAAAACTTTGACTTTTCTTTTGATTAACAAAAGTAATTCCATTAATTTTGTTCCATTTGTTATAATCAATCGGTTTAAGATCCGGATTATTTTGTTTCATTTTGGATCTACTCTCCTCGATAGTTCCAACGTTTGCGCGAATCACGAACAATTATGGGTTCATGCAAAGGTTTTCCATTGTTCAACACATTCGAGATTTATGAGCTTTATTGAGAACGAAGAAGGGTTGTTACCAAGAGCCATTTTATGTGTAGTATGAAAAATTGGATTTACTTGATTAGAAAGCATCTTGTTTGATTTAGCGGAATGACCCGTTGTGAAGCAAATTATCCAATTTCTTGATCATTTCATTTTTATCCGTAATTTCATCAAGAAGAGAATCTTCGTTTTGAAAAATCGACAATCAACTGTTTCTTTTCTTTTCAAGATCATAAAAGCGATTGCTTTTTGTTTAGAAAGTTGGTCATTTAGATCGAAATTTCCTTGTTTAAAGATTTTATTTTCAAGTTCAAATTCAAATCAAGTGTGTCATACTTGATTTGCAATTGTTTTCTCTTAAAAGTAATCTCGATAACCAATTTCTAATTCGATATTTTGTTTGTATGAAATTCATAGGCTTTGGCATGCTCTTTGTAACTCTCAAGCTCTCGGTCAATTTAGCATTCGCGGCCTTAACTTCGCGATTGACCGTTCTAACTTTCTCAACTTCAATGCCACATTGATTGATTAATGATTCAACATAAGCACGTGTTTCCTCATCGATCGCGATATTTTGTGCCACACGCCTCCATTAGGATCCACATATGGAGTTTCGAGTTAGTATTACTACAACTCGGATTGTCCATGTATGTATCATAAGTAGGTGCCGATGTCACGAATCTTTGCTCGTCATGAGTAAACACATCACCTATGACATTGTTATAGCATGGATCAATGATTGGTACCTTAGATACGCATTTGCGTCATAGGCATGGAGGTGCGTCGAGTCGATGTCGTACTTAGTTTCACGAAGATTTGCCATGTAGATGCGGTTCACATTGAGTTCCTCTAGGTCTTCCAAATCATCCATAATAGCGAAAAGTCATGTTCCTCGACTCAGCGTAACCCGCTTCTTGCTTATCGCTAACAAAGCGACTTTCGAAGAAAATCACCATTCTTTTGTGCGGCTTAGTGGGACGGTTTCTTGCCATGTGACCCACTCCTTGACAGTTATAACACTTAACCCGAGTACCACGATTCACATTTCCATGATTCCCAACGTGGAGCGCAACATACCCATTCGATTACCCACTACTCTATTCCCAACATTACATCCCATCGATTTCCAACATCTTGACCCCGATTACCACGATACGGAACCGCTCGATTACCTATCATTGCTAAATGCTTTATCCAATAAAGAAAATACATTGCAAGGTCGCTTCTACGCCGACCGGGATCGGTGATTCCTTGTTCTGGTATTGTGGATACGGTTGTTGAATGACTTGTTGTTCTTGTGGATAGAATTGTTGTTGAGGTTGTGGAATGTATTACGCAAGTTGTTGTTGGTGGAAGATGATGAAGCTTGTTGTTGTGTATTAAGCGAAGGTTGAGTCTTTGCAATAAGTGCCAATGGATCATGATTCTTTGCCAATCTTTCTTTCGACTTCATTCGCTTGACTTGGTTTTGTTTCGAAAATCGTTGAGTTGATCAAAGTTTACGGTGTAAGTCTTTTGTTTGGTTGACAATAGTTACATATCGTCCCCATTCTTACGGAAGATTATTCAGAACTTGATGTTTTGAGCGATTGTTACGGGTGCCAACTTGTTTACGATAAGCTCATTCATCAAAGTGCAAAACCTTCCATAGTAGGATTCAATGGATTCTCCGGTGTAGATGTAAACCTTTACACACAACAACAACCTTTACCACACAAACACCCAATAACTTATACCTTATCACAATAACAATAACAATTATACCTTTACCCAATTGTTAAGCCCTTTATCACTTATACCTTATCACAATAACAACCTTTACCACACAAACACCCACGTTATACAAAGCGGAGGGGCGAGAGAAACAAAGAAAGATAAAGAATAGAACTTTGTGACTTGATGTATAAATTCGTGTATATGTTTAGAGATAGAGAAAGAAGATGAAAACAATAAAGTTGTTATATTGCTTCAAAGGAAAACACACACACACACTCAAGCACACCCCTCAAATGACATACTTGAGGGGTATTTATAGTAAGAGGATGATGCCTAAGGCTTGGCCATGGGCCTTGAGATGGACTTGGATTGGGCTTGGGTTACACGAACTAGACAAGGCTAGCTTAACATAACTTATGCCCAATTAGCTTAGCCCAATCCACGAGCCCGTTGACTATTCTATCACGATATCTAACACACGTTACAAAGTTCCTAATCGTGAATGACCATCACTTCTAATAAAAATAATCAAGGCTAACAAAAATAACTTTTACTTTTCGACAATAATGCTTATTTATATGTAATGACGTTACTTTACACATTTCCTTACTTTTAACTTATGTCATTTTCTATGTTAAAAGCTACAATTCAAAATCAATCTTAGAGGATGGGGTGTGTATGTAGCGGTCGTCAATCGTGTGTGGTTATTAGGGCTGAGCAACGGGTCAAAACCCGGCTCGAACTGACCAAACCGACCCGACATGATCCGAAAACCGAATAAAGGTAAAACGTGAACGAGAACATAACCGAGTAAAAGCTATCGAAACCGAATAAGGTCGGTTCGATTCGAGTTGGTTTAGCTATAACGAACAGAATAAGTGTGTTTTGACCCGAACCAACCGGTAAAACCGAAAAATTATACAAAACCGAAAACCAAACCAAATAAAGTCGGTTCGATTCGTTTGACCCGATTTCGGTAAATTTGTCGATTCGAGGCCAATTTTCGGTGATTTTGCTCGACCTTGTAGTTCTTGTTGGGGTAGCGATCATTAGTTGTGCCTTCGAGCCATACCATAAGCTTTGTTATTTTATCATTGTTACTTTTTAAAAGTACTATGTATTTATGTGTCGGTTTATATTTTGGTTGAAAAAATATCGGCGATCATAATGGTACATAATAAGAAAAGTTTTAAGGGGTGTTTGTTATTGCGTTTTGAGCACGCTTATCTACTTATTGCGTTTGAAAATGGAGATAATCTAAAATGAAATATTTGGCAACACAAGTAGATAATCAACTATTTGTGTTTCAAATCAAACAAAACGTGGTTTTGCAAAGTGACAAAGGACATGCGGTTTGAAAGCGTGGTTTGAAAAAGCAATATATGAAAGCGTGGTTTCTCAATAATCAATCTTAAACACCTTCAAGAGGGTGTTTGGGATTGCGTTTTAGTTCAAATTATTTGATTATTGCGTTTCACAAACGCAAATAATCCATTATAGTGTTTGGCAAACATAAAGTGATAATTACTTTTCTGCGTTTGGCTTGTTTCAAAACCACGTTTTGTGGCGATGGAGGCCCTCCAGGTTGGGAAGCAAGTCAATTTTAAGCAATATTACAAAGTTACCCTCCTATTTTACTTTTCTCTATTTTTGTGTGGCTACTTTGGACATTTTACTATTAAGTTATGAAATAATCTATTTTCCAAATCCAAACACTATATTTTAAAACCACGTTTTGTAACGTCGATTATCGATTATTCGTTTTCAAAGCATGTCTATTTTCAATAAGCGATCCCAAACACCCCCAAGTAGTGAAAGAAAAAATGACGTGGCGTTGATGTATAATGAATGTCGGCCTCGTATTCTAATATATCCTCGACAACCTTGTGGTTCTTGGATCTCCACTTTTGAGGGCAAACTTGCTAGTTCGCTAAATCTGGTTGTGCCATTCGGTGTAACATTTTGTTGCAAATAGTCAAATAAGAATAATCAGCATGAGAATAACTTCTAGTACCAATTTGATTAAAAAAGTTGTTACTATAAAAACGTTAAAATATACTAAGTGACAAAATTACAAAAGTGCCATTGGGAGCAGTTGGAAGAGAATAACTGTAGCAGTGAAGATTCAACAGTAAACTCACGTGAATGACGGTTCGTTCTAGAGAATAGGAGCGTCGTGACGGGTTCAAAAAGATCGGATCCGGGTTTTTTTTCCTATAAGTGGCTGGCCTGACTAAATATCACATGTACTCATTTGTCTCCACATGGAAGTTGTTAGGAATATTTTTATTCCAAATCTGGACAAATACAAATATATGACTATAAACTTACATTTTTGTTTGGTCAAGATCTGTTACTACAGACTTAGCATGTTGTATTCTAGGTGAATTTTAATATTCCTTTGTCCTGTTTCTTAAATAAACCATAAATATCATAGTGTTAAGTTACTTGATCCTCTCATATAATAGGTTAAAAGTTTAAACCTTACTAAATACATATTTGAGGTCGGATAGACTGTGTGACTGAAGCCGTTGGGTTTTGAGGTTTAAAGGATATAGTTTGTTCTTAATCTATTCGTCTTTTTATCGGATGATTCGCTTTTAGTATTATTGCGTTTGGTGGGGTTCATGGGTTATAGTAATACCGTAGTACATTGAATTATCATATTCTTAAGTCGTTGTTTGGTTATGACGGGTGATTGTAATTTTCGGTCGATCGTTCGCATGATATTAGTTTATTAATTATTATCGCTTAGTCGGTAGTGTCATGTAATTTAACATTTTGCTATTTTTGTTTAAAATATAATATAGATATATGCCTTTTCAGAAAAGAAAGAAAAAAAACACAAGGTCACCTCGATTAAAGCGTATATTTGAGTCAAATCTTGGCGTCTAAAGGCTGACGATAAGCGAGTTTAGTGTTTTTTATCGACCCTCAAGATTGGTCTATGAAGTCTATTCTTCTTGATAATATATGTAATGACAAACAAAACTTAAAGTATTTTGTTAGTTTATATATCACATATAGTATCATTAAAAGTTAAAACTAACATAAAGTGTTTTGTGTCACATTTTTCTTCTTCAAACATTAATAAAGGAAACGAATCGGATCAAAGACATCACTTACAACAATCTAGAAAAGTTACTATATATGCCAAAACAAATATGGTATAAACCATTTTTGAACGACTATTATAAAATTTTATTATTCTGATTTAATTAAATTATAGTAAATAAAGTTGGATTATTATATTTCGAATCAGAAATGTGATTGACTATGATTCAAAGCCATAGCACGTGGCATTTATTGTATAAGAAAAAGACCATGATATTTTCAATCTTTTAAATCAAATAACGTTATGGTGTCATAAAAATCGTTATCTTAGATTGAAATTAATCAAAAAAAAAAAAAAAATTAGTTACATCATGGATGGTGCATATCTTAAGAAAGCAAATTTAATTGCTCACATTACAGTACACACGATAAGTAAACAACTAACTACTTGATTGGAAAACATATTGATCATACAACGGATTGCACCTCTTGATCCGAGCCTACTCGAGCACGTATGTTGGATACTTCTACAAGCTTGGTGTAGCATCAAATAAGACAAAAAAACACGTTACGTTTATCGGGCGCAATGATAAACCCTGCGAACCGATTACGGTGTGAAAATAAGTCATCGAATTAGAGAGAGAAGAGAGAGAGTCTTGAAATGTGGAGCGATGGTGGTATTATAAGCATGACCTAGGAAAGATCGAAAGATCTAGACCATCTCACTTGTCTCGACGGATTTGTTAGATGGGAGTACATTCACACTGACCGATAGGGAGGCTCGAGTGTAAGCTACAGTTTCCTTCCCTTGTTTGTCAAAAGTGTACCCAGAGTTGCACCGATCTAGGAATTCAATTAAGAAAATGTCAGTGTTCAAATTAACAAAGAGGGTTGAAATGATTGTATAAAGTAAGACGGTGTGCAATCGTAGCGGATCTGGGAATATAGGAAATCGTCACTTGTGGTAGGGTCCACAAAATTCCTATTTGTTTTTAGTGAGCTAAATCTTCCGAGGCTAAAACTCCTGGAAGGTAAGGCTCCATGAGATAGGCTCTGTCTATTGGCGGATTCTAGCGGCGAATGTACATACAAGCTATGTGGTGGTGGTGGTGGGGGGGTGGGGGTGTCGTCCATGATTCGCCATATAAAATCGGTTTAGTGTAATTTTTTTATTGACCTTTTTATTAAAGTGCACCTCACCACAAAATCAAACTGCCCCCCACATTGAAGGCAAACAATGTAAAAATCTTATATTTTTATCTTCATTTTTGTGTACACAATGACTTTTGCCAAAAAAATGCCCCGGTCATAGCTTTCTGGTTTTGCCACTGGCAGATTCTGTTGCAATAACCTAGTAGGCTTTACGCTAATGATCATTTTGAGTATTACATGTATATCGTATGAAAGCCAGGCTCTAGCCGTATCTGGGGGTACACCATAACATATCATATCATACTAGTAGGGTATTCGCGCGTTGCAGCGGTGAGTACCCTAAAATAAATATTAACGGCATCAAAAGTCTAAAGTGATGGATATTAGTTGTATCTAATTTAAATCTTCGAAGACCGAATACCTGCAGTGGTGGCGACTTGGTCGACGCATGGGCGACCCGGACGGTCGACCGACAACTGTGGGTAGCCAAAGTTTTGGTATTGGACTGATCACTTTATTTTTAAGTGCTTGACATAGTAGCTTCATTAGATTGTATATTGTAGTAAAATGGTTGTATATTTTAATAAAGTGGTGATATAAATAGCGTATTAAATGTATGTGTTGAATAGTATTTTTTTAGTTGTATTTGTGCTTTAAATAGTTGTAACTTGTGTTAATAAAGTTGTATTTTTGAATGAGGGTGTTTTAAAAGAGTATTAATTATGGGGTTGATATCACCATTATTTTTCTTATACATACACCACAATTGCACTGAAGACGTTAATGCACCATTGTGGTATATGTATAAAAAAATGGTGTGATATCAACACCATTAATTATGTGTTTGTACACTAAATTGTTATAAAGTATGCATTCTAAATTGTAACACTTTATATATTGTATAGATTGTGTTTGAGATGGTTGTACTTTATGCATACTTTTTATTCTGAATTTTAAGTAATTTAATCCTCAAAATGTCATCATGTTTTATTAGATAGTAAGATAATGCCGTTAAGCTACTAACTACATGGTGCGTTTAGTCTAAGACGAATGAAACATTAGTCATCAATTGGTAATCTAATATCATGTCTGATAATTTGGAGGACCAAATTTCGAACAAGAAAGATGTTAATGTTATTCAAAAAGTTGTAAGAATTTGAAATGATTGATGATTGTTTTGTTGTACACAAATTCTAAAATTGGTATTGGTAATGCTTCTACGTTTTAAATATCACAAAACATGCAATGTGGCTTCATGACAATTTTCTAAATTCATGATATGTTTCTTTGGTCTCTTAATTACTATTTCTTGATATTGAACTAACTTCTTTAATCATCACACTCAAATGTTTGACATAAACATAAGTTGGCGACCTAAATTAGTTGCAGCTATAACTGAAAACGCGTCGAATGAAACTTTGGTGTCATGGTTCTGATAACACTAGAAGAAATTAATTTTTAGTGATTGTGGTTCTAATGACATAAAAAGTGTCAGTAACTTTCGTTGACACTTTAAATGTGGACAAAAAAAATCAAAATTTGATATTTAATGACATTTTTTGAAAAATATGTGTTATAAAAGGCAAAAATTATCCTTACACTCATTATAATTAGATTTTTATCTATATTTTTCGGTGCAAGAAAAACACCAAAGAAATCTATTGGCATCTTTTGCTGGCATTTCTATACTTTATTTGACATTTTTTAATGACACTTTTTGTGTGTTACTAAAGGACAATATTTTAGTGTAGATTTTAAATTTGTAATGAACCATGTTGCTTCTAAGAAAAGCATGTGTTGCTTTATTAATGAGATTGATGTAAAGTATTAATATCTTTACATGATTTGTTGGATGAGAAGTTGATTGATTTTAGTGAAGTAAATTATATGTACTAGTGGTCATATGATCAACAAATTAATGAAATTATTGTCAATACGTAAGTTTGAAGTTAATTTGTTGGGTTTTTCGGTGTTGACAAGTCAATACAAAATGGCAAATTGTTCTTTTATATATTTTACATGTTGATAGAAAAATACTACTATAATTATCTATCAAGGTTTTAAAATATGTAAGTCATAGTTAGATATTTGAAATAATATATTCATATGATTGCTTGAAGTAATTAACATGGTTAATGTAATAATATTTATGATGACAAATTGACAATGAAAGATAACTCATGTCATAAGTTAGTTTGCCTTATGATGTTTACTTTAATCGAATGATATCAGAACTAAAAGATTATTTTAATGACATGTCACGAGAAAAACAGGAAACAAAATCGTTGGTGGGTCACTTAAGTAGATCCTAATACGATAAACACATCTTTTGACGTATGATTAATTCATTTTTGGAGAAATGGATGTCGTGTGGATGTCATCCTTTAAAGATTTTTAGTGAAAGGTGTTTTAGTTTGACTCGACTCTTTTTAAGCAATGAAATTTGATGGTTATTGGTGACGTTCTTGTACAGAGGCTCGAGGTGAGCAAGAAAACTGAAAAAACCAAAACCAAATTGAAAACCGAAAAACCGAACCTAAATAACCGACCAAAGCTAAAAATTATGGTTCAGGTTTTACATTTTCAAAAATAGATTTTTTCGGTTTGGTTCTCTAAAAACCGAACCGTAATAACAAATCGAATCGATTTTAATGATATGATAGTATATATCTAATATAATATAAACAAATCATTAAATTAAGACTAAAATACATGGTTGGTCTTTAAACTTGTCACTGCGGCTTCGTGATGGGACAACACAGGCATTATCATCGTCGGAGGTCCAAAACATGGGCTTTATATGCCAAACTCGTCCTTGACCATTAACGCCGATGTCAGCGTTCGTTGGTGAGGCAAAACCAAATCTTTCATCAGAACGTACTCAATACAAAAGCAGTTGTTGCGGTGTTTGTAGCTAGTATATGTGTCGTGTAAACGGTTTGGTCGTCATTTATCATCCATCCCTAAACTATCCTACAAAAGCAGTCTTCTACAAAGCGATAATCGTTTCAAGATGATGCGTTCTTTGTTGTGGTAAGCAAGCTATTATTCGCACGTGGACCTCCGCCAACTCAGGCGTCGATTCTTTGGTTGTCCCGTTGAAGTAAGTGCGTCTTAATATTTATTGTATAAGTTTGTTTTCATAGCGACAAAGTACATTATAACAATGGTGGTTGTTTAATGACTTGTCATAATCATGAATAGGGTATTCTTGTCGGTGGATACGATGGTATGATCCACGAAATACGTGCTTTCGTTCAAGAATGATCATACCGGGCCTTTTGAGGGAGAAATGAGCTTGAGGCAAGATTAGTAGCTGCTCAAGGTGATGTGTGGAAGTGGAAGATTTCTACGGTCTTTCAGTTGGATATTGTTCTTGATTGTTTATGCATTGGGATAACTTTTTAGCTTTTATGTAATGAGGCGAGATTGTTAATGTCCGTATCTTGAATTGTAGTAACGTTGTTATGAAGTATTCAGTTTTTTTTTTTTTTTCAATGCCTTATGGGTATGCAAATGGTTAGCAATTTGTTTAGGTTTGACTTTTAAATGTCAACATTCTTATGAGGTTCTGTTTAGCTTTGGTTACTTTTGATGCAAATTATTCACACATCAAGCTTAGTCAATCTATAAAAATACACAATAATGACATGGTTCCATAGTTAATGCAAATGGATATAATTCCAAATGCATAAAATTGCATACTTTTCAAAGCATGAGAACTACAGTTGAGACACACACACATATGTTTTAGAGTACATAACTTGTCCATAGGAAATAAACTAGATGAAACATTGTCTAGCTAATTAGCATAACAAATTGACCTATGGTGAGGCCATCATTCTTTCCAAGACAATCACGCCTAGTCATTCTTCGTAGCAGTTGGGTTGAAGCAAACCTTGCACATCACTTGAATGCGGTGAGAATCGGGTGGGATTGATCATGTTCTTTGGGATTGACTTTGGGATTGCTCATGCATCTTGGGATCGGAAATTGCTTCATCTTGATGTTCTTTGGGATTGTGACAGGATGCATCATGTATGATGGGATCTTGATTGTTGGATCTTGATTTTCAGATTGAACACACGATGAGTGTGTAAATACTCATCATTTTGTCTGATAAAAGCTGCAAAATCATCCGAAAACACTCGAGAAACACATCAAATGATCAAAATATCACAAATCGGTGTTTTATGTGTTTTAAAAGCAAAAATATCAAAATCGGATGAAAACATATCAAATTTGCAAAATTGCGTTCAGATCCCCAAGTTTCAAAAGTTGTCAAAAGCAGTCCACGGTACATAATTTCAAAGAAAAGTCACCAAGGTCCTTTTTAAATCATAAGTTATCAAATTTAGTCCTTTGGTGAAAATATCAAAAGTTTGAGAAAATTACAAAATGGTCCTCCAAGTTTGAAATTTGGCAAAATTAGCCCTGGAATATTGTAAATGGCAAGTTTAGTCCTTGCATTATTGAACTTTGTCACTTTTAGTCCTTGGAAGAAACCTTTTGAATTAGCGAAATGGTCCTTTGATTTTCGACATTTACACTTTAGTCCTTGGATTATTAAACCTTTTAAAACCTTTTGGACTTGTCACTATCACTTTGGACCCACGCCACTATTACACCATTTTGACCTCCCTACCTTAGCCCCGCCAATACCTCTTTTGACCCTTTGGTCAAAATAAGTCAAAAGAACCCGCCCACCACTCTGTGTATCCTTCTCCTCCTTTCACTCACTTTCTGCAACTCTCCCAAATGGCCACCACCTGTCCTCTTCTTCCCACACTCACCCTACCTCACCGGCCTATCTACACCTCTAGACCCCCACAATTAATGCTCTGCACCCTTCTATCACCAAGACAACCCATTTCCATCGTTATATAAAATCACCACTAAACCTCATCATTACACTGAAATAGTTCAATTTGCCCACTAGCACCATGTGATTACAAATTGAGGTCCAACAGATCTCAAGACACGTATACAAGATTTGGCGCCAAAACTGTTTAAATGGCTAGGATCATTTGAGCATGGATGGTCAAGATTGCAAGTGGGAATTGATCGAGGCATGTGGGATTCTTTTCAATCTATAAAGAGAGAGAAAGACAGAGTAGAAGGCAGTTAGTTTTATTTTTTCTTTGCAATGTATGTCGTTTTTACTTATTAAACCTTAAAATAGATTTAAAGTTGTTATTTCAAGTTCTTTTGTAACATTTCAGTGTGTTTTAATGTATTTCAACTCATATCAAGTGTCAATTTAAGCTTTTGTTTACATTTAATCCTTTGTCTCAACTGTTGAAATTTTCCAAAATTAAATCTCATGTATAAGCTTCAATTAGCTTATTTGTTAGCTCAAACAAGCTTACACTAGCTTACTATAGCTCCTTATAAGCTCAAAGTTAAATTTCATGCAATCTTGAACTTGGGTCAACAAAAGTCAACACGGGTAAAAAAGTGATGCAGGAAAGAAAAGAGTTGGTTCGAGACAATGGAATGGGTTGATGTGGAAGCTATGGGTTGATCTATGTAGGATAGTGGAATCTTGTTGTCTGGTTTGATTAATAGCAAGCCATAGTGGCTAAGGAAGTTTTGTAAGTCAATTACATTATTGATCATTTAAATATGTGTTTGATCTGTTCATTAGTTATTATTGTTGCTATTTGATCTGAATTAGATGTTTGATTAGCAATATAGTATAGATCGTGGTTGCTTCATTAATAGTAGTTAACGAGTGTTTGGATCAGCTTATATATTTGTGTTTAAGGCTAGGTTATTAGTGTTTAGTGGTTGAAACTTGCTTGAGTAGTTATTAGATAGTCATTTGAGGTGCGGTTTATTGCGGTTTAGCTTTAATAGTCAACAACCTTGGATCGATCTAGTTTTGTATCGTCATATCATTAGTAGTCATTAGATGCAAATTGGTTTGGCTGGTTTATCTAGCATTTGGTTGTCATCTCTAGTGTTAAAACAACAAACATTTCATAATATTGGATTAAAACTGGATTTGGTCAAAGTTCATGTGTAATCTTCAAAAGTCAAATCTGTCAAATTGTGATTTTCATAAAACTTTGAGAATCATTCTTTGATTCATCTTTGAGTGTTAGTATTTGAGATTTTGGATATCAAAACTTTAACTGGTCTCATTTTGATAATTGTTTTTGGAAAACACTGGTTTGGTCAGTTTAAGCTTCTAATAAGCTCATCAATTTGCCACTAACTGCCCTGTTCACATATGAGTGTGAAACAGGCAAGTTTGTAACTGTTGCACAAGCTTCATTTCAAAGAGTTAAGGTCTGGTATTTGGTACAAGTGTAGTTGGCCAGGTGGTCTTAAAGACTGCTTAAGTGATTTTGTGATTAGCTTATTATTTGAGCTTGTGCTTTGTCCCAAACGGTGGTCTAAACCATTGTTTGTATTGACTTCATGATTGGCTATTTGATTGATCTGAGCCTTAAGCTTGTTAAGAGTAGGTAACTTTAGTAGTAATTAGCTTAATCTAGTATTCTTTAGCTGTATTCTTGTTTGGTGGCTTATCTAGCTTATTAGCTTATTTTGTAGCTTATATCATATAGCAGTTTACAGTAGCTCATTAATCTTACACATAAGCTGTTGATTTTCCATTTTCATAGATTCTATATATCATTTTAGATTTTCCTGAAATTTTAGATTTTTCTAAGTTGTTTAACTATTTTCCTAATTTAAATTAGTTTTAATCATTTTAATTAGCTTTTAATATAAAAATTCGAAAAAGTTCAAAAAATAATTTTCAATTTTGTTAAGTTTAGATAAATATAAGAAGTGAAAAAAGTAATTTTCCAGATTTTCTTAGTTTATTTGGTAATTTTAGTAATTTAATTAGTTTTTAATAGTTTAATATTCATAAAAATCCAAAATAATCGAGAAAAATACAAAAATAGTTTTGAAAATTCTAGTTTGATATTTTAGATTTTCCATTTCATAATTTTATTTTTCTAGTTTTATTTCCTAATTTCTTGTATTTTAGGTAATTATTAAATAGTTAAAATTAGTTTTAATTAATAATAATTAGATAAATAGTTATAAAATTAATTTTCTTTTTCTAATAATTTTCTTTTATCATTAGGTTTATAAAAATATCATTTCATATTTTTAGGGTTAATATTGTGTAAGTTTCACGTTTTTGTTTATACGTCGCGTAGTTTTAATTAAGTTTTATTAAAACAAAAGAACAAAAACATCATTTTAATAATAGTGATAGCGTTTATTTAATAGATTTTATCTTTTAGATTTCCTTTAATTTGCATTAAAGCCGTTGTAATTTGTTGGCTTTTCACGTAGTTATAATCATTCCCAAATCTCGTATCTGCTCAAATCTTCTCGATCACTAAGCGTCGACTATTCTCGCCTTTGCTCGTTGGGACTTAACGACCGGGAAACACTATACTCCTCGGATCCTCATTGATTTCGTGCTTAATTGTTTTAAGTACGTATGCGAGCTGTTTTAAGTTTCTACGACTAGCCATTCCTGAGTGGCTTGCTTGCGTGAGATAACCAGCGGTTTTCGCGAATCAACACCACTTCCTTGAGCGCACTAACTTGACTTTCAACAACACATGTACCTTGACTTCTTTATCTGCTGCTACTTTGTTACCTTTAGGATGTGTCTTTTTCTGCGACTTTTGAAGGCGCTTGTTTGACATTTCCTTATTGGCGATTCGATTACTTTCGACTCCACCATACCTTAGGCATGTTTTCGGTTGTGTCCAACAATGCCACAAATAATACACTTAACACTCTTCCAAGCACTTGACGACTTACCATCCTTCACAATCTCTTCACTTCGGGAGCTATCCTAACTCTTTTCTACCTCTTGAGCTAGGCGGAGTTGTTTGGTTCGATTGGAACAATTGTTGTTGTACGTTGATTTTTCCCAATGTTGTTGCTAGTTATAGGCTGGACATGGTGATGGTAGGTTGCCTCCCAAGTGAGAAGATAGTAACAAGGATGATCCCATGTTTCTCTGACTCCTACTTTTGCCCATTTAAAGCTACATTCAATTGGTAGCAACAACATATTTACATGGTAAACTGTTATCTCCCATCTTACATAAGTACAAGACTTGTGTACAACATTAACTACACATTGGTCACCCCATGGTCCACTAACACGAAACTTAGTTCCCCAATCCATAAAACATTATATATGACCTCTTTCTTAATACCCTCTAGCATGTGTTGTGCGGTTGGTGCTAGTGGCCCATCACTAACGATGTATTCTAAGGATGTAATAATTGGTTTGTTTAAACCCTCAATTATTTTGTCATGAAACACTTGACACATGTTATTAAGTAACACATCGAGTAGCTCTACCTAAGATAAGCTGTAATAAACATGTATTAATTATAGCTGTTTATCTTGCATTAACAAATACAAATTAAGCGAAACGGATAAATCACTTACATGAAAATGTGACCTTGACCAATGGATCGGTGGTATCTTACTTAACCAATCATGGGTGGTTGATTAAGTTTCTTGAAATCGGCCATAACTTTACAAAGCGTACAGCTTGATTGAGGTTGTTGCACATTTCCTGAGATGCTCTTTGTAGGCCCTACCTTTCCATTGCAATTTCATTTTCTCATGAATGCTTCTATCTGAGAATATGTGTTACGCATCGGAAAAACTTCTCTAAAGCTCTACTTATATCCTACACAAAATCGAATATGTTTCTTTATGCATTTCAAAAGCAGAGACTTAAATTCATGAACAAATTAAGGAGTACCTTTTCAATGTCGATAATAAAAGTGATGCTTGAGATTGGCTCAGTGATATATCATCGGATAAACAATGAAGAAACCAAGTCCATGATCCTATGTTTTCGATTCAACAAAAGCATAAGCTAAAGGGTATATACCATTGTTTCTATCAATTCCACATTTGTCATCGGTTTACCATTCAAAGGACCACAATTGGAAAAGCACCGGACCCAACAACGATCTCCACACGCTTTGTTGGGATATAAAAGATAAAGTACTGAAGAAAGTCAAAGTGCTAAAGAAAGTCAAAGTACTGCTAAAGAAGAATGTCAAAGTACTGCAAAGCTAAAGAACTGCTATATCGTTTATGGAAAGCTTTGTTATTCTAGAATATTCTTAGTTTAGATTAGTATTACTTGTCGTACAAGAATTGTAAACCGACTAGGGTATTCCTTATGCCTATAAAAGACCTCTAGATTGGCATTAGAGATACGACTATTAGATACGAATACATACGATTTTTAGAGAGAATATTAGAGTTTATCAAGTTCGATATTAGAGTTATTAGGGTTGTTAGTGAATCTGTGTATCAAGCAGGTTCAAAGTATTTATAAAATTGTTGAAGTTAAAGTTATTCTTCTTAGCTTTATTGAAGTAGTTTCCTCATACTTAATAGAGTAAATTCAGTGTTTCATTGTTAGTAACTTAGGATTTATCCGAGGTTGCTAAGCCCTTACAAGCTACATAAGTTAGTTTGGTCAGAGTATATCGATCCAACAAGTTAGTTTGGTCAGAGTATATCGGTGTACTTCTGATGATTTAAATGATCCTACCATGATTGGATTAGAAGACACTGATGATGAATTAGATGATGAAGGTATTTTCTCAAATTCCAATGAAGGAGCTGATTTCACAAATATGGATGATGATTTTGAAGTTCCTGAGACTCCTACATTAAGAGTTCATAAAGATCATCCTATTTGGTCAAATCATTGGACCTTCTACTTACGGGTGCTCACAAGAACCAAGGCTAAAGGATTTTCTAAGCCACATAATGCTTTACCTAGCTTTGTGTATAAACAAAGCAGGATGAATCATAAGGATCAACAAAGCGTGTTTATTCACTTGTTTTATCTCTCGAGAAGAACCC
This sequence comes from Chrysanthemum lavandulifolium, assembly GCA_022545495.1. Taxonomy (NCBI): domain Eukaryota; kingdom Viridiplantae; phylum Streptophyta; class Magnoliopsida; order Asterales; family Asteraceae; genus Chrysanthemum; species Chrysanthemum lavandulifolium. The sequence continues at coordinate 247,867,372 of CM040240.1, read as the reverse complement.
AAGAATGTAGCTCAAGCATTAACAAAAGAGTTGGGTTGAAGCTATGCAAGAAGAACTTCTTCAATTCAAACTTCAAAAGTTTGGGTATTATGTGATTTACGAGATGGAAAGAAAGTCATTGGTACAAGATGGGATTTCAGAGTTAAAAGAGATGAAAGAGGAAATGTCATCAAGAACAAAGCAAGATTAGTTGCACAAGGATATAGACAAGAAGAAAGAGTGGACTATGATGTAGTGTTTGCTCCTGTAGCAAGGATTGAAGCCATTAGAATATTCCTTGATTTTGCATCATATATGGGCTTTCTTGTTTATCAAATGGATGTCAAAAGTGCCTTTTTCTATGGCAAGATTACAGAGGAGGTCTATGTCAAACAACCTCCACGGTTTGAGATCTGCCCATCAAACAAAGTCTACAAAGTTGTTAAGGCTCTGTGGCCTTCATCAAGCACACGGAGCTTGGTATGAAAGACTCTCCACTTTCTTATTGCAACATGGTTACGAGGAGATGAGCAATTGGTAAGACTTTGTTTATCAAGAGAGACAAGAAGGATATCATGCTTGTTCAAGTCTATGTAGATGATATTATTTTTGGAGCTACAAAACAGTCTATGGTGAAAGAATTTGAGAAGCTCATGAAGCAAGAATTTCAAATGAGTTCCATGGGTGAATTAACTTTCTTTTTGGGGCTTCAAGTTAAACAATAAGAGGCTGGAATTTTCATTAGTCAAGACAAGTATGTCACTGACATTCTTAAGAAGTTTAACTTTGATGCTATGAAGCCGGTCACCACACCCATAAAATCTATCAACTCATTGGGCAAGGATGAAGATGGTAAACTGTCAAAGTCAAGATTCTGAGATCAATGATTGGTACATCTTATGTATAGCGCATCTAGACACGATATCATGTTTCTTTCATGCATTTATGTGCAAAATATCAAGTCTCACCAAGGTCTCTCATATGAATGCGGTCAAGAGGATTTTAGTTATTTGAAACAATAACCTAAGTTAGGATTGTGGTATCGAAAGGTTCACCTTTTCACTTGGAGCTTTTGAGATAGTTACTATCACGGTGATAATTATGATAGAAGATCAACCTTTGGAGGATGCCAATATCTTGGTAGAAGATTAGTTTCATGGCAATGTAAGAAACAAACCATTACTGACAACATCATCCATGCGAGCGAGAATATATTCTTCTTGCCAAAACTGTTGTGGACAAGTATTATGGATGCGAGAATCAACTCTTGGATTATGGATTCAACTTTAAGAATACTCCTATCAACATTGATAATGAGAGTACAATTTGCATTGTGAAGAATCCAGTTTATCACTCCAAGACCAAGCACATTCAGATTAGGCATCACTTTATTCGAGATTGTTATGAGCATAGGCTCATTAATGTTGTCAAGGTCCACACAGATGACAATGTAGCTGATCTACTCACAAAATGATTTGATGTTTCAAGATTTAATTATTTGGTGGTGAGTATTGGTATGATTAACTACTAAGCTACAATTAAGGGGAGGACTTATTAGTTAGTTAATAGTCCTATGCATTGTTTAAGGGGAGGATAAACAATGTCTTTTTGATGTTTTTGCCATTGTGAAGAAGAGGATGGAAAATCTTGGTTATTGTTTATCACGAGAAATCTTCTTTGTGAAAATCTTGCTTTGGAAAATCTTGCTTACGTGGAAGCGGCGCTAGTCTTATCAACGTCTTGTTCCAACGGTCAAAGATGGGGTAAAATTCAAATAACGATAGCTGTATTAATTGAAATGTGATTTTTAAATCTTAACTATAAATAACTACTCAATTTTCCCTCTCATCTTTATACTTACCAATCTTTTCCATATCTCTCTTCTCTTATTCACATTCACTATTCATCGAACCATTTTCTCTTATAACAACATTCAATGGCGAACCAAAACACCGTTAGTAAGCATAATATGGTGGCTAACTTGGACAAAACACCGTCCAATGTTCTTTTTCATGACATAATTGATTTTCTCGCTGGATCATTGATCTGCGCCAAGCGATCAGTCTTCTGGACTTAAAGCGCTTAAGCACGGATGCAATTAAGATCGAGAGAATATAGTGAATTCCGGGTCGTTATGTCCCACGGAGACTCAATGGTGTGTTAAACAACGATTGAGACGGTAGAATGACCACTAATGATAGCGATCGGAAAGGATTTGAATATTACACTCTTGAAAAGGTTTATAAATAAAGCGACTTAAATGCAAATTAAGAAAATTAAAAGATAAAAGATATTAAATAAAGCGCTATCACTATTTTTAAAGTGATGAGCGTTTAAAACCTAAAACTTACGTTTAAATAAAAATAACGTAAGCGTACAAAATAAAAAGTGAAACTTATACAATATAAACCCTAGAAATATGAAAATATATTTTACAAACCTAATGATAAAGAAAATTTATAGAAAAGGAAAATTATTTTACAACTATTTATATAATTATTATTAATTAAAAACTATTTTAAACTATTTAAAATGCACTAAAATAGAAGAAAATACAAAATTAACCTAGAAAATGAAATTATAACTTGGAAAAATCTAAAATATGATAAAACTAATTTTAAAACAGAAAATATATTTTTAGACTTATTATGTATTTATTACTAATTTAAAACTATTTAAAACTAATTTAAATTATTAAAAGTACCAAATAAAAGGAGAAAATAGGTAAAAATACTTTTATTACTTTTATATTTATCTTAACCTAAGAAAATAGAAAACATATTTTTAAGCTTTTTCTAATTTTTTGTATTTAAAGCTAATTAAAAAGGATTAAAAACTAAATTAAATTAAGAAAAATAGCAAATGAACTTGGAAAAATCTGAAAATTTCAGAAAAACTATAAAATAATATTAGAAAGCTGGGAAAAATAGAAAAACAGGGGCTTGTGTGGAAGATTAAAGATCTGATGTGGAAAGTGCTTAACAATAAGCACTAGAAATAAGCTAGATGAGCACAACAAGCACCAAACTGATATGGAAGGTCTAATATGCTAAAATAACCAAAAAGCAACACAAATCAACAAGCTACAGCTACTGGATATCAAGATGCAATGATTTGAGGATTTGAGCTATAAAAGTTAAAAAAGCGATAAAGGGGTCTACTTTGAGCTAGATTATAAGCACACCAATAAGCTAAAACCTAAAACCGAAATTGGGATCTACTCTTGACCTGGTTGAGAACAAGTAGAACGAAACTAGACCTAGATGAGCCAAAATGAGACATGCGGACCTTTCAAAGTCTGCGTAAACTGTCTGAGAGGCCAGTGCTCGACCTGAGCACTTGCACTGTTTTGACAAGCTCTATTGAGCTTGTAGAAAAATCACAAAATCCTCTAAAATACACATAAGAAAATAGACCAAGAGTACTTTTCAAAACCACAAGATTCACTAGATTTGACCAAGAATTGAATACAATAAAATCAATCTCGGATGGCTCAAGCGAGTTTGCACCATTGACTTTTTGAAAAGCGCAAAGTTGACTATCTTGAACTTTAAAGCTAATCTTTGGACTGATTATGATGTTAATGGCTAAATAGAAACTAAGACAAGTTATTTCTAAGTTTTCAAACACACAACAAGAACTTGATTTGCAAAAACATCAACGATGAAGTGCTTAAGACTTATGAAATGAAATCTTGACTTTGGTGTGAGCGGCATGGCGAAGACAGATAAAGACTTAAATGAGCTAAACAAACATGACTAAACACATCTTAACAACTGCAAAACCCTTTAAGACAGTTTGATAAGGAATCCAAACACTCCTATATTTCATTGTTATGAAGTTTTAAGGGGCAAATCAACGATCCAACATATTTTAATGATCAATCTAAGTTCAAATTACCTAAAGTACAGACTAATGAGACAAGTTTAAATTATAGGTGACCACAGATACTTAGTTAAGCATAAGCGCAAATGAAAAGAAAATGGAAATTAGAATAAAACTCACAATTGTCCGGTTGTTATGCAAGTTAAAACCAATACCAACCTACACTAACCTAATCCATTCCAATCAATTTACCTTTGCATCAACCCAAATGAGCTTCAATTCAAATTGAGCATCACAGTTGACCTCTGTTGACTATGGAACAATTTTTCTTGAAAAGAACTATTGAGCTTCGAGCTAGGACAAGCAAAAAGCTTATTTAAACTAACACAAAGCTACTAGGAAGCTTTAACACAAGAATTTGAAGATGGCTTTTTAATGATGGCTGCAACTTGAAACTTTAAAATAGAACTTGGTTGAAACTCAAAGCGATTACAATGATGATTTTGACTTAAATGTAATACAAGAAAAGTAAAATTACAACATTTTACTTAAGCTAAAACATTAATTTATAAAAGCGACATTAGAGAAAAAATAAAAAGCTAACTACTACTTTTTCTCCTTCTCTTCCTTTTATAGCTCAAAATCCTTGCACGTGTTTACGAGAGGATCTACTTGATATTGGGACTGTGGGATGACTTTAGACTATTCTAGCCATTTGATGTATTTTGGCGCCAAAGCGTGTTGCAAGGCGAGGGTTGAGTGAAATGAGGAGGAATGAATTTAATGCATCTTGTTTTGTGTTGAGGAGGAGGGACAAGAAGGGTGATGTGGAGAGGAGGGATGGATATGTGGAGCTAGTTGCGGAAGCGGTGAAGGTGAAGTGTATTGGGAGGAAAGCGTGGGTTGTTTGTTGGATTGGTTGGTAGGCGATAATATAAAAGGGGTTCATAATTGTTTAAGTGGCGAGGGGTCAAAGGGTGAGAGGGTCAAAATAGATATTAGAGTTTATTAATACAAGGACTTAATATGTAATTCGAAAATTGCAAGGACCATTTACTGCCAAGATGTTTCAAAGGACCAAAGCCGACACTCTCAAAAGTATAAGGACCAAAATTGCCACTTTGCAATTTTCAGGAGGCCATTCGCCAATTTTCAAAGTTGAAGGACTAAACTTGTAATTTTCTCAAACTTTTCATATTTTCACCAAAGGACTAAATTTGACAACTTATGATTTAAAAGGACCTTTGGTGACTTTTCTTTGAAATTTTGACTCGAGGGACTAATTTTGACAATTTTTGAAACTTGGGGACTAAAGCGCAATTTTTGCAAATTTGATATGTTTTTCATCGATTTTGATATTTTAGCATTTAAAACACATAAAACAACGATTTGTGATATTTTGATCATTTTGATGTGTTTACGAGTGTTTTCGAGATGATTTTGCGGTTTAAATGGTATAAAATGATGAGTATTTAGACACTCATCAATCCCCACATTGAGATATTGCTAGTCCCTAGCAATGATTTGAAAAACATAATGGATTTTAAACTCTTTACCAAAAGCCATTACTTACGGAGTAGCCAAATGTTTCGATTCAGTAAGAACCATGGTACTGCGATAACCATGTGATTTTGAGCAAACCACAAGTAAGCGGTTTGATTAGTCTTTACGAAGCCGTACCCATACGGACTAGCCAACTCTTAGATAAATTATCAATATTATCTTTGGTGAGTCGATTACCAATTATGGTTTTTCCACGCCTTTACCACAAGCCATAACCTTGCAGGCTGCCAACTCTTCACTTTTTAGGATATGGTGAGTTGAGAACCATACAATTTTGGGCAAATTGCAAGCCATATAAGCGGTTTGAGATATCTTTACCAAGAGCCGTTTGCTCTGGATTAGCCAATCCTTTTGTTTATCAAACATGGCGGATCGATAACAAATGAGTAAGTGTAAAACACTTACTCCAAAAAAAAAATTTTGGCCAAGCAGGGAATTGGGTAGATAATATATATGAAATTCGTGAAATTCCCCCACTTAGAAATGAATATTGCCCTCAATATTCAAAGTACCAGCGATTATGCGAAACAAAAAACGTGAAAGGGAAATACTACGGCCATTATTTATAAAGATTTTTTTTTTTTTTTTTTTTTTTTTTTTTTTTTTTTGAAACATGTGGGCAACCCCCGCACTAGGGTGGTAGAAGAGGGGTAAGAAGGCGAAATATGGGTGAAAACCCATATGGTGCGTCTTCTTGTTTTTGATTTCGAGTCGCTAGCTTGACTCGACCAATTCATTGGTTCATGGGAAGCAAAGTGGAAGAAACAATCTCCATCGGACTTTCATTCAAAATGTTTGGACAAACATTGAAGTACGTGAAAGTTCCACACCGATGAGATATAGAGAGAAAGACCCAGACCCGGCTCACAGATGGTACATGAAAATGCCGGGGTCAAAGATAGTGTCCTCACTCCCGAAGGAGTGAAGAAGAGAAGAAGATACATCATATGTGAGGAATGGAAGAAAGATGTTGATAACAATCAAGATCCATTCTTCATCCTCTAATGTAGACATGTCGGGAGGAAGGGTGAAGGTAGTATCATCAATAAGCAAACTCTTATGATAGAGTACACCTTCCTCAGAGCCAATATCATCCTCGAGATCAAAATGGAAATGATCATATTCGGAGGAGATCGTCATGAGAGAGTTCACGGAGAACTCTTCATGAAGAGAATCGTGGAAAAAGCCTCAAGCTCGGCTTGTCCAATGTAGAGTCACTATCCACAGCAGGGATAGGAGATGAAGCGACTTAGCACAAAATGATTCGATCTTAGAAGCGAGGAGATGTACATTGAACAATTGTTCACGAAGTATCTCATCCTCAATTTCGGATCATCGAATTTCTCACTTCTAAGGTGACTAGCTCGGAAGAAGCTCCTCGACATAATCGATGTCTCCATGGGATAAAGAATCATCAAGCAAGTACAATCGTTATCGAGAATCGGAGAACATCTCGACATGATCATATGGAATGTCAAGAGGAGGAGAAGAATCATCATTAAGAGCTCATCACACATATCACGGAGATAACCTCGGACTCATGGGGTTGGAACAAGGCTCTCAACACTAGGCGATTCCATTTACGGAATAGTGCTAAGCTCATCCCCGTGTTTAGAGGTGAGTGGGAACATCGGGTGTGATAACAACAGGGTGAGGAGATTAGATGGACTAGCATACATATGTTTAATACTTAACATTTGTTCTTACGCTAGTAATTCCATCATAGTCTTTTCTCCCGATGGATCATGGAAGGAGTCTCAAGCGATGAACTTGATGAATTGTTATAAAATTGTAAGATATCAAGGATATCTTCATCATCATCGTCATCGAGAATGAAAGCGGAATCGAGAGCTAGATTTGGTGCTTTTTCTTTTGCAATTGATTCCTTAATAGATTGTTCAAAGGCAATTTGGGAATCTAATTTAGCGATCCGCTCTTGACTAACAAAACTTCCATTGATTTTCATTTGGATTATGGGATGACATAGCCAACTCCTCCTTAAGTTCTTTTAATAACTCCGAGTCTTGATGAAGATGCATCGTAGTTTCAAGAGGTCGCTTGAATCATTTGAGTCTTGTGGAGGTTGGTCATGATAAGAAGAGCCGTGTCGTTACAAGGAAATGGGTTCCTGTTTGACAATCCGAGCTAGAGTGAGGACCTCCATAATACTCACAACAGATAAAAGCGTGTGGTGTGAGTGGTATGTGTTGTAGTCAAAATTGTTATCGGGAACTGCTCATAGACAAGCGTGTTTCACGATTGACAATCGAGCTGGAATGTGAACCACCACAATACTCACATGATAAAAGCTAGCTGAGTATCACGTGTGGTGGTGATGGAATAAATCGGTTGTGTTATGGTAGGAATAGGGATCTTGGTTATAGACGGACCCGTTTCACGATTCCACCATGCTACAAGCGGGGCAATGCCACCATTATAAGGACCACCACACCATTGACAACCAAGAGGGTGAGGATAAGACATAGAAAGAATCAAAGGTTATCGGAGGGTAGAAATGAAGAATCAAAAGGTAAGAGGGTAAAGAGGAATATTTTGGTGTTTTGAAGAAACATTTTGATAAAAACAAAGAATGAAAATATTTTGGATTTTCGATAACTTTACAAAAACTTTTACGGATGGTGGTATGTGCAACAATGGATACGAAAATGGCTAAACACAGCTAAAGCCTCCCGGCGTGGCGCCAAAATTTTGATCTGCGCTGACGGTCAAGTCTTCTGGGACTTAAAGCGCTTAAGCACGGATGCAATTAAGATCGAGAGAATATAGTGAATTCCGGGTCGTTATGTCCCACGGAGACTCAATGGTGTGTTAAACAGCGATTCGAGACGGTAGAATGACCACTAATGATAGCGATCGAAGGATTTGAATATTACACTCTTGAAAAGGTTTATAAATAAAAGCGACTTAAATGCAAATTAAGAAAATTAAAAGATAAAGATATTAAATAAAGCGCTATCACTATTTTTAAAGTGATGAGCGTTTAAAACCTAAAACTTACGTTTAAATAAAAATAACGTAAACGTACAAAATAAAAAGTGAAACTTATACAATATAAACCCTAGAAATATGAAAAATATATTTTTACAAACCTAATGATAAAAGAAAATTTATAGAAAAGGAAAATTATTTTTACAATTATTTATATAATTATTATTAATTAAAAACTATTTTAAACTATTTAAAATGCACTAAAATAGAAGAAAATACAAAATTAACCTAGAAAAATGAAATTATAACTTGGAAAAATCTAAAATATGATAAAACTAATTTTAAAACAGAAAATATATTTTTTAGACTTATTATGTATTTATTACTAATTTAAAACTATTTAAAACTAATTTAAATTATTAAAAGTACCAAATAAAAGGAGAAAAATAGGTAAAAATACTTTTTATTACTTTTATATTTATCTTAACCTAAGAAAATAGAAAACATATTTTTTTAAGCTTTTTCTAATTTTTTGTATTTAAAGCTAATTAAAAAGGATTAAAAACTAAATTAAATTAAGAAAAATAGCAAATGAACTTGGAAAAATCTGAAAATTTCAGAAAAACTATAAAATAATATTAGAAAGCTGGGAAAAATAGAAAAACAGGGGCTTGTGTGGAAGATTAAAGATCGATGTGGAAAGTGCTTATGATAAGCACTAGAAATAAACTAGATGAGCACAACAAGCACCAAGCGATATGGAAGGTCTAATATGCTAAAATAACCAAAAAGCAACACAAATCAACAAGCTACGACTACTGGATATCAAGATGCAATGATTTGAGGATTTGAGCTATAAGCTAAAAAAAACAGTAAAGGGGGTCTACTTTGAGCTAGATTATAAGCACACCAATAAGCTAAAACCTAAAACCAGAAATTGGGATCTACTCTTGACCTGGTTGAGAACAAGTAGAACAGAAACTAGACCTAGATGAGCCAAAATGAGACACATGCGAGACCTTTCAAAGTCTGCATAAACTGTCTTGAACCCATGTGCTCGGCCAGAGCACTTACACTGTTTTGACAAGCTCTATTGAGCTTGTAGAAAAAATCACAAAAATCCTCTAAAATACACATAAGAAAATAGACCAAGAGTACTTTTCAAAACCACAAGATTCACTAGATTTGACCAAGAATTGAATACAATAAAAATCAATCTCGGATGGCTCAAGCGAGTTTGCACCATTGACTTTTGAAAAGCGCAAGTTGACTATCTTGAACTTTAAAGCTAATCTTTGGACTGATTATGATGTTAATGGCTAAATAGAAACTAAGACAAGTTATTTCTAAGTTTTTCAAACACACAACAAGAACTTGATTTGCAAAAACATCACGAGTGAAATTGCTAAGACTTATGAAATGAAATCTTGACTTTGGTGTGCTGAGCTGGCGAGACAGATAAAGACTTAAATGAGCTAAACAAACATGACTAAACACATCTTAACAAGCTGCAAAACCCTTTAAGGCAGTTTGATAAGGAATCCAAACACTCCTATATTTCAAGCTTATGAAGTTTTAAAGGGCAAATCAACGATCCAACATATTTTAATGATCGATCTAAGTTCAAATTACCTAAGTACATTAATGAGACAAGTTTAAATTATAGGTGACCCACAGATACTTAGTTAAGCATAAGCGCAAATGAAAAGAAAATGGAAATTAGAATAAAACTACAATTGTCCGAGTTGTTATGCAAGTTAAAACCAATACCAACCTACACTAACCTAATCCATTCAATCGATTTTACCTTGCATCAACCCAAATGAGCTTCGATTCAAATTGAGCATCACGGTTGACCTCTGTTGACTATGGAACAATTTTTCTTGAAAAGAACTATTGAGCTTCGAGCTAGGACAAGCTTAAAGAAGCTTATTTAAACTAACACAAAGCTACTAGGAAGCTTTAACACAAGAATTTGAAGATGGCTTTTTTAACAGTAACTGCAACTTGAAACTTTAAAATAGAACTTGGATTGAAACTCCAAAGCTGATTACAATGATGATTTTGACTTAAATGTAATACAAGAAAAGTAAAATTACAACATTTTACTTAAGCTAAAACATTAATTTATAAAAACGACATTAGAGAAAAAATAAAAAGCTAACTACTCTGTTTTTCTCCTTCTCTCTTCCTTTTTATAGCTCAAAAATCCTTGCCACGTGTTTCTGAGAGGATCCCACTTGATATTGGGACTGTAGGATGACTTTAGACTATTCTAGCCATTTGATGTATTTTGGCGCCAAAACGTGTTGGCAAGCTGAGGGGTTGAGTGAAATGAGGAGGAATGAATTTAATGCATCTTGTTTTGTGTTGAGGAGGAGGGGACAAGAAGGGTGATGTGGAGAGGAGGGGGGATGGATATGTGGAGCTAGTTGCAGAGCAGGTGAAGGTGAAGTGTATTGGGAGGGAAAACGTGGGTTGTTTGTTGGATTGGTTGTTGGCGATAATATAAAAGGGGTTCATAATTGTTTAAGTGGCGAGGGGTTGAAAGGGTGAGAGGTCAAAATAGATATTAAGAGTTTATTAATACAAGGACTTAATATGTAATTAAAATTGCAAGGACCATTTCTGCCAAGATGTTTCAAGGACCAAATGACACTCTCAAAAGTATAAGGACCAAAATTGCCACTTTGCAATTTTCGGGGGCCATTACGCCAATTTTCAAAGTTGAAGGACTAAACTTGTAATTTTCTCAAACTTTCATATTTTTCACCAAGGACTAAATTTGACAACTTATGATTTAAAAGGACCTTTGGTGACTTTTCTTTGAAATTTTGACTCGGGGACTAATTTTGACAATTTTTGAAACTTGGGGACTAAAGCGCAATTTTGCAAATTTGATATGTTTTCATCGATTTTGATATTTTAGCATTTAAAACACATAAAACACGATTTGTGATATTTTGATCATTTGATGTGTTTACGAGTGTTTTCGAGATGATTTTGCGGTTTAAATGGTATAAAAATGATGAGTATTTAGACCTCGTCAATCATCAATCAATTATGCCCTTTTGGTCGAACGACATTATTGAGCCACGGATTCAACAATTTTGAGCAGCGCAAGATATCATATAGACGATGATGCACCATACATTCGAGCTAAGGTTCTTTGGAAAGATTGTTAAAGTTAGTGAAGCCTCTATTAGAGAAGATTCTTGTTTGATGATCTTTGAAGGGGCTATTCGTTTTGATAAGCAAGTTCTTTGGGATACATTACGGGATATTAGGTATGAAGGGTCTTTAAGCTGAAACAACCTTTAGGAAACCCTTGTTTAGTCCTCGATGGAGTATCTTGTTCATGTATTACTTTATTGCATAAGTTCAAAGTACTTCATTGGAACAATTTGGATCAATATTGCATACGCTTTAGTGGGATTAGCTACAAATCGTCGCTTTAACTTTTCAAGATTAATTTTAGATGGAATGCTATCTCATATCTCCAATGGTTCACCATGGTTAATGAACGCATGATTTATTCAAGTTTTCTTGAACAAACAACTTTAGGATGTACCTAAACCTTCAAGCTCGTTACCTGCTGTTGTACAACCACCAAAGGTATTCACTTTCATGGCTAGGAAGAGTGACAAATTCTCTGGGAGGAATACACCTTTGACTACTCACATGATGGAAATTGTACAAGAAGTTAGAGATGAAGCTGCTGCAAGTGACGAACATGAGCTTCGGGGATCAAGAGAGGAGGCCCTTCTCAGCGTCTTCTTCTCCAGAGTCTTGCTTCACGGGAAGTCTGCTGGCTCCACCTCACGCAACTCCACCTACTACATCTCACTAAAATCTGCTCATGGTGATTGAGGAACACGAGGTAAACCCGCCATCCTCTCCCATGATTATACTTCCACAGATGGGTCTCAAACATCTAGAGGAGATGAGGGAGATATGGCTTCTAAAGGGTTGGTCTTGGATAACTATGTCTTGACAAGGAATTGGTGAGATTGAAGAAAACTCTTGAAGCTCAAGTTGCACAACTTATGAAGTTGAACACCAAGTTTAAAAGATTGAAGAAATTTATCAGCCATTGGTTCAACATCATAGATTGTGGGTCAAGTCTCAAAGGAAGAAAGGAAGGAAGTTTAAAAGACTTCAAAGGGCAAAAGGTTCACAACAGTCTTCATTCCAATTGGGAGGATATTGGAGCAAGAGAATTTGAATGAAGATCTTGAACATTATGAAACGAGATGCTCAAACTTATGAAGAAAGTGAAATTGTTGATAAAGAAGCTAAAGCGAGACTCAAAGTCTTGAGCCTCAGTCTTGAGCCTCAATCTTGAGCCTCAAAGTCTTGGCGTACAAAATCTTGGTGTACAAAGTCTTGATGATCAAAGTCTTGGTGATCAAGGTACTCTTGCTCTTCAGGAACATATAGACAAGAGCTAATTACACCAAGGACTCTAAATTATGAAGAAGAAGCGGTCCTTAAATAGTCCTACAAGAAGAGAGGCGATACACCTAAAGTGAAACCTTTGCAAGTGATGATGAGGCTGTTGATCAAATATTGCAAAACCTATCAAGACTAAGAGGTGTTAGTATTCCCGGTGCTGCTAAAGAACAACCTCAAGCTTCTCAACCTGCTTTAGATCCAAAGGATAAAGGAAAAGGAAAATTGATTGAAACCAAGAAGAAGAAGAAGAAGCTTACCTTGGTAGAATTAAGAGCTATTGAAGTGGCTAAGAATGAAGAAGCTGCTAGGAAGCTACAAGTAGAATTGGATGCTGAAGCTGTTATACCAGAAAAGCCAGTTGTTATATCACAAAGCCCACCAAGTATTGCTAAGGAAAGAAATGCTATGATGGCTTATCTAAAGGTCGAGGATATCTTTGGATTACAAAAGCTAAAATATTTAGAGATGAAAGATTTATATAATGTTGTTAGAAGCATATCGGAAGGAAGTTCTTGGGATTATTCCTTTGATGATGAAAAGCAGAATGAGGATGCAAGAAAAAAAGCTTAAAGAAAAAGAACAGCTGGTGATGAGCGGTCATCAAAGAAGATAGAGTTGAGCGTCTGAGTTGATGGTGAGAAATTACTTAAGAGTTGTAGATTTTGAGCATCCTAAGTCAAAGATGTTGCGACAAAGAAGTCAAAGATATCTATTTTTGAAGTTGTAGAATCAAAATATGGAGACTATCGATGTTCCATAGAAGATGAAAGCTTTAGGTATTTAATTTTCTATGGGATATCTTGCACATGATAGATAGAGAGGATCTGTTTCACCTATATCAACTAGTACAAAGTATTTTGAGCATATTCCTTCATTTGGAGTTGGCTTAGTCTTCTTTGGGAGATCGATAACTATCGGGAAGCAGAAGAGACAAGCGATGAGATCGGAAAAATCAAGAAGTTTGGGAGATTACCGGTGGAGATTCTTTGAAGAATCGGGTGCATGTTTGGAGTTAGAAGATGGAACCATGATCCATATGTTAGCGAGAAGAAGATACCCGTGACTAGAGATCTTATGAGAAGAATGCTAGATCATGGTATGGAGGTTGAAGAGAGAATAAGCAGTTCTCATGGTGATTGAACTATTCATCAAATGGACAATTATGGCGATGATGATGCATAAATCTTGGTATGATTCATAATTGTATAAATATTTTGAAAAGTTGGTACTTTATTCAAAATCTTCTTTGGACAAACGATACTTTAACCAAAATACGCTTGCGACATAAAACCGATGCGATTTTAATAGAAAATAAGCAAACTTTTGTTAAGTGCAAAATATTTTGAAACAAAAGTTAACAGCAACCAATGGTTTTTGAGATGATTTTAATTGGTAAAAGTGTTTTGCACTAACACAACAAAAGGTTATCAGTCCACCATGTCTAATAAAGGACTGGCTAATCCATGAGCAAACAACTCTGGTAAAGATATCTCAAATCCGTTGATGGTTGACAACTTGCCAATAAGTTGTATGGTAATCAACTCACCATATCTGCAATAGTGAAGAGCTGGCTAGCCCACAAGAAAAATGGCTTGTGGTAAAGGCTGTGGAAAAATCATTTATATGGTAATTAGTTTACCATGGTTGCAAGAACTAACTAGTCCAAAAGTGCGGTTTTGGTAAAGACAAAACAAATCCGTTGATAGGCGATGATTTGCTAAAAATCATATGGTTATCAATGTACCATGGTTTTACACACTAAACATTGGCTACTCGAGTTAATGGCTTTGGTAAAGAGACATCAAAATCCATTAAATTTTCAATGATTCACCTCTCACGGGAGTTTACACACGGGCGTGATGAGAATAGTGAAACTTTATGATCGATGTACAATTTGCCATATGTTCTTTGAGTGGTGAAAAGATGAAGATTGTTGATAGTTGCTGAAAAGGATTACTTATAAAGACTACTTTGATGATGATAATACAAGAACAGAGAGTACAAAATCTGAAGATAAAGACACAATATTTCCTTTAAGACAGAGATGTTAAAGATACATATACAAAGGAACTTGAAATCAAGCAAGTAGAATTCAAGTTAGGGGAGGATTATTGGGATATAAAAGATAAAGTACTAAAAAAAGTCAAAGTACTGAAGAAAGTCAAAGTACTGCTAAAGAAGAAATTCAAAGTACTGCTCAACATCAAAGTACTGCAAAGCTAAAGAACTGCTATATCGTTTATGGAAAGCTTTGTTATTCTAGAATATTCTTAGTTTAGATTAGTATTACTTGTCGTACAAGAATTGTAAACCGACTAATTATTCCTTATGCCTATACTTGGGACCCTAGATTGGCATTAGAATCGACTATTAGATCTGAATACATACGATTTTTAGAGAGAATATTAGAGTTTATCCGATTCGATATTAGAGTTATTAGGGTTGTTAGTGAATCTATGTATCAAGCAGGTTCAAAGTATTTATGAAATCGTTGAAGTTAAAGTTATTCTTCTTAGCTTTATTGAAGTAGTTTCCGAGTAAATTCAGTGTTTCATTGTTAGTAACTTAGGATTTATCCGAGGTTGCTAAGCCCTTACAAGCTACATAAGTTAGTTTGGTCAGAGTATATCGATCCAACACGCTTTAAATCCTTCCTTCAGTGCACCTAAACAAACATACACTCTCTTGAATTCTCTAGTTGGAAGAGCCTCATCTAGAGGTCGTTCCACATTCATCACAACTGTTGTATTAGGGTTTGTCTTCTGCAACTATTGAACATAATCTCTCAACATGGTAAATTGTAGCTTGAATTAACCCTTGATGGTACGTATTGCTAGGTTTTGGCCCTTAAAACCTTCTGGGGACACTTGAAGCTCGTATTGGTTGGTAAGTTGATTATGCACAAACTTGACAAGAACCGATGGATTGGTTTCAATTTGTCTTTGTAATTTTCTGTGAGATATAGCGAAGCTCAAAAGCTCTGACGCCTTGATTGCAAACAAGTGTGTTGTTCATTATATATTACGGTGACCATATACCTGTCTCATCATTCCTGCCAACAAACAATAGCCATGGGCAAAGTATTTCTGAAGGGTCTTTTTTGCCAGAAAGCAATGCATTTATACCCTTTCTGCGTAATGGACTTCTAGATGGGCCTATATCCAGTCCAGGACCTTCACTTAGGCCTGAAAGTGAAACACAACCCTTACATCTGACCCTTATTCTTGCTTTGTCATTCTTCAAAAAAAAACCAACTCCCTCCTAGTTTCTATTAAATGCTCTCTGATTGGTGCTAAACCGTCAAGTCTAACAGACTTAAAATAGCTTAAGCACAAATGCAATGAAGATCAGAGAATATAGTGAATTCCCGGGTCGTTAAGTCCCAAGGAGACTCAATGGTGTGCAAACACTGATTCAGACGATAGAATGATCACTAATGATAGCGATCAGAAAGGATTAGGATAGGATAATTACACTCTTGAAAAGTTTATAAATAACGGCGACTTAAATGCAAATTAAGAAAATTAAAAGTTAGAATCTATTAAATAAGCGCTATCACTATTTTTACGGATCGATGAGCGTTTATTTTATAAAACAAAATAACCAAATAAACTATTTTAATTAAAGCGTAAACTTAAAATATCTAAAAGCGTGACTTAAAAAGAAAGCGTCGTTAAATATAAAAATTACTGTTGGGCATAAGACAAAGCGTAAAATTTATGAAATAAAAGGCCTACGAGTTTGAAACCAATTTTATTCGTACTATATGACAAAAGAAAATTTTAGGAAAAAGCGGGTATTTTTAGACTTTTAAATTATTTATTATGATTTAAAACTAATTTAATCTAATTTAATTATAAAAATACTAAATGATTTTAGAAAAATCGAAATTTTCACTAAAAATACTTTAACTAGAACTGGTTTTAAGAAAAATGAAAAAGTTGGGTACTACTATCTGAAATAAGCAACTAAAAGCTAATA
Source organism: Chrysanthemum lavandulifolium (assembly GCA_022545495.1). Taxonomy (NCBI): domain Eukaryota; kingdom Viridiplantae; phylum Streptophyta; class Magnoliopsida; order Asterales; family Asteraceae; genus Chrysanthemum; species Chrysanthemum lavandulifolium. The sequence goes on along the minus strand of CM040240.1, from coordinate 247,850,620 downwards.
TAAGCTAATAAGCTTAAAAGCTGACTGGTATATAAATATTAAGTGGTGCAATATTAATCACGAAAAGACCCTAGGGCAGATGGTTGTGTGGTGTGGTTGTGTTGTGGTGGCGAGGAGAGTCGAGTTCAATTCAGCCGATGCGTTTTTTGGTTCTTATTTTTATTTTTGGTTTTAACTTTTGCAAAATAACTTAGGACAAAATAAGCAACTATATAACAAAAACTTAAGCTAGGAAAAGCTTAAAACAAGCTGTAGACAGCTTGTTTACAACAGCAGTTGCAAAGGAAATCGATAAGGGGTGTTTGGCTAAGGGATAATTAAAGGGAATTATAGAACTACAACCAACTTTTCAAATAAGCCTATACTAATCACAACTATCCTAAACTATCTAAATGCATTAAAGGGAACTTAAATAAGCAATAATAGAAAGGAAATAAGCAACAAAACTAAAAGTTCTTCTTTGTACTGTGACTAAAAGCAGGTCCACAGCAGGGTTTTTAAGCCAACTCTAAGTGAGCTATAGTTGCAATAAGCTTATGAGCTCATGGGTTCTGAAGGCAAGCTCGGGGGTAGGCTTTTACAGCTTAATGTGACTATTCTACAAAGGGATAGAGCTTAAGGGCTTTTGGACTTTTGAAAACAAGCAAGGGGACTGCACAAAAGAAGCTTGAGGGCTGCTGTTGTGATGCTATCTCGAACAGTCCAAGAGAGACTGTTTGAGCTCAAAAATCAGCACTAAGGTGGACTCTCAATTGCCTAAAAAGCTTTAAACAGAAAAATCTAAGAACAAAAAAAATAGAGCAATCATGAGACTTTTAACAAGCTTTAAAGAAACTCCTAAAAGCTGCTACTAGAAACAAATGGATGCTATGACAGATTTTAGTTAAGCTACAAAAGGCTTCCAAAGCAAGGACAAGCTACAAGAGATTAAAGTCACCATGGTACACTTACTCAAACGACCAAGTGGATGGAAGATTGAACATCCCAACAGCTTAAAATTAAGCTGTTCTCAGCTTGTTTTTGCTATTTTCACTACTTGAGACTGAGTTGGATCCAAGCACTTCAACATTAGAGAACTTTTGATGGAATTTAGCACATTAACTGTTAACAAAACTTTTACAAACTGAATTTTGAAAAAGTAATTTTTAACTGCTAACATTTGGTAAAACTAATTAAATTTGATCACAAATCATTAAATGGACTAAAGTAAAGGTTAAGCAAATGGTTTGAGAACCCAAAGTGGGTCAAAAAATGAATTTTGACCATGACTACTTCTATTCAAACACCCTTTTATAGTGATGAAAAGCATCTCAACTCTAAACTTTTATTGAAAAGCGAACTAAAATTGAATTGGATTGAACAAACAAACATAAATCTTGCTATAAAGCAAATTAAAACCGAAATTATGCTAAAACTGATTTGACTTAGATATTGACTTTTCTTGACTTTAACCAAATCTTGAAATTAACTCTTAAAAACATATTACAAAAGTAAATTAACTTGAGTTTAAATAATACCAACACCAGATTACAAATTATAAACTAAATTAAGACATTGAATAAAAAACGACACTAAGGAAATTTTAAAACTACATTCTTCTCCCTTGCTTGCTTCCTTTCTCTCTCTTTTATACCCAACTTCTTTCTCTTTCTTTTACGAGTGGATCCCACCTCATTCGAGCTATAGGGTGACTTTTGTGAGATTTGGCCAAAATGTCAATTTGGCGGAAAGGTTTATTTGACGGTGGTGGTTGTTGAGTGTGATGGGAGAGGAGTAATCAAAGCTTCTTGGATGTAGTGTTTGGAGGGGACGAGGGAAGAGATAAGGTGAGGTTTGGTTGTGTGTAGCGAGGAGGTTTTGCAGGCGGTCAAGTGGAGAGGATAAGGTTTTGGCGCCAAGGGTCTTTTGACCAAGTGGTTTGTGACTGGAAGTAATACAAAGGGGGTTCAAAAGCTTATGGCGGGGGTGCATGGGAGGATAAGGTCGAAATGGTATTAAAGACTTTAATTATCAAGGGCCTTTCATGTAATTTCACAGCGTAAGGACCAAGCGCCAATTCAACAAAGTTGCTCAAGGGACTATCTTGACAAGCTTCAAAAGTACTGAGGACCAAATCATCATTTTGCAATTTCTGAGGGCCATTTACGCCAATTTTGAAACTTGAAGGACTAATTTGTAATTTTCTCAAAACTTTTATATTTTTCACCAAAGGACTAATTTTGAAAAGTTATGATATTAAAAGGACCTTTGGTGACTTTTCTTTTGAAATTTTGACTCGGGGACTATTTTGACAATTTTAGAAACTTGGGGACTAAAGCGCAATTTTGCAAATTTGATATGTTTTCATCGATTTTAATATTTTTGCATTTAAAACACATAAAACAACGATTTGTGATATTTTGATCATTTGATGTGTTTCGAGTGTTTTCGGATGATTTTGCGGTTTATTTTGTACAAAAATGATGAGTATTTACACACTCATCACTCTCTTACTTTAGTTTTGACTTCCACTTGATAGCAAACTCGACCCGAATAGAAGAATGTGGTATAGACTCCATTTGCAAAGTGCACTTTGGAGAAACATACTCACTACAAAAGACATCATCAACCATCACGGTAAATCATTTTCCAACTACATGCCATCACTTATATTCTTGGTTGTTCTGCTTCACCTAACTCATTACTCGACCTACTTGGACCATAGTAAGTTGTACATCATTCTCCGACAAGTATTCTCTTCATTTGCTTGAATTGAATCATCAATGCATTTCCTAAGTCACTAGTGTCACTTCAGCATATGAGTAACATCAACAACATGATCCTCTTCCATGTTATCACGAGTCAATTGAAGCGAGTTACATCCACATCGGGCTCCTCAAACCTATTATTGACATCAACTAGTGCTCTTCCGGTTTGTGTAAGTGCTTCTCCGAGTCAATTGAAACAGTTAACCTCAAAATTATCGGGCTCCTCAAATCATTATTGACATCAACTAGCTCTTCCTACCTTATCTAAGTGCTTCCTTGAGTCACCGGAACAGATTAACCTCAAGATTACCGGGCTCCTTAATAGCATTGTCCTCATCAACAAGTACTAAAGGGCGCTCCTTTGTTATGAACAGGTTGGCTAGCAAATGATGTGTCTAGGGTGGAAAATCTGAGGCTCAATGTTTGGCAAATTGCTAGATTCACCAATATCATTGGCGTCCATAGGCACTTGTGTAAGTTGGATAAAAGGATCTAGGGCTGGTTCATTATCAAGATCATCTAACACCAATCGTCTACAACAAGATTGAATAGCCATGATAGCAACTTTTCTCTATCTTCATCCATCTCCCAAAACACGGTCTTAATTGATTGTGGGGACATTTGAAAGTTCTAATTTTGTCTTCCCTATTTCCATATAGACATCTATCAACTTATGCTCTATGACAACATCTTTCAACAACTCAACATTAGCGACTTCATAAAGTAAACAAACCGTCGTCCAATGTACAACCAGGCTTAAGAAAGTAGAAATAATTGGTTTGTCCAATCTCATAACCGATTTGGGTCATGAGAGCATCCATTTCATCAACGGATACCTCTTTTATTTCCACATGATCAACAAGGCATTTCTTGCCTCCTTGATATATTCTATCTGGAAAGTATTTGAATGTACCTTCATAATGGAACCTCATGCTAAAGGATCCTGGTTGACCCGCTATATAAAAAATGTACAAAAACAATGTTAAGATAAAGTTACCTAAAAGGGGAATAACTTAAACAGTGGTACTAACATATGATTGTAATAGACTATAACCAAAAAACACTTACAATATCTCCGATTGCGACTTTTCCTCAATTTCATGGTCATCAAAGAAAGGATATTCTCTTATTAGCCATAGAGTAAATCCAAGGTTGGTGTTTGTTATTTTCTTACTTAGATTATTTGATTTGATGATTGACATTGCATTAGGGTTTTGGGTAGGCTTCCAAAACAAGTTTGGGGATGAGCAATGAGTACATGACTTTGTTATATTCTACATAAGGCGGGATATTGGACAAGACATACGCTATAGTACATCAAGTAAAAGACTTTTCTACCCTCAACGATGTCGAGGATAACGGGGTTTTCGGAGTATAACGGAACGTTAACATCGGCGTTAATGGTCAAGGGACGAGTTTGACATATAAAGCCTATGTTTTGAACCTCCGGCGATGATAATGCCCAGGTTTGTTCCATCGCGAAACGCAATGACAAATTTAGAAACCAACGGTGTATTTTAGTCTTAAATTAAATAGATCAAATTTACAAATTCATATTTTTATTTCGTGCGTAACACGTATGCTCTTTTACTTGATAATATATCAATGCATATTTAACAAATATGTGTGTTTGACTTGTTCTATATATGTGTAGAAATTTGAGATAACCAACTTTCTTAAAGTCAATAGAAGTTTAAAGAAGCATAAACAACTTTCTAACGTAAAATGAGGTTGTTGGTATGAATTGACCATACTTAAATATAAAGGATTAAAAACTGAACCAAAGCCAATTGAAAAGCTCGAATTGAAAAAACCGATCGGTTTTGGTTTTAGGTTTTGTAAAAACAGAATATTTCCGTTTTGGTTTTGACCAAAGCCGTACTTGAAGGCAGACGAGGCGGGCGATCGCTCAGGGCTCAAAAATTTTAAGAGCCCCAAATGTTGGCCTTTTAACTTTTAAGTGATTACATACATATGTACACATATGTTTCTTTAAAAAAATTAATATGTGATATTATCTTAAATGAGTCATATATCGAACGTTTACATAGCTAATTTGCATTATATCTTATAACATTAATTTGCATTATATCTTATACGTATAGTAACACGAAAATAATTTTATACAACATAAATTTTTGAAGATGCTGTTATGGAATTTTCGCTTAAGGCATCTGAAAAATAAAAGATGGCCTTGTTCATGTACAATATCTATTCCACCTTCGGTGGAAAGTGTCCTTGCCATCGTCTGGTAAGGTAGGAAAGCAAATGACAATACTACGCATACAAACTTGTAAATTTTAGATGTTTAGGGTTGTTTCTTTCCCACTTAATGAGTGGGTTCAAACCTCTTTTTCTCAAATAAATGATTAAATTAAACATCACTTCAAACTACTTAATTTAAGAAACACCCCCTAAGTTCCTCTAAGTGATCATAAGCTAGAAGTACTTCTTAGATGAGAAGCATAATAACTCAGATACATGTCAAAATATTTTGTGGTTACCAGATTATAAGGAAAAAAAAGGTGATTTATACATTATACATTATGGGTGGTGATATGCATATTTTTTTAACTTATTGGGACACTCTAATTTAGAATGTATTAACACTTATACACTCATATGATTTTTACTCATTTTCACCTTGTAAGGGTATAAATATCAAGACATTCTAAATTAAAGTGTCCAATCAATTTAAGAAGTGTGCAAATCACCTCCCATATATTATACCCTGTCGGACTACGAGTGCCCAGATTATCACGTGCATGACGAGGATTCTTCTAAATAGTGTAAAATTTTGTGAAGACTGTACAAATTCATCACCCGATTTGAGAAATGCACATGGGCAAAAATTTTGTGCTGAAAGTCTATGTTTAATTAGCCCATTACTATATATATTATAAGCCGTTTAATACGGCGTCGTTCCGTAAACAGTACCCCCGGCCCAATTCCGGCCCAATTCAATGACCAATGCGATTCTTGGTTAGTTAACATATACCGATTACATTGAATCACCGCCTCACATCACATTTGCAGATAAACATCAAGGTTTGATTTCAGCAACCGACTTATTCTTGTGATGATTCTGATGAATCACAATCACAACAACAACTGAAAATTGATAATCATAATCATAATCATAATACTAATTATTCTCCGAAAATGGCCTGTAAGTTATTTTTATATATAATTTCTTCTCATTTTTTATATAAATAATTACCATCAATTCATATGCTCATTATATTTGATTAGTTTTACGAGTTTAGGGTTTGATCAAAATTAGGGCTATTTTGGGAGGTTTTGTGTTGTGTATGTTGTAATTGATTCAGAATAGTGATGTTAGGGTTTAGAGTTATGATTTGGTGATAATTTGTGTGTTTACGTTATGTGATGGTTTTGCGGATTATTATATTGGTATGAATGGAAATACTTGAGTTAGTCTACGGAAATTAGAGCGAGTTAGTCGACTTGGAGCAATAGTTTCCAGGAATATTTTGTTTTTGAGGAAAAAAGCCGTTTCTAAGTAGTGTTTGATCGTTTACGGATTTAGTTTGAGGTTATCGACAATAAAGATTTGTCTAAGGTGCTTTGTTTCTTTTTGTCCGAGTTGCTTTTTTGTATGTGTTGAGGGTTTAAAAATGAAGTTGAAGTGATGGAAATGAGGAAGAATGTTTACGTGAACTTTGTTTCACTCACGTACGATTTTGCAGCTAAGTATATTTTTGAAGTGAACATTTGCTTAATATGTCCCATAAGGGCTATGATGATCATTGTAATCTCAGAAAACGAAATGGGTCTCGGAAGATCCTACCGTAAGTTGGAGGGCAAGCAACGAGATGGCATAGTTTAAATTCTTTCTATGCAACTGCGTTTTTTTGCAACCCTTACGGAATAAGGATATTTCTATGAATTAAAACCCATATACAGATCCGAGCCCAATTATTTATGGAAACATTTTTATGATTGGATACTTTTTATCTCATTCTCTGATTTATGGTTTCACATTTATTAATGTAAGTTTTCGGCTGGATGTTACCTTTTTGCAATAATTGAAATATCCAATAAACATAAAAGTTCTGACCAAAAATGGTGCTTGGTTTTGCTACATGTCTGCAGGGCGACGCTTATCGGTGTCGACACGGTTACGTGAGCTGCAATAATTTTGCCAACCGCCTTGGCGGGTGACCCTGGTGGTAAAAACATATCAAACAACTTATTAGAATGAAATTATAATAATTGCAACAAAGGCGATACATGTGTTACTGGTGGTTTATGGGACAATGCTACCTACAGATCGCAACAAGCGGTGGGAACGAGTTCGACAATGGTCTTGCGAGAATCGTGCTATGGAAGAAAAAGGTCGAGAAGCATGTGGTGGAAGCCCGTGTCTATGACACAAGGACAAGGTATAATTCTAATTTGCTTTCTTTGTTACATCCCAAATATCATGATAGGTTTGACATTCTGATCCAAAAATATGATTCCATCAGTATAAGACATAAACAAGATTTTTAAGTTGTTATATACAAATTGCTACTACGCAAAACAAATTCGATATGGGGGTACTTATCTTTGTGCTGCTAAAAAAAGTTCGGTCAAACCGACCGTCATTGTTGTTGTTGCTCCAACCTGGTCTGGTCTTCTTCCCATTGTATTTGGTAGTGATTCCAACACAGAATCAAGGTATTGTTTCAATCACCTTTACTTTTTGCTAATCTTCTCTTTCCGGTTCGGTTTTGATATGTTATTGTAATCGTCTACGAGTTCGGATAGTATGTGCGGTCCATTTTATGATGGCCACCTGACTGAAATGACGACGCTTATCTTTGGTGGTGCACATTTTGGATTTTTCTTGAGGGTGTTGCTAAGACCGTTCTGTCAAAGACCAGTGCACCACTTTTCTTTAACGAATTGTCGCGCAAATTGCAACATGGTATACCTCTTTTATTTCCAATTCTCGACTTCATTGGTTTCATGAGCATGTTGTCATACGTTCATGTTTGTTTTCTTCTCTATAGGTGGAACAACCGGGTTCGTTCACATAGGCCTAGGGCAAGAGGTCGTGCTCGACCAACAATTTCTTGTTGACACGTCTTTGCATTTTCGAGTTACATTGGCCCTTATTTTTTGGTTTTCCGTTCTTCGTACATTCATAGACCCATTTGTTGTTTGTATATTTATTGCGACTTTCGATGGATACATGTTTTACGAGGCGAGTCCGATGACGATGCTCGGGGAGGGGCATGACGCGCGCCTCGGCGTGTATCATAGCGGATTAATATGCATGTACGGTTGGGCATTCGGTTTTGAGATTAGGTGCATCTTTGTTATGCACTTTCTTTTTTTCTTGGGTCTAATAAGGTATGTGTGTGGTTGTAGGAACAAGTACTCATTTGCCATCGAAGCACATGTCGTAGTTCGATATTGGTCGACCGCACCGGAAGGTATTCATTACATCAACTCTCTTTTTATGTTGTTTCACCATTTGTTGTGCGATCTATGTTTACACGATTTTTGGTTATTACGGTTCTCTATACTTATGCATTTTATGTTACTTATGTATTTCTTGTCGCGTTGTGATGCGCGGTGTTCTGACACGCCCGACTCCGGAAGGCGATGCTCGGTCGGGAGGCCGAGGCAACAACAAGGTGTTCTGACTTATTTATATGCGTGTGTGATTGCTTCTTTAAAATTTGCTGCGTCTTTATTACATATTACTATTTCTCCTTTACTTGTAACAATTTACATATGTGACTTTAGGAACAAACGCTACTCATTTAGCAGCAGAGGGCCCGTCCATAGCTCCTAATGTTAGACGACCACGCCAACAAGGTATTCGTGGCACCATGTTTTCTTAAATAACGTTTTATTGTTGTTGGGTGGTGTATCTTTACACACACGTACGGTTCCATGTTCTACGTACCCCAAACGTTGGGTGCTTTTTTTGGATTCAATGCATCTTTGTTATGCGATTTCTTTTCTGTTCAATTGTAATAACCATGTATATGTCCCTTTTATTTGAGCGCTTACCACGAGCGTAAAAATGTATAACTAAAAATTGTATTACGATCCACGACTCATATAGTCTTGCCTTTGTATTTTAGAAGTTATGGTTTGTTACGCTATTGGGTTGGTCGTTGTCATCCATCATAAGTGTTGCCATTTTTACATTATTTATTCTATCGGTGTTTCATTGTTTATATTCTTTCGGTATTATATGCTATTCTTATCCTATATATTATTTCCTTTGTGACGAGTATCGGAGGAGACAACGAAACACGGAACAAACAAAACCAACGAAGTAAATGGAATCAGTTGCAACGCAGGCTAAACACGACTACGAATTCAAAATGTTGGAACGCCTTGCATCATGGTTTCATACTCGTTATATCTATATACTAAAACACGTACATCACTCTTGCACAAGTACTGTAGCACTATTAAGTGCATTAAATGCACACACACAATTAAGTGCATTAAATGCACTTTTCCAAATTGGCTAAAACATATTACGAGGTTCAAGTGTCATTTGCAAAGTAAGTCCTTTAGCATTAATAATCTTTCATAACTTGGCAAAACAGCCCCGAGGTTTAATTGTCGTTGCAAAGCATGTCCTTTAAGCAATCCCGCTGCATCGCGCGGGTTTTCCAACACTCGTTTATATTTTATATGTCGTAAAATTTTTAGGCTGTACGTAATAAGGCAATAGGCGACGAGTCCTCAGCCTATGTGGCAATGGTCCGACGCGTCCCACTCTACTACACATGGTCTCCAGCTACGCGTCCCCTAGGGACGAAGACGAGATGTGGGTCGCCTGGCCGACCTTCATGTGTGCGGTGCGTGTGAGTTTTTATTTAAAATATATTTTTGTGAAGTATATTTTTTGTGGTATCGGTCTTCTTGTTACACTTGCACCTATACTGATATCGAGTTTTGGCTTTCCCTGACATTATACAATGTAATATGGGTACGCTTAATGAAGTTGAAGGGGCCTCCTTTACCATGTTCTATGTTGGACAAGATTTAACATAAAGCTTGGAATATGGTTTGCTTTCTAAGGTGTCTATTCCATTCAATCCTATACGACACAATTATATGCAAGGTGTACCAAGGGCCGGGTATCTCGTGTGTATGAGAATTCGACATGTCTAAAGCAGATTTTGTTATTCACATATTTTCTTTTCTGTGTGACGAGTTATATTGAATCATGGGTTCGATACTAGATATATGATATCACACATCGGGAGAGGATAAACATGGGCATGCACATGATCATTTGATCATTACAACAACAACAGTATCTAATCTTGTCAAAACAAAGTATGATGCTGGTCATTTGATCGCTATAGCTCAAAAAGAATAGATGTTGCTCAAAATATTAGTTTTTGTAAAAGCATTGATATAATTTTGAACTTTTGCAAGAATTAAAAAAAAAAAAAAAAAAATTTTGTTTCTTTTTCTTTGCCATATCGGCTTAACGTAGACTTTAGAATTTATCTGAATTATTTATGCGGAAAACGAAAAGGAAAAATTGATTCTGTATTCGTATGATCCCCACTTCCTTAGTTCCTTGTGACTTGTGACCTATCAAATTAAAATGAGATTATAGTATCTTTGTGGGGTGAAATGTTGGATGCCATCTTAAAAGAGGTCGGAAAGCAGAAATTGACAAAAGTTTCATATAAAAATCAACACCTTTTTTTTCGTGATCGTGTTAGCAAGAATATTCTAGGGACTTGATGATATGACTCTATAGAGCACAAGCTACCGTAAAAAGATAACATTTTTAAAAAATCAGTTAATTCAGTCGTCATTGAAACTTTAACATTTTAACAACAACACAACAAAATACCTTTTATCATAACACTTTATAACACAACCTTTTAAAAATCACAATTTTTTTCTATTTATTTAAACAAACTAATATCTCATTAATAAACTTATAATATTAGTTACAATACGAAAAAAAAAGTTACGAAATAAAAATACAATACTGAATTAAAATACAACTAATCACGGCCCAAATTATATTTATCTTTTATTTTTTGTTTTTTCATGTTGATCTAATATGCATCGTCCTCCGACAAATCCTTCGTGCTAATAGCGAGAAATTTCATCTCTTTCAAACGCATTAATGTATGGTCTTTCTTTTTAGCGACCTCGTACACCGATTGGGCGGCTTCCCGTTTAAAACGAAGCTCGTTTGACATAAACTCCCCATATTAGACGAGTTACTTCCCCTGGTGCTCGTCGTGGTCTCAGATTTCGTTTTTTTGGGCGGGACGTTGTTTGTTGGGAGGACGTGGTCTTGCATCTTCACCGGATAGCTCCGCGTGGCCTTCCCTGGGGACTTCGACGACTTCGGTTAAATCATCCTGCTCAACTGGTTTCGACGCGTCCCATTTCACATGGGTTCTTAAAATTTCCCAGGCGTCTTCTTGACTAAACGAGGTTCCTTTATGCTCGTAAGGATAAGTCGTTCTAGCTCGTTTCATAACATCCAAATCTTTTACCTCACTTTTTCCCAAGCGTTTGTACGTTTGAAAACCGTTGAACTTTGGCAATTCCCATTCAACGTATGTCGCTTGCTTGTCAACATGTCCTTGTTGCATTGTTGGAAATTTTTCCTATTGAACTTGCAAAACCTTATACCAAACATGTCTCCCTTTATGAATTTTTGACATTGGGATCCTCGAAAGCGGCAGCGTAACACGTGGCAAGTAATGTTTCCTTGCTTTGTTGCCAACGTAAAGAAACCCCTGTCACGTCGGGAATTTTTTTCGAAAAAGGGTTCGGGGTCTTTGGAATTTTTTTAGGCCCGTTCAACTCGACTTTTGGGTTGAGAGTTTTTAGGTGGTTATGAATGTGATTGTGAGGATTTGGTTTGTGGTTGTGATTGTTCATCGTATTGTGGTGGGTTTTGTTATAGATTTTGGAAATTGGCATTTAGCATTTGTTGTTGATGTTATTGTTGTTGTTGAAATAGTAGAAAGGCTTGTTTTGTTGGAAAAGTTGCTCGGGATTCATGTCGAGGAGGTTAGAGAAACCAGATGAGGGTGTCAGAGGGTTTGACGAAGAAGACGCGTTGGGGTTCGTCACACCGAGGAGGTTCAAAAACTATCGTTAGGAAATCCCGACATTTTGTTTTTGAGATTGGAGGTATATAAAAGTTGTGTTTAAGTTGTGTGTAACAGAATATATGGGAAGGGGGCGGGGGTATTTATATTGTATTTATAGGTTTTAAAAAAGAAGAATGATAGACCCACTCACAAAATCCACAAAAAAATCTACTCGCTGACGTGTCAACGTGTGATTGGTTAAAGAGAAACTACTAGAAAATGCACCAATCACCGTTGACAAGTCGCTAAGTGGATTATTTGTGTGGATTTTTATGAGGGTTTAGTATTGCTCTTTAAAAGAAATACAATTAAAAAATTGAAAATAGTTTTTTTGCATTAAAGTGTGCGTTGGTGGGATAACTCGAGCCCCAACACCGTTGCCATTTGGTCGAGGCCAGTATGATAACGCGGCTCAACGCCGAGCCACGTCGACATAACGCTAGCCCCGAAGTTATCATATCAGGTGCTCTAATTATAGCTCTAATTATAGCTTTGTTAGTTTTATAAATATTTGTATTTCAAGTGCTTGTACTCTAATGTGAAGCTCGCCAATCCGATGTGAACTCATAACATGTACCGCAAGTCACAAGCTCGACATCCACCCCCCACATGTGTGAGTGATTGAGGAAGTCCAATGGCTTGAGCGAGTTATAGAAGAAGGACAAAAAAATTAATGTTTTCAAAAACTTTTCTTTTTTCTTTTTAATTTCGATATTCCCTTTTTACACACTATAAATAATACGATATTTTAACCAATTTTCACATAACATTCTCTACCAAAAACACCTGCTCTCTACTAAAACACAATTTCTCTTTACCAAAAATATCATGGATTGTTCTATTCCACATACTAGCGTGGAAATCAAAGCTTTCATAAACAAATTGATGAGAATATCATTCGTCAGCAAGCGATTATCGACTTATATGTGCAGTTTGATAAAGCACGCACAAATAAAGATGATCTGAGAAAAGCATACAAGGAATGCAAAGACATTCCGCAAGAAAAACGTGCTTTGATTGACAATTTTCAAAAGCAAGAATTTTGGAAATAGTAGGATAAATACAAGATCAAATCAGTACTAAGATGGTTGGATGCATGAAAAAAACAAATAGGACGATTGTGTTTTTCTTTGCGTGTAATGTTTTCATATTTTCGTATTTTTTTTTAAATTTTCGTGTTGTTTTAAAAATTTTGCATGTTTTTTTTATTTTCGCATTGTAATTTATTTTTATTTGATAAATTAATGAAATTTAGTTTGTTTGAAAAAATGGAAAAGAAAAAAAAATAGTGGGTGAGGCCTTTTTGGCTCAAGGCATGAGGGAGGGGGTTATTTTGATGTGTGAGTGATAAAAGTGAGTTGCTGATGTGGCGCTGAGCTGAAAAACTGACTCAAGCCAGTTTGAGCCACGGTACCTAGCACTCTTATCTTGTTAACTGTATTCCTATATATACTTACTGAATATACATGATCACCATTCAAGGTGATTTTGCTAAACCTTACATGGTATCAGCCTAATCTTCCTGTAACCTGTCTCTAAATCATTATAACCCATCTCCTATGACTGGACCTTCTACAACCAATAATCAAGTAACCACCCTTACTCTTACCACTATTCTCCATCTACTCACTATAAACGTCTCATCTTCTAACTTTCTTTTATGGCGCAATCAGATGTTGCCCCTTATGTCTTCTCAAAATTCATTGGTTATGTTGATGGTCCATGAAGCCTCCAACGACTTCCATCCCTCTTGCAAATGGTACAAGCTCGCCAAATCCCGCATATACAACCTTGAAGTTTCATGATCCACGTGTTCTTCTAGTCCTTCATTCCTCGCTTTCTGAAAAGGCCATGGCTGAAGTACTTAGTCTCGAAACTGCTCATAATGTTTTGCTTGCTTTAGACGTTGCTTATAACCACGATTCTTTCAAACGAATGCACACCCTCAGAGACTCTCTTCGTGCTCTCACTAAAGGGAATTTCATTGTTGCTGAATTTGGAAGAAAGTTTAAAGCCATATGTGATCAGCATGCTGCTATAGGTCATCATGTGGATGAGGATGACAAAATTATTGGTTTTTATGTGGACTTGGTGCGTCTTTTGAGAATTTCTCCACTGCTAGCATGGCTAAAAGAACATGGCCATCGTTACGTGCCCTTTTGGCTCAGGTCGAAAGCCATGAGATATTTCTGAAATCTGTTAATGGTACTTCCTCTTTTGTTCCTCCTGCTGCATTTGTTTCTTAACAGTGCTCCATTGATACGGCGTATGTGTCTTGTAATCTTGGAATTTCTTGGTGAAGTCTTCAGGTTGATACAACGCATTCAAAGTATTTATGCGGCGTATCTTGAGCAGATAAGTTAGATCGTAGTGTTGGCCAAGGTTTCATATATGGCACATGGAAGATATCCATGCAGCTTACTCTTCAAAGTCAGACAATGGTCTTCACATTCGTCTAAGTCTTGATGTACAACGTATATGTCTAGAATGATACGCGTATCTTCCTTGAGTTCAGCAGACTTTACCAACTTGATCCATTTTGCTCCAATTTACGTCCAACATATCTAACTTTCACCAAATGCTTGTTTACAACTGAGATTTACAAAAGTATGCGATTAAGTATCAATTTATCATATAAAATAATACAAAAACAAGCAATATATATAGGATAAATGATGCTAATAAACTGTTGTTATTTGATATCATCACATGAACAATTTGATGAGTCATGCTTTCCATTTTATGATGCATCAAAGGGCATATGTACTGCCACTTTATAGGTCTTGAATTTTTATGACCCAACACATTTCTCTCATGCACCAAAGAATCATCGACGTCCAACACTCATCCAAGGGAACGAGACAAGTCACCCACCTTACGACACCACTACATTGGCACTATTGTACTAAGCCATCGACCCCATCAACCGACACTCCAATAAATGCCTCAAGACCATCGTGCATAATCCATCTCTTTCACCACAAGTTCTATTGCACCCATTTCTCAACCAAACCAAGGCACTCACTCTATGGTTACTCAATCTAAGGCTGGATATTTTAGAACCTGTCACATTGCAGATCTTACTCATGTGTCTTCTACTCCTCTTCATCAGGCTCTCTTTGCTTCTAAGGAATCAAAGGGTTTAAAATCTGCCACCAAAAACCCATAATGGCTTGTTGCTTTGAAAAAGGAAATGCTTGCACTTCGTACAAATAAGACATGGACACTCGTTCCACGTCCAAAGGACACTAATGTGGTCGGTTCTAAATGGGTCTTCTGAACAAAATATCACTCCGACAGTTCTATAGATCGCCTCAAAGTTTGTCTAGTGGCACAAGGATTTACAAAAATACAAGGACTTGATTACTTTCATATATTTAGCCCTGTCATAACGGCTGCTACTGTTCGTATTATTCTTGCTCTTGTTGTCATAAACAAATGGCCTCTCCATCAACTAGATGTCAAAAATGTTTTTTTTTAAATGGCCATCTCTCTAAAACTGTTTACATGGAACAACCACAAGGCTTCATTGATTCGCGATATCCAAATCATGTTTGAAGCCTTAATAAAGCTCTTTATGGTCTAAAACAAGATCCTCATGCTTGGTTTCAACGTTTGAGTGATTTTCTAATACAACTTGGTTTTATATGCATTAAAGCCGATACATCACTCTTTATCTTTCGACGTGACTCTTACATACTTTATCTTTTGGTTTATGTTTACGACATTATCTTAACAGGTATGTTGGAAAGTTAATCCACAAATCTTTGTTAGGTATTTGTCAAGTTAGAAAGTCTAAGTATGTATTATGTATTTTAGATTAGAAGTCGTAAACCCATTGTATATGGGTTGGGTCATTAGAATAAAACTAGTTATAAACTGTTTTATGGTTATAACGTTTAGTAGAACATCACAACATTTACTTTTCATTGAATCGGTGTGTCTTTGGAATGAAGGCAACGATTCTTTAGTATATATAGGATTCAAGAGTCTGTAATCAAGTTAACCCTTTCAGTTTTATATGTCAGTTTTATTAAAGGGTTCAAACCCATCTTCTTTTTTTCTTTCATGTATTCTTGATGGTTACACATGAATGCTTGTTTTGATCATTCGATCCTGGAGATATGAAGATATAGAGATATGGAGATTAAAGACCTGTAAACATTGGTATCAAAGCATAAAGGGATCAAACAACACAACAATTCATGTATCAATCATCACTCAAGATTCAAACCCGTCATGGATGTCGATGGATGAAAAAACGGTTACACCAATTCGGTAGTTAACCAAGAAGAAGAAGACCAAGAACAAGTGCTATTACAGCACTACCTGGGTTCCATTCGAACAAGTCTCTGTTCAAAGATTCCTACAAGTTTTGTTGAAGAGGTCTAAGAGTAACCTGCCCAAAAGTCACTGTGGTGATCAAGAAGATCAAGTGACTGCACCCTGTAATAGTTAGAAGATATAGAAGACATCAAGATTAAAGAAAGTATTAACAAGAAGGCATAAAGGAACAAGAATATTGAAGGAAACAAAGATTTATAGATAAAGGGGGAATCTGTTGGAAAGTTAATCCACAAATCTTTGTTAGTTATTTGTCAAGTTAGAAAGTCTAAGTATGTATGATGCATTTTAGATTATAAGTCTGTAAACCCATTGTATATGGGCTGGGTCATTAGAATAAAACTAGGTATAAACCGTTTTATGGTTATAACGTTTAGTAGAACATCATAACGTTTACTTTTCATTGAATCGGTGTGTCTTTGGAATGAAGGCAACTATTCTTTAGTATATATAGGAGTCAAGAGTCTGTAATGAAGTTAACCTTCCTGTTATCATATCGAATACTATAAATGGTTCACCAATCCCTTGTTTTCTCTATTTGATTCTTGATTGATGTGGCATGATGTTTGTTTGATCATTCGATCCACGGAGATCATACAAGACCGCAAAACAAGGTAATGATCTGGTATTATCCATTGTTTTATTGCTCGTCAGTCGCCTCAATACCGAGTTTGCCATCAGGGATCTTGGTCATCTTGGTTTGGAGATTACGTACACCGATGATGGATTGTTCTTAAGCCAAACCAAGGATGCTCATGATATTCTATCACGTGCTAATATCCTTGACTCCAAACCAGTCGCCACACCACTTCATTCTGAGCAACATTTTGTAAGCGAAGGTACACCATTTATGGACTGCACTCTATATCGGTCACTTGCCGGTGCCTTGCAATGTCTAACGATTACAAGACCCGATCTATCCTGTGCGGTTAATTAAGGCAGTCAATTCCTTCATTCTCCCACTGTAGATCATTTTTGATTTGTTAAACGTGTTTTGCGAGACCTCAAAGGGACTATCTCTTTTGGGCTCATTTTTTCACGATGATTCTCATCATTTTCTCGGCTATTACAGTGCCGATAGGGCTTGTTCCTTTAAACTTGTTGATCAACGATGATTACTCCATCTTTCTAGGTGATAGTTTGGTTTCATGGAGTGCTAAAAGCAACCAAATGTCTCTCGTTCAAGTTGTGAATCATAATATCGTGCAATGCCGCCAACACGATGAGTTGAAATTGTTTGGGGACTCACATTCATCGTGAATTATACATGATGCCTTCTACTTGACTGTTTTACTTTGTGACACCGTAGTGCCCTTTTTCTCGGCCAAAATCCCATTGCTCACGAATGTGCTAAGCATATCGATATTGACTACCACTTTATCCGCGAGTTAGTCTCTACTGGTAGAATTACAACTCAGTTTGTTCCAACGAATCAACTAGTAGCAGATATATTCACGAAGCCTATTCCTCGACCATTGTTTGAAAATTTGTGCTACAAGCTTCATGTCGTCCCGCTGCTAGTTCGCTTGAGGAGTTAAGGTGGGTGTTAGCAAGAATATATTCTAGAGACCTGATGATATGACTCCCCATAATTGTAGCTTTGTTAGTTGTATAAATATTTGTACTTATCTTGTTAACTGTATTCCTATATATACTTGCTAAATATACATGATCACCATTCAAGGTGATTTTCCTAAACCTCACTCCTCGTATTGATGACTCACTAAGAAGGTGTCGTCAAGTACTTTAACTTTTACAATTCATTTATACATTTTCTTTTACTTGTTTAAAATTCACTTACTTCTACTTTTGTGCCTAAATTTGTATAAATAAAATTATATTGATCATATTGATTTACTCTCGTCTCAACTAAGTCAAATATAACCTTGTTTCATCATCAGTTTGCAAATTTTATTTATCGTTTATCTTATCATCAATTTAACATTTTAGCATCAAATTTATCATTAATTTGCAATTTTAAGTTACAACTCAATTTGAAATTAGTGATATACAAATTCGAAAAAGGTACTGCATGATATAAACACTAAATAAAATACCGTCTATGTACAAAATGTTGGAAATTTAGTTCAATTGATGGTTCAGCCGCTACCGTAATGGGTCGAGGTACGGAGTTTACACCCGTCGGTCGGCGATCACTCGCATCGATAGTAGTTAAAGTATAATTGAGGTCGTTGATGAAGTTTAGAGGTTACGCTTGAAGGGTGTGACTCGACTCAAAGATTCATCGAATGATGAGTTTAGCATTGTACTCTATGAGTAGTAAGGTCGATTGATTTCATCGAGGAGTTGCTTCATCATAGGGTTCATCTTTCGCAGAGTGAACCTCTCAAGAAGAACAACTCGAGGAGCTACCCAATCGTGGACAAGCTCACCGGTGAGTATAACTCCATGGGTGAATTCAAACTTGGGTTTAAAATGCTTTGACCTATTCAAAGGCGATTATAATCGTAACTTAATGACCATTATTAACGGTCATCTAACAACTACTTTCTATAATTGAGGAATATTATAACATAATTAACGGGCCATTAATTATCATAATTTCATTATTGGTCCTTGAGTATTTCCTATAAATATGAAAACATATTTGTATGGAAAGATACATAAAATATAAACACTTGAATGTGAACGGGTTCTTGCCTTGTGCCTAAAACAAGAATGAACACCTTGTCTTATCCCATAGAGATATTCGTGTAACCCAGCCATTAGGGTCGAATAGTTTCTATTGGAAAGTGATTACACGATTTTAAGCGATATCCAGTACCATTGATTATCTACACCATACTGGGAAGCTGTTACTGTTGGGAATTATGTGAAAGTCTGATTATGCTGAACTTAATGCCGAAGGGTTTCTACTGAAGTGAAGTGGATTCTGCCGAAGACTTATTCTCATGAAGAATAATAGTGATTAGTTTGATTCTCATGGAAGTGTTTATTCCGTGTTTAGTTTATTTAGTGTGGATATACATGAGCTTTATTAGGAAGTGATTGTGTATATCTTGTTTAGGTTTATGTTTATCGTTTCTTGGAAAACGGTTTAGTAATATTGTTTAGGTTCCTTATCTATAAAAGGAACACATTAGAAAGGTTTATGTACCGATTGAAAAAACTCGGTTTTAGTTAATATTAAGATCCATAGAGGATCAAGAAGTTCTTAGTTATTTGTTACTTGTGTTTATATTCCACGATAAACATTAGTAGTAGAGATTGTCTTTTATTGTGCTTGTGATTACATAGGCATATATAACGATCCACGAGCTCAAGATCTATCAAGGTCTCGTGGTCTGTTTCAACAGTGGTATCGAGCCTCGTGAGAGTCTCTACGATACTAAGGACAAGCTTTTTCTTAACACCAATACAACCATTACAATAACACCATGCACGGTTCGGATGTCGAACCGAACTCACCAACAACCAAAACTCCACCCATCTGCAAAGAACTAAGTCTTGCTAATAGCAATGCTAAGTTTCCTTACCTTAAAAGGGAGGAATATGATCTTTGGGCTATGAAGATGCGAATCGATTTCCAACATTGATTGGAATCTATGGCGATAATTTTGAAGGGCGACTTGAAGAGAACTACCACAGATGTCATTGAACATGATTAATGTTCCTCCCAAAGCTCTTGAAGAGTTGCTAGCGATTCGAGAGAAACAAAGGTCGAACTATTCTTACGCAAGCTATTCACGAGGATCACTGAGTGATTTTCACTTCATGCATGATGCCAAGGATATATGGTTAGCTATTAAAGCAAAGTTCGTGGGAATGAGGAGTCTAGAAGGTCAAGAAGTCCATGCTCGGACAACAGTTCAGGACTTTCGGATCTCAAGAGGAAGGAATTCACAAGGGCTATGATAAGTTTCACAAGATCTTGAGTCGGTTGCACCGACTTGCTAAGTTTCGGATAATGATGATCAGAACTCTAAGTTTCGAGGTCATTACCTCCATCCCTGCTACATGTGAGCATAGCTTTAAAAGCTAAAGGTGGTTTGGACATGATGACATTTGATGAGTCACACAACAAGCTTAAAGCTCTTGAACATGATGTGAGAAGCCCTTTCGATCATCTTCATCATGCGAGTCATAATGCATTTGTTGGAGCCTCTACTCCAAAGTCAAACTATTTTCCAAGCTCATATCCATCATCATCTAATGTCGCTCCTTCATCAAGCTCTCTTCCTAGATCCGGTGGAATTATGGAAGATGTACTTGGAACCTTCTTTGTCGATTATGATCCTCGCAGAGGCGGCTTATGAGGATTTTGATCAGTGGACCCGCTTGACATGGAAGAGATGAAGTCAAGTGGCAAGTGGCCATGATTTCCATGGATATCAAGAACTTTGAGCTAAAGTCGGCGTAAGATTTGGTTCAAAGGACGCGATCCGACTAGGTTTGACAAGAAGAAGGTTAAATGCTTCACATGCCAACGGATGGGTCACTTTTCTAGAGAATGCAAAGACAGGAAAGTCGGTGATGAGACAAGATACTCCACTTATCGCCAGTGTCGGAAGGATGCAGAAATTCAAGAGGTTCAACCGCTTTGGTCACTCTTGATAGCAATGTGGATTGGAAGCAACATGAGGAGGATGACAATGATGGTTACGAGAATGTTGGGTTGATTGCAGTCGTACTTCGTGAGGATAGGCATGATCGATTGCCTTGATGGGCATCTCTCGTGTACAAAACTGTTTGTTTGGTTGTAGTGAGCGTTATAATGAACTCAAACAAGCTTATGATATTATGGAACCAAAATATAATGAATACTATGTGGAAGTAGAAGCTTATAAGCAGGCTTTAAAACACTAGAAAGACAAAAGGTTTGGTTACGGAAGAATGAAATAGCTTATGGTGAGAAAATAGGTGTTTTAGAAAGAGATCTCGAATGTGCTACAAATGAGTTAAAATGGTGCGAGAAATTAAGAGCGGATGTAGAGTCGAAAATCTAGAGCTTAAGGAAAAACTTAAGGAGGAAATTGCTAGGAATAATGAGTGGATGATGAATGGTAGTAAGTTGGCTAGTCTCATTTATAGCGATCAAGCTCCCAATTCTCTCTGTGGCTTTAGGTTTTAAGAAATATGTAGGCCTAGAAGCTAGGGATGACACACGAGATCTACACCGGTGGCCTAGCACATTTTGTGAAAGAAGGTGACCTACATGCTCGTTCGTGGACCAATTAGAGGTGAGCACATGCCCATTGACCTTTCCACTACTAATGACTTTGATGGATCACACCATCTCGTATGGCAAAAGTCAAAAGACTTGCTCGACCCTAATACTTCTACTAATGACTTTGTCTCTTGTGTTAACAAATGACAAGTCCTCCAAGCAAGGGTCTGAGTGTGATTCAAATGACAAGTCCGACCTTCCCAAGTCGACCTTCCCAAGTCTTCACCCCCGCTCGCACCCAAGACTACCAATAAGCATGACAGAGTTGTCGCCAAGGAATGCCCTTCCAAGACAGTTGCCTCAAGACTTGCTTTTAATTCTTTGCATAATAATCTTGTTAAAACAATTCTTTTCATAGTTTTGGTTTGAATACTTTTGCTTGTAAGAATACTTCTTTTGGTTTGAATAAATCTTCTCTTGAGAAGAAATGTTTTGTGTGTGGAAGTAAATCTCATTTAATTAAGGATTGTGATTATCATGAGCAAAGAATGAGTAGGTGTGGTGATTCAAGGAAATCTAGACCAATGTGGACTAATGTTAATGATATACCACCTTATGTTCCACAAGCTTCTAATTATTATACATCTTTTCCTTGAGAAGATCACTTGGAAAACCATATGTTCAACCAACCAAATGAATATTTTAAAAATGGTTTTGGCCTAGATATGTTAACCCTATGACTAATGGGAAAGTGGTGGGATCGATATCTTGTCAAGACCTCAAGAGTTGTTCTTGGAATAAACGAGACCTAAGTTTCATTGGAAACCCAAGAACAATAGTGGATCTTATACTTCTACTTGGCACAACTCATATGATCCACAAGCGAGGTTCAAGTCAAGAATGACTTGAGCCTCCATAGTGTACTAATTCTTTGTATATTTTTGTTGTTGTAGGATCATCCCTTAAGCATAAAGATGTTGGAATTGTTGATGATGGTTGTTCTAGAAGTATGTCGTGAAACAGGGACATGATGCATAACTTTATACCTATAGAAGGTGGAGGTAATGTAACCTTTGGAGGAAGTGATGGACTAATTACGTGAAAAGGGACCATCAAAACACCACAATTTGGACTTTGAGAATGTTTATTATGTCAAGGAACTTCAACACTTTAATTTGTTCTCGTCTCACAAATCTGTGACACTAAGAACAAAGTACTCTTCACAGAGGATGAATGTCTTGTCTTTGTCTAAAGACTTCAAACTCCCGTAAGATACTTCAATTCTCCGACGGTTCCTCGTAGTCACAATTTGTACACATTCAACTTAACTAATGTCAAACCAAATAGTGACTTAACATGTTTGGTGGCTAAAGCATCCGTGGATGAGTCCACCAAATGGCACGAAGGATGGCCCATGTCAATTTCAAGACCATCAACCGACTCTCTGCCGGGTCTAGTAGAAGGACTTCGCCAAAGTATTCACCAATGATCATAAGCGTGTTGCATGCAACAAAGGGAAGCAAGACCGAGCCTCCTACAAAGGTGTTCTCACAGTGAAGAACCATTATTTCGAACCTCTTCACCGCTTCATATGGATCTGTTTGGTCCAACTAGAGTGAGAAGCATTGATCATAAATATTTTTGTCGGTGATCACCGATGGATTTAGTAAATTTTGTTGGGTATTCTTTCTAAGAACCAAAGATGAAACATCCGAAATATTGAAAGACTTTATTACCCTTATTGAGAATCGGTTGAACAAAAGGTGAAAGGAATTAGGTGTGATAATGGTACGAGTTCAAAAATGCCATTCGATAGAACTCGCAGTTAAAGGGAATCAAAGGGACTATAGCACTCCAAGAACCCTCAACAAAATGGGGTGGCGTAAAGAAAAATAGAACCTTAATAGAAGTCGCAAGATCAATGCTAGGACTCTAAACTTCCTACCATGTTTTGACTGAGGTCACAGTACGACTTGTTATGTACTCAATAGAGTGTCCATTACTAGACCACATCTTAAAACACCATATGAACTTCTCTTTGGAAAAGTTCCGTTATTCATTACCTTAAACCGTTTGGATGTCGGTGACAATCTTAAATACCAATGATCCTTTGGGCAAATTTGATGAGAAAGGCGATGATGGCTACATTGTGGGTATTACGCTCATAGTAAGGCATCTGAGTTTATAATGTATCGCAAAGAAGATTGAGGAGACATTGAATCGAGGTATCTTGAAGACAAGCCTAATGTTCAAGGCCAAGGTCATGTTTGGTCATTTGATCTTGACTACTTGATCGATTACTTGGGATATGCTAGACATAAGGTCGATCAAAATGCGATTCTCAAGCATCTTCAACTCCTAATCTGTACACTTTGGATGCTAATTCGACGGTGGGTCCGATGATGAACAACCCATTGTAGTACCTTCCTTCTCTCCTAACAATTTTGTAGGTGACACTTCTAAAGATTATCTTGATGTGGGTGAAGATGAATTCTATTATGCCGAGGACCTTGCCGATGAAGAAACAAGAGTATGCGACCAATTTAGATCTTTGAGAGGAATGTTGAAAATAGTACAAATGAAGCTCTCGTGAGAAACTTCAATCTCAACAAGATAGTTCTGCTTTCTCCTCACCTCTCCAATTCGGTGAAAGACATGGTGCCACTACTCCTATGTCTACTAAAGTGTCAACAGATCTTGGTGAACCTTATACAAGGTTTCCAAACCTTCAGATCTTGGTCATCATCAACCTAAAGCGTGCATCTTCAACACACCTTCCTATGATATCGACTTTGAACCTCTCGTGACTAATCTTGATGATTCCATTGATGTCAACACCACCACTACAACAAGGATCAATAATGTACATCCACGCCTAATATTATTGGTGATCCTAATGCTCTGTTAGAACAAGAGGCACCGTGGCGCGCTCTAAATATGGACAGTGGCTTTTGTCTCTTATGTCTCAAATCAACAGAGAGACAATCATACGGACTATCAACATTGTCTGCTTGCTTGTTTTCTCTCACAAGTGGAACCAACCGGTGTTACTCGTGCTCTTGAAGACTCAAGTTGGCTTGAAGCTATGCAGGATGAGATGCAACAATTTCAAAATCAACGAGTTTGGATATTGGTACCACTACCCGATGGTAAGTATGCTATTGGGACAAAATGGATTACGAAGAATAAGAGATGCTAGAGGTGTTGTCATTAAAAACAAAGCCGAGTTAGTTGCGGGTGGTTATAGACAAGAGGAGGGATAGATTATGATGAAGTGTTTGCACCAGTGGCAAGAGTTGAGGCTATCTGAATTTTCTTAGCTTATGCATCCTATATGGGCTTTATGGTCTATCAAATGGATGTTAAAGGAGCCTTCTTGTATGGTGAAATTGAAGAGGAGGTGTATGTCACTCAACCTAAAGGATTTGAAGATCCGGATCATCCTAATCATGTTTATAAGGTGGTCAAAGCTCTATGGACTACATCAGCACCTAGAGCCCGGTATGCTAGGCTTCTACATTTCATTTGAAGCATGGTTACGTAAGAGGTGCAATTGATAAGACTCTTTTCCTAAAGAAGAATTCCACCGACATTATTCTTGTGCAAGTCTATGTGGATGATATTATCTTTGGATCCACAAAGGAAGCTTGGTGCAGGAGTTTGAGGAGCTTATGAAGGAGAGTTTCGGATGAGTGCCATGGGAGAGATGACTTTCTTTTGGGTCTTCAAGTTCGTGAGAAACGATGGTATCTTTATCGGTCAGACAAATATGTGAGGGACATCTTGAAGAAGTTTGGTATGGAGGTGTAAGGATCTGCTACTACACCTTATGAAGCTCCAAAGTCAAAGACCAATAATGAAGTCGATCCACCGTGAATGTTCATTTATGCAGGTCTATGATTGGGTCTTTGATGTATTTAATGACTTCCGGCCCTGATATTACTTATCTTTGTGAGTGTTTGTTCGCGACATCAAGTTACTCCACCGACTTCCCATCTCAATGTTGTAAAGAAGATCTTTAAGTACCTTAAAGGCCAACCTTTTCTAGGTCTTTGGTACCCAAAAGAGTCTCCTTTAAGTTGGAAGCTTATAGTGATAGTGACTATGCCGGTGCTAATCTGGATAGGAGGTCCACCACCGGAGGTTGCCAATTCCTTGGAAAGAGATTGATTTCTTGGCGGTGCAAGAAACAAACTATTGTGGCTACCTCATCTACTTGAAGCAGTATGTGGTCACGCTAATTGTCGTGGATGTGTTCTTTGGATTCAAAATCGGTTGTTGGATTATGGGTACAATTTCATGAACACAACAATTTTTATTGATAATCAAAGTACCATATGCATTGTTAAAATCAGTTTTCACAATCGAACAAAACATATTGAAATCGGGCACCACTTTATAAGAGATGCATATGATAAAAATTTGATAAATGTGGTCAAAATTCATCACCGATGATAATGTGGTCGATCCGTTAACTAAGGCTTTTGAAGGACCAAGGTTTCAACACCTTGTGGTCCATATTGGCATGCTTAACCCTTAGCGCAAAGTTGAAGGGAGGCATAGCCTCGGGGAGGCATATGCCTCGGGAGGATTTATGTATAACTTTGCATTTTGCTATGTAATTTTGTATATTTGATAGTTTTAACTTACTCTAACCCGCTAATGTAATTTTAGTGTGTTTCTATGTTTGTTTGTGTATATTTACGTGTTTGTTTTGCGAATGGTTGTCTCGATCGGTTGTGTTTTGATCAAGAAAGCTTAAAGTCGGTTTCCACCGATTTCATTGTGTCAAGTGTATTATTTGTTTCCTCCACGAGTTGAAATCTTGAAGTTATATGAGTCAATCAAAAGAAGTACTGTACAAATAGATCATTCATTCATTCAAGAAGCAGTTATGACTTCTGATTACAGAGTAATGGCAACATCAAAAGCATCTACATGATCTAATAGTCCTAATCTATTACATATCATCTATTCCAACATCTAAAGATGAGCACGATGAGTATGACGGCTCACATCTTTCACACTAATAGTCGTTGGATATGCACGATCGCTCACATCTTTTGGCGCTAAATCTGGCTATGCCTTTGTGAAAGCATAACCAACCCTAACAGATGCTAAGGATCAAAATGGAGGATGGATTGATGCAAACGAAGAAGTCAAGTCGATTGTAGAGAGATGAGAAGGAAAGATTTTCCTTTGTGCATCATCTACTCTTTCAATCATACATCAACTTACATCATTTTCCTTTTTCCATTCCTCGACACGATATGTGATGATGCACCAAAACATGATGCCAAGAGACCAAGCACCACCTTTCTTCCCATAGGAAGTGGAGGATTTTTGGCCCGTGACCTTCGTTGAGGTCTAGGTGCTGAGGGTTGGGAGTAAGATGTTCCCTCATTATAGGATTCATCAGAGTCTTCTGCAGATACACTTGGTTTCTCAACACTTTCATCTTCTGATGAGGAGAGAAAAGGTGACTTCTTTGGTAAAGGATATGGTTTTGGAAAATAGTTAAACCATGTATTGGTATCTTCACTAGATGATGAGGATGATGATGAGGATGTTGTTGTGAGATCTATGATCTCGTGGTTGGTACTCATGGTTATTACGGTTAATTTTGAAGAATTGAAGAGATTAGGGTTTGATATATTATTTGGGGATTTTGATGAAGAAGTCAAGGTGCATTGGGATTGTTTTATAGACGGGTTCAAGTGGTAAGAGAATTAATGCGTGTGGGTGAAACAAGAAAAGATATTCTTGAAGCTTCGTGAGTAAGTCATTTGATTCTCTCGAGTATTCTACTTGATGAGAATGGTTTGTCATTTCTACCGGGTTATAAGTGAATTTAAGTAAAAGTAGAAGTCCACGTCATTCTTGGTCAACTTTGACTAAATTTGGGAAATTTCTATTTATTCGTTACGACATATTTTCGCTCCACATATAAGTGATTCGCTTATTATTATCATTAAAAACACTTCCTTTTGTGCAAAATCCTAACCCTAATCCTCAAAATCTCTCATGGCACTTCAATTTAAACACGATCATAACAAGGTTGCTTTTCTTGGTACGGCTCGAGGTGATGAGCTTTATAGGCCGATGATTTCTTTCTTACAAAGATCAAAGATTGTATATGCATTGACGCATTCTCCTGATGCTATATATGAAACTTTGATTACTCAATTTTAGGCGCAGAAAAGAGAGGAGATATCGAGATAGTTGCTAAAGTTGATGGACAAGTGTATGTGGTGACGTAAGATTTGATCAAGACAACTTCGCTTGGATGATGAGAATGGGGTTTATCATTCGATTCTACGTTGGTGCTTGAAGGACTTAGAGCTATTGGATATCAAAGTACGAGGATGATATGTGGTTGAAAATAAGTTCATCCTATGTGGAGGTTCTTGGTTCATACTTTGTTACAATGCATGAGCAATAAACCGAAGTCGGGATCAATTTTCAACACAACTGGATGTGGTATTGTTTGCTTATCTAAGGGTTTGACTTATAATTTCTCTAAGTATATCTTTGATAATATGGTAGAAAACATCACTAGGAAAAAGGGTAAGTTTTTGATGTACCCTAGGTTCTTACAGATAATATTGAATGTTTCTACACAAACCCAGGCTTTTCATCCCATAAGTGTTCTGACTCCCAAGTTATTTGCTTCAATGAGGACTAAGTTTGAAGGGACACATTATCCTTTGTTAGATACCATGTTACCTCAGGAGCATGAGACTGATAATGAGCTTAATGTAGTTTTACCATCTTACAATCCTATTGCTGAAAATCTTTCAGTAGATGGTGGTGAGGGTCCTTCTGTTGTTGCTGATGCATCTATACTTTCACCAAGACCAAGTTCTAGTTCAGCATTTATCCAAGTACCTATTGAAGAAGTTCAGGATCAAATTGATGAAGTTCAGGTTGATACTGACAGATTGCCAACACCAAGTCCTGTGAGGACTCCATTGGGTGAAGGATGCTCTAATGTTGATCAGGTTAATGTTGTACCTGAACAGTTTAATGAAGTTCCAATTCCATCTGAACATTCACATGAAGCTGATGAAGATCCTATTTCACTTTCATCATTATATGATCTGGTGAACAAGCTTACAGGTGAGGTAACTGGTCTTAAGAAAGAGCGATGAAACCAAGTCTCGCTCTTGGTCGGAAGATTGTGGAATTGGAGGCTAAAGTTGAACACTTGGAGAATTTGATAAATCGAAGGATAAAAGAGATGTTTAGTTTCTTCGAGGAGGAGGTCAAGAGAATCTTAATGAGTCTCTTGATATATTGGTCGATGTGGCATTAACATCTAATGTTCCTTCTTCTACTATTAGATCTTCACGAAGAAAGGCGATTAGCAAGGAGCCTATTCTATATACTAGTAAAGAAGAAGACATTCTTTGGATAAAGTACCTGCCGCTACATCAAAGGAGCTAAATATGGAGGATGCATCTACCGATGGTTTAGTGAAGGAGGTTACCGATGGTCAAACTTCATCTTTACCGTAACATTCAAATGTTTTACCTTCAGAGATGATGAAGAGGTTTTTTCTTGGGAGAGCGTATAAGTTGAATGCTTCTCCGAAGTTTTCTACACCGTTGAGGATTTGTCTCAACCTATTTCCTCCGATGTGGGTTTGATTGTTTCTTCCAAGCTCACATTGGTTCTGTTGAAATTGGTTCTCACGAGACATCTTCTCGAGAGGTGAGGATCCCGTGATTGATGATTTCTTTGAAATCGTGCATGTTGACTAAAGAACAATATGAAGCTCAGTGGAATGTTTCCGATTATGAAGATATTCGAAAAGTCGTGTTGTGGCTAAGTTTCTTCAAGATCAAGATGCTTCGATTTGTCTCCGAAGGAAATCGAACTTGATGCATTCTTTCCTACGACATCGATGATCAATGGGATGGTTATATTTCTCAAGGTGCTTCTGATCCTGATCTAGCAAAACTTATCTTAGGAGATTCCTTTAATGATGATGATTTTGTGGATAAAATGAGGGCACTTGGGAATCAAAGAAAGCTAGAATCTGCTGCTAAGAGAAGAGCTCTTATTGAACAGAGAAATAAAGCAAAAAGAGAAAAACCTATGACAGTTGCTCAGAAGAGGAACTATATGAGAAGAGTTGTGAAGAATGCTTCTATGCATAATTCTGGTTTATCCATGAAGCAAATCATGACTTGGTCTGATGATACTTTGATTCGAGAGTATAATCTGGTTATGAAGTTTTCTTCACGAGGTACTACTTCTTCTTCTTCTTTGGAAAATCGTGATTCAATGTCTGATGTTCCTATAGCCAAGAGACAGAGAACAGTTGAAATTGTGGATAGTTTTGATGATGTTTTGCCTTCGGTGGTATCTTCAGTTGTTCCTGCTGATACAACTTCTGATGTTATTACTACTTCTGCTATGGATGGTTCTGCTGAATCTTCTTTGATTTCTTCTGAAATGTTGTCCAATGTGGAGCTTAATGATTCTCGATTCAGAGACCGATTTCTGATTGGTACCGAAAATAGTGATGATATGGAACAACGAGTTTGGTTACAAGATGTTCGACAGATTGGCTAAGAAACGAGCTTCAAATAGTACCGATTTTGATATCAAGGTCGATGAGTCTACTTTTATTGAAGTTGGAACTGTTGATGATTTTCATGAAGGAACTCATGTGACATTGGTTGATTGGAAAGTCGGAAAGCTTAACACCGTG
This sequence comes from Chrysanthemum lavandulifolium, assembly GCA_022545495.1. Lineage (NCBI taxonomy): Eukaryota > Viridiplantae > Streptophyta > Magnoliopsida > Asterales > Asteraceae > Chrysanthemum > Chrysanthemum lavandulifolium. Next base: position 247,820,563 of record CM040240.1, on the reverse strand, counting down.
TCTAAATTTGGATGATACCGTTCTTGAGTTTAACTTCTTGAAAGATATTCTTCATTTAGTGAATCGATATGATTTGAAAATGCTTTATGATCATGTGATTCAAGATTATAAGTTTCATCAAACAACCGGGTGCGGTTTATATCGTTAGGTGATCTTCGTTATGTTTGATTCTAATTCTCCAAATGGTCAAGGTATTCTATTTGGAAGAATTCTCATAAATGGGAGATTGAGAGTTGGAGGTTTTATCCTTTGCCTTGTGTTCATGTAGTTCGACTACATGTGGGATGATTTTGTATGCTATCGATAGGCTTTATCCTTTATCCGGTATTTTTATGGAAAGATTCTTCGAGACACAAGATGGAAGTGCCTCCTAATCCGGTTGGAAATGATGACCTTCATGCTACTCAATGTGTTGGTTTGATTAAGAATCAACTTCTATCACATAAAGGTTCATCTTGATTGTAATATTCTGTAATATTTGTTTTCTTTTGTTATTTTTATTAGTTATTAAAAAAAAAAAAAAAAAAAAAAAAAAAAAAAATGTTTTTGGTTTTATCTAACTTTTCTTGTGTTTGTTGTATATTTTGGTTATTGACTCACCCGATATACTTTGTGTATGTCAAAGAGTTAGCTAGTCCAAAGGGTACGACTTTGGTAAAGACATATCAAATGTTGATAGTCGTAATGATTTGCTAAAAATCATAGGGTAAGCAACCACCCATGCTTAATTGTCGAGGGTTGTATGGTCATCACTTCACCATGGTATATTCTGTTTGGAATCCAAGAATTGGCTAGTCCACTTGTATATGGCATGTGGTAAAGACAATGGCATTCCATATTTGGTTCTCAATTCACCAATCCTAAGAATTGACTAGTCCCGAGCAAACGGCCTGTGTAAAGACATTTCAAATCCGCTTATATGGTTGCCGGTTTGCCCATAAATCGATGGTTATCGATGTACCATAGTTTACTTAATCGAAACATATGGCTACTCCAAGAGTGATGGCTATTGGTAAAGAGACATCAAATCCATTTATTTTCAATGATTCACCTCTCACAGGAGTTAACACACCGGAAGTGATGAGAATAGTATGAAACTAACTGCTTTGATGTACTTTTGTCATTTGTTGCCGCAAAGATATGGCGTTCGAGTTTCTTCATCATAGAGATGTTCTTTCGATTCTTTGTCGTTGTCGTTGTTCGTGTCCAATCCTCCGGTTCTGCACGATCTATCAAGCTGGAACTTAACCAGTCAAATTCGGTTTAGGGAGGATTGTTGGGAATTATGTGAAAGTCCGATTATGCCGAACTTAATGCCAAGGGTTTCTCTTGAAGTGAAGTGGATTCTCGCCAAGACTTATTCTCAATGAAGAATAATAGTGATTAGTTTGATTCATGGAAGTGTTTATTCCGTGTTTAGTTTATTTAGTGTGGATATACATGAGCTTTATTAGGAAGTGATTGTGTATATCTTGTTTAGGTTTATGTTTATACGTTTCTTGGAAAACGGTTTAGTAATATTGTTTAGGGTTCCTTATCTATAAAAGGAACACATTAGAAAGGTTTATGTACCGATTGAAAAAACTCAGTTTTAGTTAATATTAAGATCCATAGAGGATCAAGAAGTTCTTAGTTATTTGTTACTTGTGTTTATATTCACCGATAAACATTAGTAGTAGAGATTGTCTTTATTGTGCTTGTGATTACATAGGCATATATAACGATCCACGAGCTCAAGATCTATCAAGGTGCAGGTTCTGTTTCATGATTACAAAACCAACAATCAATAGAAACTATTTATTGATAATCAATGGCTGATGCTATGAATCATATGGCTGTTAACTTTTCCAAATTGGAAAAGTTTGAAGGTATTGACTTCAGAAGGTGGCAAAAAGATACTCTTCTTATTGTCAAGCATGAGTGTGGTGTATGTCCCGGCACTCCTATTTCAGATGATGGGGATGATGCTACTATGGAGCATATAAGGAAAATGAAAAAAATGGGAGAATGATGATTACATTTGCAGAGGTTAAATTCTAATTGGTATGTCTGATCCTTTGTTTGATATTTATTAGAATGTTGAATCTGCTAAAGAACTATGGGATTCTTTGGAAGCTAAATATATGGCTGAGGATGCATCAAGTAAGAAGTTTCTAGTAAGTAATTTTAAAAATTACAAAATGGTCAATTCTAGACCTGTCATGGAACAATACAATAAACTTCTTAGTATGCTTGATAGATTCACACAACACAAAACGAATATGGACGAGGCTCTGTTGGAATCACTCCTAAACGTGATTTCAAGTGTTAGTAATTAAATGTAATAGTTAGCTTAATTATGACCTTTATGTTTGTTATTAGCTTAGGCTTATGTAGAAGGCCCATAAGCCTAGGCCCAAGTCCACTAAGGAAAGGAAGGGACTAGGAGTGTTGCCCTAGCTCCCTCTCCTATAAATACTATGTAATAACCCTCACTTGAGGGTTGGTTGTTCAATTTACTCTTTCACTTCACGCATAACCTTTCTCTATTTCATACGCATAAGTGTTTGGTAGTTGTTCATCCGATCCTTTCTCTTCTATCTCTTCTATTGATGCTTGTGTTACATATATGGTGACCTAACAGTGGTATCATTCACCAAATAGTTGGGTGAATCATTTTCGTTGTTTATGTGAGTTTCGGTCTTGCGCGTAACAACGAGTGATACTTTGGTTCGCTTAAAAACGTATTTTTACACTTTTAATCCAAGATTCTTGTCCTTTCAAAGTTCTAAGGTGTTAAAATAACTGCTTTTGGCAAAAGTTTCAAACTTTACGCGTAGATCTTTGTTTTAAGCTTGATTTTATACGTGGTACTTGTTCTACGCAGAATCATTTCTAAGCTTTGGATCATCAAGTTTCACACTTTGTGTTATTTTGGTGATATTGAAGCTATTTCATCACAAAATACGGTTTGGAAACATTATTTGCGTAAATCATTTTGGCTAATTTTACGCGTAAGCAATACCCTAATATTAGCGTAACTTTTCCTTGGCTTGATCTTCGTTTTGTGGTGGTCTACACTGTGTTTTCTTGCTTGGATAAGCCCGAAAACACGTCGACTGGATATCTTTTGCTTTGTGATAGTGTAAAGATCATTTGGCAAACCCTAAAATTACGCATAAGCATAAGCTTACGCCAGAATTTTTACGCATAAGATTTATCTTACGCCTAAGCTTTGTCTTACGCATAAGTTAATCCCACGCCTAAGTTTTCACGCCTAACTTCTTGTTTACGCATAACTTTAGTGTTTTCTCCTTACTTACGCGAAAGCTAATCCCACGCGTAACTATTGTTTACGCGTATCTTTGGTGTTTTACGCATAAGTGGTACTTGGCTTTTCTATGATTTCTACGCCTAAGGACTCTTCATCAACAACGGTTCATTCGACTACAAAGATCCATTTAACAACACAAGTTTTCAACATGTCACAACCACCATACTCTAACTATTTCCCTTACACTTATACTCAACGACAACAACAACTAAGTCCACAACATCAACAATTTAATCATCAACAAAAATTTATCAACAACAATTTAATCAACAACATACTTCACAACTTGCAAAGAAGTCCACAACCTCAAATGGTTCAACCACCACCAAGTCTTCAAGTACAACCCTACAAAACGATTTCAATCAACATCCATCAAGGAACACTATGAAGGAACCGACTTGGTTTGCAAAGATGTGAAGCTTTAAGCGACCAACAATCAATTCATGAGGTTGGATCACTTGATAGACCTCAATGCTCACTCCGAAATTACGATCAATGGGTGATTAGGTTCTTTAGGTTTTGTGATCAAGAAGCAACATGGAAAGTTCTTAAAAGGTTATCTTGGAAGGTCCATTTCGGATGCCTACTATTGTTACAGGAGATCCAAATGTTGTTCCACCAAGAGATGATCAATCAAACATTGCTACTTGTCGCACAACCGTCTGGAGATGAACTTCTACACTATGAAGTCGATGAGCTTGCAATGCAATATATCCTTTTAGGATTACCAAACCCAATTCTTCAAGTGTTGATGCTCAAAAGGCGCAAAGAAGATGTGGGAACACATTCATCTTCTTATGGAAGGGATCGCACTCAATCGAGGAGGATATGGAATCAAAATTTACTTGGCTTATGAACACTTCACGATTGAACCTAGAGACACTAGAGTCTTATCATCATTGATTCTCGACATCATAAATGATTTGGATAAACACAACATCATCATGCCAAGAATTGCGTTAATACTAAGTTCATGAGTAGTCTTGGTCCCGAATGGGAGAAGTATGTCATTTTCTCCGCTGCGAAGAATATGCATCATGCTACATACGGATTGTTGTACGATTACTTGAAGCCTCATAAAAAGAAGTTGATAAGGAAAGGAATCTCCGTGCTCAAAGCTGTTTCACCTTCACTTCCGGATAATCAACAACTTGCTTTGTGGGCTCAAACTAGTTATCCTCCTCAACCAAAGAACTCAACCAACTACCACAATCACACCATATGATCCTTCACAAGAACAATCTCAACAAACTCAATTGGTTCCATACAACAACAACAATGATCAAGCATTTGTCGTTGAAGCTAATGAGGACTCCGATCCGCTCGATGCATTGCAACAAGGATTTGTTATGATTGCTAAAGCTTTTGGCGTTATACAAACAAATCCAACAATCGTATTCGTTCCTCATCTAACACAAGGAATCAGTGTTGTGAACAATGTACGAGTTGAAGTTGAGAATCGTGGTTGTGGTCGCGGATGGGCGGTGGTCAAGGTTTAATGCTATGGGTAGGAATAACAATGAGCTCAAGTGGTTGAATAGGAAATACTGAATGGGTTGAATGGTCTTGATGCTACAAGCGCAATGAGAAGGACACTGGCTAATGCATGCCCAAAGTCGAGGACTAGGCGGTGCTTATCACAAGGAGGCTTTACTTTGGCTCTTAAGGATGAAGCGGTGGAACTCTCACGGACAAAGAACGAGCTTTATGGCATATGCGAGACTCGGATGATGATATGGAGGATTTGCGAGACCAATTCAAAGATTATGTTGATGGCTAATATGCATAAGCTACATATGAGTGACACAGCCCATGTATGACACCGATGGCTTGTCTCAGTACCGAACAAACCATATTTATCTATGATCTAATATCTCCGCCAACATTCGAATCCGCAAGGCTCGGAATGTTCAAAATGAGTCATCCACTTCATTTCGACGATTCTCAACTAGACCCGTAGTTACATTTGACGATCAAGATGACCTTATGGTTTCCTTTGATAATCAAATTGACTCCGTAGTTATACTTGAGGATCCGAATAATGATCATGTTGTGACTCACGTTGAACACACCGAACTTTTGCCTAGTCCAGATGTTGATGCATTATTTAAAGACCAACAAACCCTAATGGAAGAATGTCGTGAATTAAATCACAAATAAAAAGTAAAAATGCACTGTTAACCAAGGATCTTGAATGCTTAAAAATGCAACTCAATTTTTTCAAAACTCAAGAAAACCGTGAAAAAGGTTTTGATGCCGCTTTTGCAAAATCTCATCAAAACGAACAATATTTAGAAAGACAGATGCGTGATCTAGCCGCTTCGAAGAATGCTTTGTTGTCTGAAACATGAACATAAACAACAATTTAACGCTCTAACCTTGGACAATCAAAAAGCTAAGGCTGAGTTGTTAAATTGTCAAAAACAATTCTCTGCATACAAAAAGCATTCAACAAAACGAATAGATGACCATCTTGAAGAAATTATCGGCTTGCAAAACAAACTTAAAGAGTTTCAAATGTTGTTTACAAACATGGTGAGTCACTCATGACTATTCAAAAGTTTACTTTAAAACCCAATCCGATGGATATGGACGAATCTTGCGATTACAAACCTAAGCTTTCAACCAAAGCATTCAAACCAAATCACAAGTTTCGAAAGCAAAATATAAAATTGATGATTCATTATGAGTGTTGTTGAATATCATCGTCAAGAGGAATTAGATGCGTAAGGCGAGAGTCGATCAAAATTAGAAAATGTTGTTTACAACAAACCATTTAACTATTCAAAAGCGGTCACTTTCACACACCAACGGATTCTTCTAACACACCAAGGATTATCACAAAAACGTCGAGTCTTCTAATGTTAATCCCCAACCAAATTATACACAAATTTATGGTCCTTTACCTTCCATCGGTGAAGTAAATTCAAAACACGAAAATCGTCAAATTCTTAGATATTTTGACCTTTTCATGGTCGACCTCAAACTTTTAGAACATGAGATTGAATTTCATTCGAAATAAAAGTTGAACATTTTCAATTGCCTCTGGCGCGAGAACAAAGAGACATTTTCGAAAAGACTTTTACCCAATGTTAAAAATTTGAAAAATTGTGCATTATATTGGAACGGACTTTCATAAGGAACTTGGGTTGATGAAAGGCGTTGAGAAAATGAAACATCTATTTCTAACACCAAACGTAAAAAGAAAATGTTACGAAAAGACGTTGATCGACTCTTGGAAGATGTTATATGTCTTGATATCTATAATGTTGTGTTATTGTATTCTTTGCCATATGCATCCGATTATATCTCGGCCGACATCGTTGATTACGTTGAAATTGTTGAGAATCTCGATAATGTGCATCGATCGAGTCTTTAAAAGCGAAAATGAGCGATTGACAAGCGAGCTTTCAAATGCAAAATGTCGTCTTCAATGGTGTCAAAAAGATTGTCACAATCGTGAACTTGCTTTGCAAAACAAAATCAACCAGTTGCAATCCAGAACGTTTAATCCAAAATTTGAGCAACTGGATGATCAAAACGTGTCTTTGAAGTGTCAAATCTCAAAATATGAACAAGAACTTGCAAAAGTTACAAAGGAATATGGTGTCATATTTGATTTACTTAAAAAGACTCATGATGAAGCATCAAACGAACTTGATCATTATCTTACACACACTAGAGAAGTCATGAATTTTTCTGGAAATCTTCGTTCTGAAAATCAAGAATTGGTGCACACTATCTTTAAGTTAAGAGAAATGTTATGATAGTATGAACAATTTCTGCCTACCGTTATTAAGAGAATAGCACCTGTAACACTTAGTAATCGTGACCCTAGAATGCCTACATCACTGACACTTATGTTCCTGAGGATAGTATGAACAAATTCCCATGTTGTGTTTAGAAATAGTATTACGATTCGCCATTGATGAGTATATGATCACGAAGAAATAGAGCGAATAATATAGGTGAAAGTGAGAGAAATATGGAAAAGATTAGGAAATATCAATATGAGAGGAAATTCGAGAGTTGTTATTTATAGGTGAGATTTGAAAATCACAGACCGTAATAACTAAGTTACCGTTAGGGTAGTTTTCCTCAATATGACCGTTGAACGATTGATTTGATAAGACAAAGACTTTCCACGTGTGCAAGACTTTCAAGCAAGCTTTCATAAACCAAAAATTCAAGCTTTCCCAATATCTTCTTAACAATACCAAACACTTATAAAACATGAATATCCTCCTCAAACAATGCATAGAACTATACTTACACTAAATAGTCCTCCCTTAAATGTAGCTCAATGATTGATCATGCCAATACTCACCAGTGAGTAAATCTAGAAACATCAAAACCTTTGGTGAGTAAGTCGGTGACATTATCATCTCAGATGCACCTTGACAACATTAATGAGCCTATGCTCATAACAATCTCGATGAAGTGGTGCGAATCAATATGCTTGGTCTTGGAATGATAAACTGGATTCTTCACAATGCAAATTGTACTCTCATTATCAATATTGATAGGAGTATTTTTAAATTGAAACCATAATCCAAGAGTTGATTACGCATCCACAACACTTGCCACAATAGCTTGCGTGCCACATATTACCTTCGATGAGGATGTTGTCGCAATAGTTTGTTTCTTGCATTGCCATGAGACTAATCTTCTTCCAAGATATTCACATCCACCGTTGTTGATCTTCCGTCATAGTTATCACCGCATAATCACTATATGAAAAAGCTTCCAAGTAAAAGGTGAATCCTTTGGATACCATAACCCCAACTTAGGTTGTTGTTTCAAATAACTAAAATTCTCTTCATTGCATTCATATGAGAGATCTTCGGTGAGACTTGATATCGTGCACATAAACAAACATCAAACATGATATCAGGCCGTGATGTAGTAAGATACATAAGACATCCAATCATGGATCTGTATAACTTGACTTCAACTGGTTGTCCATCTTCATCCTTGCCCAATGAGTTGATAGATTTAATAGGTGTAGTAACAGGCTTCATGTCATCAAAATTGAACTTCTTAAGTATGTCGATTACATACTTGTCTTGACTTATGAAAATTCCTTCCTTGACCGCTTAACTTGAAGTCCCAAAAGAAAGTTAACTCACCCATTGAACTCATTTGAAATTCTTTCGCATCATTTGCTCAAACTCCTTAACCATGGATGTTTAGTAGCTCCAAATATGATATCATCAACATAAACTTGTACTAACATGATATCCTTTTGTCTCTCTTTATAAACAAAGTCTTATCAATAGCTCCTCTCCATAACCATGGTGCAATAAAAGGTAGAGATAGTTCATACCAAGCTCTAGGTGCACGATGCAAGCCATCAGAGCTTTGACAACTTTGTAGACTTTGTTTTGATGCTTATGATCTTCAAAACCGGAGGTTGCTTAACATACACCTCCTCGTGATCTTGCCATACAAAAGGCACTCTTGACATCCATTTGATAAACACGAAATCCCATATAAGAAGCAAAAGCAAGAAAGATTGAATAGCTTCTATTCTTGCTACAGGAGCAAACACTTCATCATAATCAACTCCTTCTTCCTGTCTGTAGCCTTGTGCAACTAACCTTGCTTTGTTTTTGATGACATTCCCTCTTTCATCTCTGTTGACTCTGAACACCCATCTTGTACCAATGACCTTCTTCCCATCAAGAAGATCACATAATACCCAAACTTCTTGAAGTCGAAATTGTAGCAGTTCTTCTTGCATAGCTTCAACCCAACTTTCTTTAGTCAATGCTTGAGCAATATTCTTGGGTTCCTCTTGAGAGATAAAGCAAGTAAAAAGGCATGTTTGATGGTCCTTATGATTCATCCTATTTTGTTTATAGAAAAAGCTAAGTAAAGCATTATGTGGTTTAATAAAACTCTTAGCTTTGTGTCTTGTCATCACTCAAGAGGTAGAAGGACCAATGATTTGATCAGTAGGATGATTCTTATGAATTCTTAAGTTTGGAGACTGTGGAACTCCATAGGTATCATCCAAATTTGTGAAATCAACATCTTCATTGGAATCGAGAAAATACCTTCAACTTCAAACTCATCATCGGTATCTTCTAGTCCGGGCATGGGAGGATCATCCAAATCATCCAAAGTCTTTGAAGCTGGTGCGTGAAGATTTTGGTCAAAATTGTCCAAAATCTCAGAAGAGTATTCTGCAGTTTTGTTCTTCTTCTTTGCTTCTTCATAAGCTCTTCTTTGATCATCGGTATAAGAATGTGCTAAAACATCTTGAAGAAGCATCGATTAAGTTCTTCTTGAATAGATTGATCCTCGGTGAGACAATGAGGATTTTGGTGCATCAAGATTTTCTTTGGATCAATGAAATTGGTTCTTCATCGGGAACAACATCGGTCTAATATGAACTCCATGAACAACATAATCGTAAATCTTCTTCATTGTGTACAAAGGTTGATTTTCTTCTCTATGTGTACATAGTTCATAGAAGGAGTTAAAACTTCAAGATCAAACATCCAATCGGGACCTTTACCCTTTTGATTGTCTTGATCTTCTAAAATTCAACATGAAGACAATCTTGAACCTTCTTAGTGACTACATTGTACACTCTAAAGCCTTTGATGTTGGTGCAAGACCTAATAAATAACCTTCTTCATACTTGCCTTCAAATTTACCCGGATGATCAATTGTATTTAAAATAGTAGAGGGCATCAAAAGGCTTCATAAATAGAATGTTGGGTTTGTTACCCATCGGCAACTCATAAGGTGTCTTCATACGTGGCTTAGTAAGCGATACTGTTAAGTACATAGCAAGCAATACTTACAGTTTATTCAAAATTGAATAGGTAGTTGTGAATCTGCTAGCATTGTTCGCCGCTTCAATCAAAGTCCTATTTTTCTCTTTGCAACACCATTCATTGTGGTGTTCTTGCAATCTTGAACTCCTCTTAATTCCTTTGTTTGCACAAAATTCATCCATAAGCTTGTTCTTGAATTCGGCCCATTGTCACATCTAATACCTCTAACCTTGAGTCTCAATTGGTTTTCAAGTGCTATTATGAGAGTCCGAATAGCATCAAAGTATCATCTTTAAATCCCAAGAAAATACCTAGCGAATCTATCGCTATCATCTCGTTACAACTAAGCGAGACTTCTTCTTGTTCAAACTTGTAATGATCTGAGGACCAAAAATGATCCATATGTAATACTCAATGGTTCTCTAATCGGTCCTTTCCTCAAGCTTCTTGCATGAAGCTTTGTGTTGTTTACCCTTCTTACGCCAAACAGAGTGATCATTCTTGTAAGTTTTGAAGGTAAACCTCTAACTAAATTTCCTTTGACCGGTTTGTTGATGTTCTTGGAATTCATATGGCCCAATCTTCTATGCCGTTGATGTGCTTCTTCAGATGTTGCTTTTGCCACCAAACATGTGGCTCTTCCGAAGAGTGAAGACTCTTCATATCCATCTTGTACACATCATTTGTTCTTGGTACTCTTAGTACTACCAAGCTATCATCAACAGACTTGAACTCGGGGAAAGGATAAGACATTACGTGTCGATGAATAACACGGGATGCTTTTATCACGATTTGAGATCTTGACAATAAGTTGAATTTGAGTTCCTTCGCATATCTAACATTCTCAAAATCTATGCTCCCTGTCTTGATGGTTCTGTTCCGGTTATCCTTCCTCCATTGGGATCATTCCCAAATGAAACTCGTCCTCAACTAATAGATCTAAAGTTTGTGAATCTCCTTGTCTCTGTCATGCTTCCGAGCAACCACTATCCACAATAAGATGATCTTTAAGCTCCTCTTACGGGTTGCCCGCACAAAGATTTAGAGAGTTAGTTTTTTTAGGAACCCAAGCCATTCTTGACTTGTGTTCCCTTGTGGAGTTACAAACTCAAATTCTTTGAGTATGTAATTCCACTATTTTTAAAACATGATCCGTAATTATCTTTTGATATTTAGCATGTGGATTTTAAAAACTTTCGGATTTTCAACAGAACTCTCTTTTGCAAATTCATTATCTCATTTCTTGTATTATAAAACATCGATTAACTTTTTGTTGAAAATCTTGTTTGTCCCTCGAAGATTTCTCTCTCTTAACCCATTCGGTTTTAACACTTGGTTCACGTGATCTAGATCCATAAGGCATCTGTTTCAAGTTGTTTTCAGTGGATACGGGACGAGAAGGATTTCCAATGATGTTGTCCAATGGATGGTCATGTGTCCATTTTCTAAGGTGCTCGTGTGGTTGTTGTTGAGGGACCTGAAGTAGCGAGTTTGGATCCCTTATGAAGATGGTTCGGTGTTGGTTCGGGGGCAAAGATGTTTTCAAGCGAGCATCTACAAGAGTAGCAAAGGATTATCTCCATCAAAATTACCAATTCCATGATGTACAACCGATGATTGAGGGTCTAAAGATGATGATGAGTGATCGGCGTTTGGTGCTTCGGAGAAAGAGACATTGAGACGGATGGATTCTTTGTGACGATTGGTTGAAGCCACCCTGTTGATGTTGAAGAAGTGTAATGTTGGAATCACTCCTAAACTAGATTTCAAGTGTTAGTAATTAATATGTAATAGTTAGCTTAATATGGCTTTTATGTTAGTAATCATGCCAAGGCTTATGTAGAAAGCCCATAAGCCTTGGCCCAAGCCCATAAAGGAAAGGAAGGGAACTTGCATGTTGCCCTAGTTCCTTCCTATAAATAATGCTTGTAAACCCTCACTTGAGGGTTGGTTGTTCAATTCACTCTTCACACTTTACGCATAACTCTTCTATAGTATCATACGTGTGTGTGTGTTATTGTTCATCTGATCATTTCTCTTATATTTCTTATGTTGATGCTTGTGTTACAATATGGGAACCTAACATTGGTATCAAGAGCAAGGTCGGTTTTAGTTTTGGTTGATTTTGGTGATATTTTCTTGTCAAAAAATCTTGTGAATCTGTTTTGTTACCAAGTTTTAACCTTTTCATTATTTTTTTGGGTTTCAACAGATTTTTACAAGTTTATATCTAAAATGGTCAAAAATATAATGTCTCATTTTTTAATAGTTTTTTCTCAACTGTTAAAAGTTGTCACATTTTTTTCCATCTCGTGTAATACTTAGTGAATCTGGTCAAAGTGGTCAAATTTTATGTGGTCAACAGTCTAAATGAAAAGATGCTTTTGAAGTTTTCTGGGTTTCTTGAATCTGGTCGGATTCTTTGGTCGGAATATATCGCCGAAAAAAAGTCAACACGGGGTCAAAACCGTATTTTTACGCATAAGGAGCCGTCTTGATGATATTTACGCATAAGCGTGAAGTTATGCGTAAGAACGATTCGCAGACGCTACGCATAAGGCTTACCTTACGCGTAATAATCATGTTACGATAAGGAAGGCTTTACGCATATGCTTATATCTTACGCCTATGACCGGTTTACGCATAAGAATTTTTTACGCACAAGGGTTACAGCGTAATGTTTACGCATAAGCTTATGCGTAAAGCAGCCTTAAACATAAAGAATAAAGATGAAGAAGAAATGAAAACCAGTTGACCACAACCTTAATACCTTCGACTCAAATAGACCTCAGCCATTACATCACCGGTCCAAGATAAATTTCATAATGACACGAACGAGCTAACCAAATACCAACATCAAGACCTCAACTCCTTAAACCGAGCATCATTTTTCACAAAAGTCCACCAACAGTTTCTAAACATCAACATCAACTTCATTCTATCCTATATCTCTTTCTTCCTCACGACTAACATCAAACATAACTCAGACTCTAAACGAAAATATTATAACAAAATTAATAGATCTCAACTTGTTCACTCATGGTTGCCATCTTTCAAGGCGTCATAAGTAGTGAATATAACCATCATAGATCCGTGTTTGAAGCTTAAAACTTCATTATATATCCGAATCTAAAGACAAGATGGTTAACAATTTTGTTACCATCTTGTTCGTCATTTGTTCAAAACATAAAACAAAAACAAAACAACACTTGATGGACCTACCGTGACCCTCAAAGGATCTTGAAGCGATAAAGGGCTTTATTGATTCGTTTCATGCTAATTATTTCAACAAAGGCCATGGTTAGACTAAGATTGTGTTTGTGATGTTTAAATTTTAGGGTTTGTATCCGATTGATGATGGATTGGTTATGATGTAATATGAGATTAGATGAGATATTGATTATGATTGATGGGAGCGTGTAGAGATGAAGAGGGAAGGATTGAAGACTGCGTTTTTATGATGTTGGAAAAGATGGGGGTTGCGTCAATTAAGATTAGGGTTTGTGAAGTTTGTATTTTGACTGCACAATTAGGATTAGGGTTGATTAAGTACCCTTTTATACCCGTTTATGTGTAGGGTTGGCATTTTGGTCTTGTGAGATGGATCGAGCCTAATATTTTTATTGGGATGATGTGTAGTTTGTGCTTTCAACCGGATACTAAAGGCTCAGAGTCAATCTGGACGGCAAGGTTTTAATCACAAACAAATTAAATAGAAAATGGGTTACCTTGTACTATAACCAATTTCCTATTTTCTGGGGTGCTATTGGATTAATTTCGCTTATTGTTTTGGGCTGAAATTTATGAGTCGTATTTTGATATTACAATATTCACGGGGATAAATTTTTTTTGACAAGAATCGGGGAACCATTATCATTGTTCATTTTAACCGTAAATGCAGGCTATTGAGCATTTAACCGTAAGATGTGACTACGGCGTGAATTCTTTATTATTTATTTGAGATTGAAGAGGGATATCACGGGTGCGTGTACTTAGTATCTGAAGATATCGGGGTTGGTTGGATGCATGATTCTTCGAGATCCTTGTTCGAGCTTTAACCATTTCGAATGACAAAGACTTGAGTTATCTAGTTGAACCGATGTAAGGAGTTACGTTGTTGTGCTCACGACTTATAACTATCACTTTTAAGGAGTTACGTTGTTGTGCTCAAGTGTCACACTAAGGTGTGGATAATTTGAGAAACTTTAAGTTTACCTTATTTCGATGGAGTTAAGAAAAAGGGTTCTTCGTCGACAATAGTGCAAGTTTAAGTCACAAGTTTGGGTTATTTTTCTTGATCTCAAGTTCGCCATATTGGGTTCTCTCCATGATAGTCACTAAAAAAGCCGTCGAATGATAATGGGGTCGGTAAAGAGTTAATGAGAAGAGTATACAGTAGACAAGTCTTATCGACAATTGATTCTCACATGACATTTATGGTACTTCACAATTGTTTGATTACTTGGACATACATGGTTTATTGTCTCAATTCATCATCAACATACGTGGTGTATGATTACGATTCATTGAAAACATCGGGGAAGAGAGCATAGGTGGTGTCTGCTTCCTTTGTTGTTTTTGGATTTTTTGAAAACCCTCTCTTTTCATGAATTTCTTCAATCAGGGGGAAGAAATAAGACGATCAGTGGTTAAAATTTCTTAAGTTGGTGTTATCGTCTCACTTTCAAAGAGTTATCGTGTGTGAAGTTACCTAAATATGATGTTGTGATGCCTCACACACGGTCATTTTATCGAGTAATTGCAGATTCACATGTAACTATTATTCCGATAGACTGCAACATTCAGGGGGAAGTCGTTTCATTTCATTTTTCGTGGTTTGTTTGGTGTGAAGCATCTACATACGTGAGAAGATCTTGTTGGTTTCTTGCATGTTACCCCCGAACGGATTTTCCGCAACAAGTCGATTTACCTTTTGTGGTTTCTTGCTCATCTACAAATTCCGCTGCGTCTTGAAAATTTCAAAAGTTAGAGGAAATGTTCACTACATCAAAGTTTCGAATCTCTGAAGGCGGTTGTCGGTTTGGGGAAGTTGATTGAAACTTCGCCAAAAGGAGTGTCTGAGAAGTTGCTAAAGACATGCGGCATGAATTGAGGGAAGTTAATCCAATTCTTGCATACTACATCATTCGCCTACAAGTGAAGAAGACAGCTCTCAAGTTGAGGTACAAAAAGAAGACAAAGAGCGTAAATTGTCATCATCCTCAGCATTTGAAGAGCTTATGAAGACTTTTCTTTATTTGTTTTATTACTTGTAGGAAATGTTGTAAGTAATCCCTTATGTCGTCCCATTGGGGGAAGATTGTTGGAATCGATCCTAACACGGAAATGGAACAACATTTACGGGATTACATATCTATCTTATTTAGCCAAACACAAGGACTAGTTATGTCATAGTTTAATAGTTATGTATGTGCTTGGCTATATATACCCCTCCATACTTCCATGGAGGGGTGAGACTCTTAGTGTAATTTCATCTTTCTTATCAATAAGACACCTAGTATTCTCCCTCCTCTCTCTACTTTATCTCTCTAACTTGAAGATGGCTTTCTTCCATCTTCCAAGACCTCCCGAATCACCATATCAACCAAACATACGGTCCTAACTTGTAGTTCTCATGAGGTTCATAGTATTCATCAAACATTGGATCAAACAGCTTCTTCAAATCTTCTCCAGATGGAGGTACATATGGAGCAGGTATGGGAGTGAGACTGTACAAGAGAGGAACTGATGGGACTATTAGATAGTAATTGAGGTGCGGGTCCAGAACTGGATTGTCCAGGAGCCATATGCTCAGACAGCTCATCGAACGTGACGTGAATAGTTTCCATGATATCTCGGGTTCTTTTGTTGTAGATTCGGTATCCTTTCCTATTTGATGCATAGCCTACAAAAACTCCAATGTCCACCTTAGCTCTTAATTTACCTAAATCTTGACCATCATTCGTTGGATAGCACAAAGCACCGAACACACGAAGGAAAGAAAGATCAGGTTTTCGATTGTGGACAAGTTCGTATGGAGTTTTTCCATGAGAGGTGTGGATGAGAGAACGATTTAGGGTGTAGCAGGCAGTGGCAATGGCTTGACCCAAAGAAACATTGGAACCTTTGAGTAAATTAGCATAGTTCTAGCGGCTTCTACAAGAGTTCGATTTAGTCTTTCAACTACGGATTACATTGAGGAGTGCGAGGAACACTTCTTTGATGGTGATCCAATGCTTTCATAGAACCGACTAAGTTCTTTGTTGACAAATTCGGTTCCATTATCGTGCGGATGATTACATTGTTTTATTAATTTGGACCTGCAACTGTTTAACAAGTTTAATGATGATGTCGGAGTTTCATCCTTTGTCCTCAAAAACTTAACCCAAGTAAACCGTGAGTAGTCATCAACAACTACTAACACATATTTCTTTCCGTTAATCGTTTGTACTCTCATTGGTCCACACAATCCATATGAATGGTGTGAAGAACTTCCATAATGAGTTAGCGGTTTGGGTTTGTGGGTATATTTCTTGCTTTTTCCCAATTGGCATGTTGAACAAAGATGATCTTTCTCATATTTCAACTGGGTAAGCCTCTTACTAGGTCCTTTCTAGAAAGATTATTAATGGTGCCAAGTTCAAGTGATTGAGGCAGCGATGCCATAACTATGACTTTGTTTTAGAGGCCTTTGATGAAGCGATTGGAGAAGACTTCATCATATCTTCGATAGAGATGGTGTATAAGTTTGATCCACGTGTTCCTCTTAAGAGTTCCACACCATCAAGCTCTCTAACGAAGCAAGTATGTTTTCTAAAGGCCACTTCTAGATCGAGAATCACGTAATTGACCGACGAAAATAAGTTATGACCAAGACCTTCAACGTAATATACAGGAAATTACATCTCCAACTACATAATCTCCATAACCCATAATTGCTCCAAAGTGGTGGTTTCGAATCTAACGGTCCCGATAAATTTACTCACGAAGTTCATGAGCATGAGCGATCTCCGGTCATATGCTTTGAGCGACTGAGTCCAAATACCAAAGGGCGATTTGTACGACCGCATTTGAACACGACAAGAATGGATAATGGATAATTTGGAACCCCATGAGCGAATGGGTTCCGTTTGTTAGTACAAAGTATTGGAGCACCCACATCGAAATAGAAGATATGACCTCATTAGTATTGGATGCAACACTAGTAGTGACGGTGGACCTATTTATAGTGTGAGCACTTAAAGGTATGATTCTACCGGTGAGGCTTCCATTTCTTAGAAGGCATAGATCTAGACATCTTAGGACAAGATTCATTCAATTTGAATTTTCGCCCGTAGATTTCCATTGATAACCCACATTGCTAAATTTTCTTCCCGTAGGCTTCCAACAATTGCTAACCTTTTTCCTTTTAGGCTTCGGATCTCCTTAACTTGTCTAGCATTTTTATAATATTGATGAGTGTTACCAACATTTATCACCTCATTCACAACACATTCATGATTAAGACCCAAATCAAACAATCCTTACTTGTTTTGCAAAAGGCATCGAATTGAATTAATTACGATGACGCTTATAGCTAATACTAGAATCAACACGATTCGTTTTATTCATCTCAAACTTATTCTTCCTAAGGTGTTCTTCACTTTCTTCTCTTCAACACTTTTGGTGGCAAGATCCTATTTCGCATTGTATTGCACGAAGGCTTTGACCGCTAACCTTAGTATTGCTTGATTACTCTGTAGAAGGAACAACAGAATATTAGTTGGTGATACTTCACTTTGCATTGGTGGTCTAGAAGTCTTTGGGATCCGAGGTTTGGTGAGGCACATTAAAAGTCACATTCTTATCCTTAGGCATAGAGGCTGGGTGCAACTATTCTATCTCGCCTATTGCTAGATTTCGGACTTGTGACAATTCGTACTCTAAGAGTTCACGAGATCTTTTGGCATCCATGCGGGCATAGGCTATGGTACTATCAAAGGTTTTTAATCTTTCATCTTCAACTATCTCACGGATACCTTCAAACTTTCCTTAAGGTATGAGAGATATGCTTTATGTGCAAGTTCATTATTCCTAATGGGTGGGGAATATATAACATATCGATAGCATACTTATCACGAAACCTTAGGAGCAGAATATTTGCAATTGGGAATTGGCAACTTTCCTTTCACCTCACGCTTGATTCTCAATATCGTTAAGTAAAGTTATCTTTTCAATTTGTTTATCATGATTAACTTTGAATGAATCACATAACTCTTTGTTTTGATCATTAAACTTTGAAATTTCGACTTTAAAACAATCATTTTCCTTTGCAAGTTATAAATAATGTTTTGAAGTTGGAAATTCGAGAATCTAAAGGTGGAGGCATATGGGAACCATCACATCCTTCTTTTCACCTTTCGGTTGTGAGATTTGGGATTTCAATCTTTTGATCGTGTTATAATGAGCTTGAATTTGTTCATCACGTTTTCTTATTTCAAAAGCGCATCAAACTCAGAGCATCGGAGGATGTCTTGATATTTGAGGTTTTAACATTTTCTTTGAGATGTTGATATTTTAATTGCAAAGCAAGATGTTCAACTTCTAATTTAGAAAAATGTTTAACCATGTTATCATGATCATCTGTTCTATTTTCTCATGCAATTTTGAATTTGTTGTTTCAAGCTCAATGACACGATCATGGGAAACTTTCAAGCAATAGATAATTCATGAAATTGGGATGCAATAATAGAAGAATTGTAGCAATGTAAAACACATCTTGAGCAACACATTGAGAAATCAAGTTCTCATTTAAGATATGCGATTTTCCTTTCGATTTCATTATATTTAAGTTCCGTTCATAATTATTGACCTCAACTATCATTGCATCAAATTCCTTTTCCATTTCTTTAATCTCGTGTTCATCCCTTTTAAGACTCTCAATTGACCTTTTAATTGTTTAAAGAAAGGCATGACCTCGGTTAAATAGCATTCTTTAGTTTACTCAAACCCTTTTCCCTTCGATTATCCCGGTGGGTGTGATTCTCTTTTACGTTTTCTCAAAATCAACAAATAGTTGGTAAACTACATAAAGGCTGATTAAGGTCTTGCTCTTAGTGGGAAGTGTTCTAGGCACTAAATGCATTAGTGTATTTGGAGGATACACTGTTGCTTGGAACAATTTCCTACAGGGGGTTCTTTTCAACAAGGTTATCTGCCTTTTGTTTATCCATATCCTTTTTCTAGAACACTTGTTCAGGTGTTAATAGTGTCTGAGGCTTAAACTTGTTCAAGGAGATCCAATTTTCCTTAGTGTAATCATGGGATTTAAACGTGATGTTATATTTAATGCACCAGGGATCTTTAAGCTTATCATTTAATTTTTCCTTAGTGGCATCTTCTAATTCTCTATCTTCCTCGGTTCACTCAATGCAAGTAGGTTTTGTGTAGGCTTGAGGATCTCATCACCATCATAGACTACCTTTTGAGCGGTTTTGCCTTTTAACATACTCGAGATTGGGTTCCTACAATGGGGATATTATGCTTATCGCTTAAGACTCTATGCTTCGTGATCATGTAAGCGGTTTGAAGGTGTTTCCTTGTACGTACAACTTGTTTTCAAGTTTGTTTTCAAAGTTTTTAGGTTGGAAAATTCGGTTAAAAGTTTTGATTCCTTAGCATTGAATTCTGCTTAAGTACTTTCACATTTCTTGAAGTTCTTGTTTTTCTTAGCGTTTTATTAAGCTTTTCTTGTAAGGAATTTAACTCTTGTTTTAATACTTCTTCCTAAAATTGCTTTTTCGATAAGTGTACGCATTTGGATATCCATCTCCGCTTTCACGAGTGGTCGGATTCAAACTTATTTGTTCGTATATGGCAACTTGATCCTTATAGGTATTGAGTTCGATGGTCAAGGAATCATCGAGCACAAATGCGGTGTATTCATCGGGCATGCATTCATTGTAAATGCGGAAGATTCATCACTTGGTACAATAAGATCGTCATCTTGCTTCACATATTGTTCATATGGGACAACATTGCTATTTCCATATTTTCAATATCGATTCAATGACTTGATGGGTGTACTTCATGGTGAATCTTTTGCATATCAACTTCATCATATAGTTTAAGTACCTCTTTAATGATGGATTCCTTGGAGGATTGGCCCGTTGAGGTGAAGAGGCCATTGAGAGATATTAGCCATGAAGATAAATGCGTGCATATGGTTCATCATCAACGTCTGAGTCAAATGCATCACGATCCGCAACTTGAAAGGCATTAGGATTGTTACGGCAGCACCATGCCTTTGGTTGTTAAATCCATATCGACATCGTATGTCTTAGCATTCCCATCGACCAAGAACAAAGCTCCTCTTCATTCAACATAGCTCCATTATCTTTTGCTTGAACAAGCAACATCTTGTCCTCAAGTATTACGCATTTTAAGGACGTTTTGGTTGAGTGCGAGTTCTAGCAATGTGCCTTCTCCACCATAGTTGTAGCACTTGATTGGTTTAATTGACCTGAGCCATATTCCTTCTACGATTACGATTTCCACATATCCACCTGACACCCGACATTCCCATAACCCGACACCTACATTCCGCTTGTTCATTGTGTGGAAGGTAAGCATTACATCTTCCTGCACATTTTGCACCACAATCTTTCCGTCTTTCACGGTAGCATGATTTTGTGATTTGATGCGGTTATGAGATAATTGTTAGTGTGTGGGGTGAGATTCAAGTTTTGCTTGACCATAAGAGCCACTTGATTGATAAAGTGTTCCATGACCGCGTCAGAATCAGGTGGTTTATACCCTGGATCAGGAATGAGCTTGTGGTTACCATTTCCAGTAGGTATGACTTGTGATGCTTTGGTAGTGATCCCTACATTAGTGTAGAATGCAGTAGAATCATTTGAAGAGCTTGCTTCTCCAACATTGGTCTTGAACTTTTCCATGATCATTCGGTTAAATCTTGCATGTTTCTCATTTTGAAGCAAATAAGCATCTGAGTTGCTCATAATTGGTGTTCTTCAATCCTTTGTTGAGTTTGATTCTTTGTGACAAATTTGTTCCATTCGAGTCATGTTGTTCACAAACTTTGAATTTAGTGAATATTCGGCATTGTCATTTGATATTCCTCATATCATTCACCGACTGTGAAATCGAACATGATATTGATCACACTTTCCCCGGTATCATTTCAAAGTTCTCAAAGTCATCATACTTTGAGACTCCCTATCTTCTTGAGTCGATTGAACCGAGATAGAAGCATCTGCGTTATCCCAAAGCGCCTTTGCTTGATGTTGTGATTGATCGACTTGTAGATGTCTTTTGGTAGACCTTGAGAACAATGTTTGAAGCTCGATGTCCGCATTGTATCTCTTCTTCTCCTTGTCGAGCTCATCATATGTCTTAGGTCTATCCGGTCCTAATGTCACAGTACCATCGGCGGCGGTTTCCGGGATATCTCGGTGATCTCGACTTGATATGGCCCTTCATCGATTGACTTAAGGATGTTAACCCCATTTTCCTTTCCTAAGCAATCTGATCGATTCTTTGTGACCAAGACTCATAATCGGTTCTATCAAGCATGGGAGGGCGAGTATCGGACCACTGACTTGCACATCATCGAGCGGAAGACATGTTTAAATCCTACGGGTTTTACAAATCTTTGATTTAACAGGAAATAGATTCTTTCAGATTTTACAAAATCAAGAGAGAAACCGTAAAACTTATACACTTATCGTGAGCGGCAAGCTTATGCGTAGACAACGACTTAGGCGTAAACACTAACTTATGCGTGACACAGGGCTTCTGGCGTGAGCGAAGCTTACGCATAGTCTAAAGCTTCTGCGTAGACTTTTAGGATAAAAGGCTTAAGTTTGGCGTAAACCAAGGCTTAAGTAAGAACCTTGTCGTAAGTTTTCCTTGGCGTAAGACAAGCTTATGCATAGAAGAAGGCTTATGCGTAAGGATTTTTACTCGTAAGCTTTATGCTTATGCGTAAAATTAGGGTTTTACCCAAAATCTTTTACACTTAAAAGCGATGTAAGAGATATCAAAGTCAAAGTATTTTCGGGCTTATCAAGCAAGAAAACTTGAGTAAACCAATGATTGAAGCTCACTGAAGAACACCTTACGCGTAAGATTAGGGTTTTCTTATGCGTAAGAAGTACAAAATATGCCAACCGCGATTTTAATGATCAAAACCGTTTAGCAAACCAGATTATAATTATGAAACAACCTTAAAAACAACAAGACTTGAAGATCAAAACCACGTTTCACTCTTACGCGTTGGATAGTATGCTCGTATCCAAAAACGTTTAAAACTCAACAAAAACACTTAAAGTTTGAACCTTTTTGCAATAAACTGAGATTTTAACACTCAATAAACCTCAACCCATAAGAATCTTGAGTTTTTAAGTGTAAAATTTAAAGCTTTAAGGATACCAAAAACTTGTATCTGAGACCAGCGTATACACAAGATATCGTAAAACCAAACCTTAACCCAACAATCACTATCGGACCAAGAACATGAGAGATGGATGATCAAACCATGGCTCGATACCATTTGTAGCATCTTGGTTTATCACAAACACATCATAAGCACATATGTTAGGCGTAGGATATAAGGTTTAAAGAGAGAAAGTGGGAGAGGATGGGAAGCTTAGTGAGACAAAGAAAAATGAATTATGAAAGCTCCAACCCTTTGCCTTGGAGGGCAAAGGGTATTTATAGGTACAAGCATAACACGCCTACTTTAGGCTGTAGATCAGGCATACAGTGGGTAAAGACCCGTCCGTCCTCCACGGTGTTACTAAGAAACCTACTTACTATCACTAAATGACTGCGACTACGAGCTTTCTAACGAGTATACATACTTGAGGTGACCGACACTTTAACTACTGGATTTACTAAATCCTAACAGTTTGGCTGGAGACTTGGTACTAAAGTCTTCTAAAGGGGTGGGTTTAAAGTCTACCATAGTCGCTGAGCATTTAGACACCCAATTCCCTCTGAAGGAAACTTTGGAGCTGAATTCAATTGGGAAAGCTTAATGATCAGAGGTTGGAGCACATGTTTTATAATACATCACAAGGTTGTGCTCGGTCCTGCTGAAAGGTCAGGTTGAAGAAGTTTTCTTCTTAATAGTTCACATTTTGAAAAAAAATACAAAGCACGTACATGAATAAAAGGGAACTACCTCTAAGAATGTTGAAGTTTTGCCGCTTTAGGAGCGTTTAAGTGTTTGAAAACTTTGTGTGTATCTAACTTTTAGGTATTAAAATGGGTTGAAGGGTCAATTAGAATACCATGATTCTCGAATATTTGAATGTGTAATGTACTAAGATAGAATTCAATTTAAATATGTTTTCATTTATGCACTGGTTTGTTTTATGTTTAATTTCATGCTAAGGAATTGTACTGAATTAGGGAGGATTGTTGGAAATTTAGTTCAATTGAGGGTTCAGGTCACGCCTGGTAATGGGTCAGGAGGTACTGAGTGTACACCTATCAGGTCGCTGATCACTGTGACTCTGATAGTGGTTAAAGTATGATTCAGGTTGCTAATGAAGTTCAAAAGGTCTACTCTTCAGAGGGTGTGACTCGACTTTGAACGGTATTCATCAGAACAATGAGTTTATGTTTCTACTCTCTGAGTAGTAAGCTGATGGATCTCATCAGAAAGTTGTTTCATGAGAGGGTTCATATCTTCATATAGTGAACCTCTCAGTGAGAACAACTTAGGGAGCTAACTAATCAGGGACAATCTCATCAATGAGTATAACTCACTGGACTGAATTCAAACTTAGATTATAACTGCTTTGACTTATTCAAAGGCAATTATAACTGTAACTAATTACCATGATTAACGGTCATATAACCACTACTTCCTATAATGGAGGAATATTATGACGTAACTAATGGGCCATTAATTATCATAATTCCATTATTGGTCCTTGAATATTTCCTATAAATAGGAATACATATTTGCATGGACAAATACAGAAAATATAAATACTTGAAAACGAATGGGTTCTTGCTTTGTGCCTAAAACAAGAACGAACACTTGGTCTTATCCCATAAAGATATTTGTGTAACACAGGCATTAGGATCGAATAGTTTCTATCAGAAAGTGATTACACGATTTCAAGTGATATCTAGTACCGTTGATTATCTACACCCTACTAGCAAGCTGTTACAAAACCAACACAAAATGCAACTTTCAGAATTAAGGAGACACATATTGGCTACTAAAGTATATTTTTGGATTTCATTAATTTGATATAACAATTGAATATTGTTGTTGTATATCGGCTACTAATCTACTATAGATGCACACAAAAAACGCCTTTTAGTCTCTTAACTAAAGTATCGTCCATAAAAGTGTTAAATAACAAAATAGCTGTATGAGATATCATGTAAACCTCTCGGTGAGAACAACTCAGGGAGTTACCTAATTAGGGACAAGCTGATCAGTGAGTATAACTCACTGGACTGAATTCAAACTTAGATTATAATTGCTTTGACCTATTCAAAGTCAGTTATAACTGTAACTTAATGACCATGATTAACGGTCATATAACAAATATTTCCTATAATGGAGGAATATTATGACGTAACTAATGGGCCATTAATTATCATAATTCCATTATTGGTCCTTGAGTATTTCTTATAAATAGTAACATATATTTGCATAGACAGATACAGAAAATATGAACACTTGAAAACGAACGGGTTCTTGCTTTGTGCCTAAAACAAGAATGAACACTTGGTCTTATCCCATTAAGATATTCGTGTAACCCCAGACATTATGATCGAATAGTTTTTATTAAAAAGTAATTACACGATTTCAAGTGATATCTAGTACCGTTGATTATCTACACCCTACTAGCAAGCTGTTACAAAATCAACACAAAATGCAACTTTCATAATTAAGGAAATACATGTTGGCTACTAAAGTAAATTTTTGGACAAATTGTCTACATCTCCCCCTTTCATTAATTTGATATGACATTGTCGTTGTATATCGGCTACTAATCTACTATAGATGCACAAAAAAAAAGCCTTTTAGTATTTTAACTAAGTGTTAATTGCAATTTTGATCCATGTGGTTTGGCCAAATTGCAGGTTTAGTCCCTAAAAGTTTGAAAGTGCAGCGATAGTCCTCATTTTGAAGTTTGGATTGCATTTTTGATCCTTGGATAAAGTTAAATGACTAAAATATCCTTTGTCTCCTTCAAAAAAAGACAAGGGTAATTTGGTTATTTCACACTAAAAAAGACCAAAAATGCAACCCAAACTTTAAAATAAGGACTATCGCTGCACTTTCAAAGTTTTAGAGACCAAACCTGCAATTTGGCCAAACCACAAGGACCAAAAATGTAATTAACTCTTTAACTAAAGTATTGTCTATAAAAGTGTTAAATAACAAAATGGCTCTATTGATTAATTGTGTTACATATGAGATATGTGTATTTATATTAAATAAATAGCTTTGATAATAAGCAATATAATCTAAACTCTAATAGACCCAAATTCACTATTAGGTCTCAGCCAACTAAGCTATCGGAAACAAGATATTAAAACAAGATGAAGCTCGATCTCTAAAGCCCAATTCGGAAACGGGTCAAAACTTTTTGAGTTTTTGTAACATTGGTCACAAAACCAATAAACCAACATAATATAGAAACATGTGGGAAAGAACTTTTGGACCTATAAAGAGTGGAACTTGTACAAGGATGAAATGAAAGACGCAATTTTGTGACAAATGCGTAATTGTTGATTCTCAGTTATAATGTAGTTATAAAGATATAAAATTTGGAGTCGAAATTGTTAAAACAACTGCCTAGTTCTGATAGCAGATGTTTTAGCGAATATACTGTAGCGTCTAATTTGATCGAAATTCTGATAACAGATGTTCAAAATCTGAAACTTGCATTGTGAGTTGTGACATCCGGTTCTTGCTTTATAAAAAAAAATGGGGACAAACAAGGCAACCTTGTTAGTTTATCGCAACAACAACAACAACATATCCAATCCAGTTGGGACGCAGTATGGGCTTGTTTATCGCAATAGACAATAACATAACTTTTAGCAAACACATGCCTTTTCATCATATTGTGCTTATACATGTTAAACAAAACATTGCTATAATTTAAAAAAGATCTAAACTTAGGTATATGATCGCATATTACCATGTATAAATTGTCAATGTGATTTGCTACTACAATTCGGGTACACAACCGAGTGGTTGGTCGGTAGCAACATATGACAATTAATATGCAACCAAAACTTAAGCGAACCCAATGGTCCAACCCTCCATCGTGTCCTCGAATTACCTTTAAGAAAAAACGGCATCACTTTATTCTTGTCTAACGACTGCTCCGTTAAGTCTTGTAACTGAGAATCCAACGGTATAGGTGACGACTCCACAACATAATTCAACTCTTGTGATGTATTTTTCCTTACTTCAAACGGGCCTGCCACGAGCTTAGCTATGCTGAGTCCGTGGTACCCCAATATCAAGTTCGTGTCATAAAAGTTAACATGTGCTTTCACGTTATGGTTTTCCGCTCTTACAATAACAAATATTCTAACTGACATAACCCCGGCTTGGTCCAAGACTAATTGGTCTAGACGGGCGGCTCGGACATAAAGAAGAGGGACTTTGGGTCGGATAGCAAGATACCCAACAAAAACGACTATACCGGCTATGATTATGATTGTGAGTACGATGGCAAAAATGAAGGCTAGGACCCATATGAGTAGGTTGGTTCGGCGTTGTGGGCCGAGTACAGGTCGTTTTGGCATTATGAAAATGTGGACTGGGTCCGTACAGAGGGTGGCAAATGAATTGTTTATGATGTAGGACATAGGTATATGTTTTAAAGGGTGTAACTTGGAAGTGAAAGTAAGGTATATGAAGATACTATTTTCTTTAGAAAAGGTTAAGGTGCTTTACCCATATGTAAAGTAACTCTCTGGCATATATGATTAGTGTGACTGATCAAGTGGTCCTTTAATAGAAAGGAAACCAGTCAGGGTTAACACATTATGTGTGTAATACACCGTCAAATGTCTAACGTATTATGTGTTAAACATCAAGGTAACCCTTAAAATAAACCGCGTGAACTAGGAAGGTCCTAAAGATGCTGATAACATGGAACTAGAAAGAAGAGAGGTCAAGGGGACTCTAGTTGACGCAATGAACACAAATGTGTTATGTGATATATGTCAAAATCTAAGTTTATACAAGTATTAAATTAGGAAGGTACTATGTTGTTTTGGCATAAATAACATTAGTTAGTATTCATAGGAAAGAATTATTAAGATTTAAGAGTGTCATTGGACCTAAAGAATCAGTGGTGACTCAGAAAGTGTAGTTTGCTTACAATAATCGTAAAGCACCTACAAAAGCCGTAAAGTGATGTTTGGGTATTCAACTACCAAACGCATGTTTTTTCAAGCATAAACATCACCTTTGCCAATTTCATGCTTTTCGCATCTATGTGAACATGTTAGAAAATTGATTTTTTAATGCTGAAATTTTGTCACTTATCTACAAAACAAGTACAGGTTATACTTGAGTCATGTTTTCAACTTCTGTTAAAGCAATGCACTTAATGAAACAGTAATTGCTTTTGCCATAAAAACAGACATTTGTCCAGCTTTAGGGACGCCGGGTTAGAGTATAGAGCATCTTTCATTCAGCAGAGACTACAAGGCTATCATCACAGCAACATGTATAGGCGCATAAAAGTAAAGCCCTAGAGATTGTTAGAAATGGTTCGTATCCAGGCTACCTTTTGGTCGTCTAGTACCACAATGTAGAAATCCAAAACTGCCCAGAAATGCTTAGACTACAGACCATCTCTTAACTAGAGCTGAGTAGCTGACCACATAAGTACATGAGAAAGAGTCAGATATTCGGGACTGATGGACCAATACAGGCCTGACAGGTTTGGGCAACCAGGAGCCAATACATTTCTACAAAGTGTGAACAAATAAAAATATAACTGTAGTTTTGAAGAATCCAGTTTCCTAAATACCTGCTACAAAACTGAATGTTCTGTTTAGACGAATTCATAGGACAAAATTACGAAGTCATCTGTTTATTGTTTAACGAACAAATCATCATTTCCACTAAACGGTCAACAGCTTTATGGTAGACTCGACAGATCAAAGTTTACTCATCTGTTATCACTCTACAGCACTACAGCAGACCCTATAATTGGAGTTTCCTTTACGACATTAACTTTTAAGTAGGTATAGCTATAGGAGCACCCATTCACTTACCTTGGTGAACATGGACCCACAACGTTGCGACTTTTCTAACATGAAATACGAGGTCGTCAATCCTTTGGACAGCAATTAGTCTCAGAGAGCAGTTAGTAATCGAAAACTGTGTTTGTCAAAGATCATCCTGTTATGAAACTTTAATAACTTTCAGTTAGATAGGTATATTGACCAGATCCCCATATACGTACATCAACATCAGAAAGGTCACTTAGCACATCACCCATTTTGTCTCTCTGCGCGGCATTTAACTATATGGGTACCAATAAGAGGCATCTAACATAGGCCCATCTCAGATGATAAGTAACTGTAGTCACTAGCAATCTAGCAAAGCCTTAAGGGAGTCAGGACCAAGTGCCCACCTCAAGCTAGGTACAATATATGCATCGCCCTAGTAACTCAGGACTAAGTGTCCACCTCAACCTAGGTACACTAAATCATTGACCAGAAGGATGCTTAAACTAAATTTAACCCATCTCTTGTGAACCAAGCACAATCTCTTCTAAAACATTGAACATGTGGTCCAAAAATATTAACTTCACATAGCATTTGGTACGTTCTCAAAACCGGCAAAAGTACTTGCCACCCAAAAAACTTTGTTTGGTTCACTATATAATCACTACATGTGATATCATGCTTGCTAAATAGACTGAAACAGAAAACTATTAGCATCAATTCCTACGAGGCTACGGCTGCACTATACTGTATCGCAAGTAAATCCACTAAAGGGGAAATGATAGGAACAGAGAACACATTGTGTTTTGTCAACAACCAAGCGATATTTGGTAAAAGAACATCAAAATCTTTGGCAATGTTGAGATGAAAAGAACAACTAACTGGGAACGCAGAGAGAAAACTACGTTAATGGAAAACACATAATGCAAGTGGCTAATTCACTAGAATTGATATACCCTTCAGGAATCAAGATATATGTTCCTACTTATGATTTCAGTTTTTTCGTCTGTGTGTCAAAAAAACCATAAACGACTAAATGCACAAGTAATAACAGAAAGAGTTTTATGAGGAAGATCTCCGCTTCCTTACAAGATAATCGTATACTTCCTTACTACCCACCTTGTGGCAAGCGATCTTCACCTTCTCCATTGTAGACTCAGATATCTTAATTCTTCCTTTCATCATTTTGTCAGCGTTTCTTCTCAACTCACTCAACCTGCCCATCCGCGCAAGCCCACTAAGTATAGCATTAGCACTGTCGTCTAAAGGCGAAACACCATCTTTCTTCATATAGAACCACACCTCAAATGCCATTTCCGGATCATCACCGTCAAAAAACATAGAAATTGCAGCAGCACAATTTGCAGGAGTTGGAGGCTGTTCATTCTTAATCATCTCAACGAAAAACTTGCTTGCTTCTTTCACCTTCTTGCTCATAACCAAACTTTGGAAAATTATGTTATATGTTAATGAGTCAGCGAAGATTCCTTTGAAAGGCATTTCATCGAGAAGTTGGAAGGCGTTTGCAACTTTATCGTCATCACAAAGCAAACTGATCATTCCATTATACATGGTCAAATTCGGAGTCAATCCACTCGTCACCATTATATCCCATACCGATAAAGCGTTAACACAATCATTATGCTTAACAAAAACATCAATAGCAATAGAGAAAAACTTAAAACCGGGAAAACAGTTCTTCTCTTTCATCACTTGAAGAAACTTCACTGCCTCGTTTATATGTTTCCCTCGAACTAAAGTAATCAAAAAAGCATCATACGCTAACACATTCTCCGCATCCCACCCAACACGAATCACCATCTCCGCAAACATCGTTTTCGCCTTAGCCACATTACCCTCCTTCTCACACGCCTTCAACAAAATCGCATACGAATCACCATCTAACGTTATCTTCCCCTTAACCATCTCAAAAAACTCGTAAATTTTCACAACCTCAATATCTGCACTACACATAGCACTCAACAAATAGTTAACCGCCACAACATCCGGAGTAATATCATACTTATCCATAAGATTAAACGCCATTAGCGCTTCACTAACCTTCCCATCATCACAATAACTCCCGAAAACCGAAACAAACGTATCCAACGACAACACCTTCTCTTGCTTCATACTCCTAATCGCGTCCCACATCTGCTCAAACTTCTTATTCTTCCCTAACAAATCCACAATTACATTCCACGTCCGACTCGAATACTTCCCCATCAAACCCGCCCACCTAAAAAACTTGACAGCCGTCTCCGGACACGCGTACGACAACTTTAAAACCTCGTCAACATCCTGAGGGTCCAAATCCACTCCCTTAGTAGCTAAAGCCGTCTCAACCTCATCCGGATAAACACTAGCTAACATTTCGCATACGGTTCTCACCCGCGGCGATACATCAACGTTATCGACACACGATGGGAACTTTTTTAACGGTTTTGAAGGTTGTTGTTGTGAAGATGATGACGTCACAACCTGAGGCTGATGACCGTGTGATGACGTCATCTACAAATATACACACAAAGTGATTTTTATTAAATTAGTGAAGTAATAATTGAATTAACGATAAAACCTAAACTAGAGATGGTACCGACGTCATATGTTCATATGACCAAATTAAACGGTATGTTTGGTACGGAGCATTTATCGGTTACAATTTAGCGTTTTGAATTAAAAGCTCGTTTGGTTTGGTTATGTTTGGTAGCAAGCATTTAGAAACGTTTTGCACAACAAAATGCTTGTTTGGAAACAAGCAACTAGCGTTTCTACTTTTTCTAAACGCTCCAAATCAAAATGCTATTTCTAGTAGCATTTAGCGTTTCCACTAACAAATTATGACCATACAGCTATGTTACCAAACGCTTTATCAAAACAAACAGCTACGGCTACTCCTCTTTGCTATCGCTATCTTCGGCAAACATACTCTAACGAGTTTTTATCTTTTCTAAACACTACTTTTCAAAGGCTACTTGAAGAAGCATTTAGCTTCTTCGTCATTTTACACTTTATAATTACACATACATTTTTGCTACTGCTAAAATTGTTTAGCCTAAATTTTTGAGAGTATGACGATGACGTCATCACTTGAGGCTTGTAAATGTACGATGACGTCATAGTTGATAGTCAAATTAAACACACAAATACCTATCAGTTAATTTGTTACGGAATAAAGTAACTAACAGTATAAGAGTACTTGATTAAATAAAAGGCTAAAATTGAGATTATGAATAATGATTGATTGAACCTGTTAGATGTTTAGCGGTGATCTGTATGATCGGAGGTTAGTCAAGTGACCGGAAACTGTGATTGACTCTATTGTTTTACTTTTAGTTAGTTAAGTTTGGGTCTTTAGGATATTTGAATGGGATAATTATGTAAAAACTTAATTATATATTTAAACTTTATTTATTTTTTTATTTTTATTTTTTTATTGTTTAACCATTT
>CM040240.1:247587726-247788675 GCA_022545495.1 Chrysanthemum lavandulifolium | reverse complement strand
CTAGCCTGGACGGAATACATGCTAAAATGAGGAAAGCATAAAGGTTCCCAGACGTAGCAAATCTTTATCATGGGGAAAGCGTAAACGTCAAAGAATGCCAGTTAAGGACGTTGGTGTTATTTCTTCTGCATTTTCTAGCTTATAATAGTTCAGCAACATGGGAGAAACTTGAATTAAAGGGGTCGCAGGATCAGAAAAAACGAGATGGTGGTGACAGGAGAGATCCCAATACTGGAGAACCATTGTCTTGTACAGATTGACTATCTCATTTTACTAGTGCTACCGGACAAATTTGGTGTTAAGTACATGTAATGCTCGTGCGTGCTAGATAATGATTTTTGTATGAATAATAATTTCTGAATGGATAATGATTTATGGATGATGTTTCTGTTTGATATTTGGATTCATAGCCTGGAAGTTCTGATTTGGAAAAGTTCTGTATGGCTAGTGGTATGAATATTGTGTTTGCAAATATATGTTTGTGTATTACTGACACAAACTTTGTGTAGACAAAGATCTAAACCTGTATAGATAATAGACACATTATGTATAGGTGTGTCACCATAGACTTTTACAGTCGGAACTTCCGTTGACACTTATTATATGTGAAGGAAAAGTTAAATTATCTTTGGTGACACTTTTTTATACTTATCCCGACACTTTTTGTCTGTCAGCAAATGCCATATTTTTTGTAGTGGGAGCAATGTTGTAAAAATCGGTCATGGCGGCCGATATGGCGGCACCATGGCGGTTGGCGGTGTTCCATCACAACGAAACTCGCATATCGGTCATGGTAAAAATCGGTCAAAATAAGACAAAAATGGGTCATTATGGCGGTCAAAATCTGTCAAACTCGGTCAAATTTTTTATTTTTTTTAATTGATAAATAATTATGGACTTATGGTTTTTATTTTTCAAGCATGTTAAACTTTTTAGTTTTTTATGGTTATTGACTTATTTTGTTAGGATATTGCTAATATTTATTTTTTTATAAATAAATTATTTTATAATTTATGGTCCCTGCCGAGAACCGATATATCGCCTCCAAGACTGATATATCGCTTGAAGGTAGTCGACCGCCACGGTACTTTTGTTCTCCTGATAGGCTAAAACTAAAATTGAAACATCTTTTTGTGTTTCCTGTGTTGATTTATATAATTATACTTGTTTTTTTGCAGGTGAAGTTCAATACTGATGCCGTTGATGAGACTGATCTCCTTGAGGAAACATTGAGGTCTCGTTCATTTATATAACAAAACATACATTACTTCTTGATCATTTTTATTAGTTTAGCGAACATAAACAAACTCGCATAATGAGGTTAGTATTTGTATTGTTTGTTGGCTTGAAAAAGAACTAAAAAAACAAAGTAGACCCAAAATTATTCTGAAAGGGTTTTAGCATATTTAGTAAATCGGGAGCCTTAAAATTATCGATGCCTTAAAGGTGAGGCCCAATAGAGTATATATACTTGACCTTAAGAATGGGGGCCTTAGAAACTCGGGGCCTAAAGCCCTACTTTTAGTAGCTTTACTCTTGAGCCACTCCTGTGCGCAAGTTTTAGTAGTTACGTATGTAATTGCCCCAAACAATTAACAATGTCATTAGACATGATAGCACCTGCATGGTGATGGAGGCTGCTGAAGGGAGGAATAGGTCAGCATGAGTATGCTTGATTTTTGGGATTGTATATTATTCGTTGTGTTGAATAAGGGAGTGACGTGTGAAAAGGGATTGTAATTGAGGTTATAATAATAAGTTGAATCAAGTAATAACGTGTGAAAGTGATTGCTATTGACTTGCTGACTTTTGAATCATGGGAACTTGGGAAGGGACAAAACGTGTGGAAGAGATTGCAATTTATTTGTAGTATCTGCCAACTATGTTGCATTGTCGCTCTAATACCATGTGAGCGATGGTAAATTATTTCCCGTGGTCTTTGAATAAGCATAAGTAGAAGTATATGCAGTACAAAACCCTATGCTACTCATGTTTTGAAATCTATATATATACTTTAAAGGTTTGTCTAATGGGTGCCCTGAGGGCAAGGTTTAAGGTGCTTAGAAAAGGAAAGTTTTAGTTTATTAAATTACAAATAAGACTTAATTATGATAATTTGTAAGTTTAACTAATGTGTATTAAATACAATTTGCAATATAAAAGGAATGTTCGTGTTTAATAAATGTACCTTAACCAATGCCCTATCACATACTTAAATACTTGTAGTTATGCTTAATCAAAGATGATGTGAAATAAACATTGCGACAATTAGGAGATTCACTACAAAAAAATGTGTATTTTGGAACGACATTCTCGTCCCAAAAATGCACCCAATGTCGACCCAAAGAAAAAAAGCGCGACGTGTCGTGCCTTTTTTGAGAACCTATGTGTGTTGACCAAAAAATTTGGCACAACATTCTCTTTATACTTGGACGACGGATGTTGTGGGGCCCAAATGCAATTCAACCCGAAAATCGCTTTGGCACGACATCCTTTGCAAAAAGGCACGACAATGTCGTACATTTTTTTAAATCTTTTTAAATTAACGGAAAAAACGTTAATTAAATTGCAAAAAGGCACGACAATGTCGTGCCAAATTGTATATACACGTGGAAAAACACGTGGCCACGTTGTGCAGAATGGCACGACATGCTTTGTATATTAGGGACGACAATGTCGTCCCTAATTTTCCTGGGTGGGCAAAAAAAATGCAGGAAACTGCAGATTTTCCAGATTTTTTCCGGAAAAAATCTACCAAAACAAATGCAACTTGTAATCAATCACAATCCACGATACCAAATCGACAATATGATACAATACCAAATTACTAAACGGATCGAATAACATTCCACAATTCTACGATACCATTTAACAAATACGATACAAAGTAAACTACTCTTAAACTAACAAGTCTCAAACTAACATGTCTCAAACTAACAAAATTTCCTAAATAACATGTCTCAAACTAACAAGTCACTAGCTTATAAAGCTAACATGTCCAAAAGTTATAAAGTTAACATAAATCCACGATAACATTCGATAAATACAATACTATTCCATAATATTAATAAGTCTAAAATTCACAAACTAACTTCCCGCCTACTCATCAATGAATTCGTCGCCCGACTCATAATCTGCATCATCGAACTCGTCGCCCGACTCATTATTATCCCCACCATTATTATCATCATTATTATTCAAATCATTATTATCAACATGATCATTTTGGCCTAAATGAGGATTATTTTGTGAGTTGTACCGGTTAAGGTCTGGTGGCGGCATAGCATAGTTCGAACTAGTACCTGAGCACGTGATAGAGTTGGGAAAGGTGGGGCGATAACAACCGGAAAATGCATTATTGGGGTTGAAAGTGGACGCTTGGAAACCATAAGGGCCGGGAGGGGGAAAAGGGGTAGGAATGGGTACCGAGGGAAAGGGAGGTGAAAATGGATTACCTTGTAAGTTGTAGTGGGTCAAAAATTACAAGGTAAGATTCAGTATGTCCCAATGCGGCTTGGGCGCGGCAATGCTTCCTAGCAACGACAGAGACTCTTGCCTAGCAGCTGCGCTCGCCTCGACTGACGAGCCCGTTCTTGAGCAGCCTTGGTTTCCTCATCGCCGCCTCGCCATATGCTCCCTAGTAACGTAATCTTGAAAGACCATGCCCACGTGTGAACTGCGGCGGTTGAGCCACCACCGGTAACCTCCCGCCCGCCCGCCTGGGCTCGCGGTTATCACTCGGAACTACACGCTGCAATATTTCCAAGCTGCTCATGTACGGGATGAGACCGGCTCTGACTTGCTCTTGAAGGGCCCTCATCTCCATCTGTGTAATTTCAAAAAAATAAATAAATAAAAATAAAATAAATAAATAAAAAGTTAGGAAAAAAATAATAAATGAGAAGTAACTTAATATAATGATGCATGTTAAGAGATAAACTACTTACGTAAGCCATCTCGTTCTCTCTCGTCTTAAATGTGCCATCTTTTTTTGAATGGCCCTTCCTCCACGTTTCAAGCAGGTCTTCATTTTGATTGTTATTGTTGACCCTCTATACATACAATATAAAATAAATTGATAACGAGGTAAATATAAACAATATAAAAACCTTTAAAAATCACAAAAATTATAACGAGCCTTACATGATGGTTGCGTCCTTGAACGAACGACTGTCGACCTTGGTAAGTTAAAATCTTGTTTTTAGATCGATTTTCTGCATTTGTGGTCGATCTTGCCATCCGTTTCGGGTCTAACCACCAGTCAACCAACATCTCCCATTCCTCTTGGGTTCTGTTCCCCAGGCTTTCTGGGGTGGCGGATGTGCCCTTGCCGCCGCGGGCGTCTCGTGGATATCAAAGTATTTAGACTTGAGCCTGTGTTTGTATTTTCGGTATAGCGTCCTCTGCTGTAACCATAGCCCAAGTCCTACCCTTTCCCCCACCGTATAAAGATTCTCTCCAACCTGGAATCTGTTCTCATTATTCAACCAAGGCGCCAGGTTGAAATAGGTTTACAAAAAAGTATACGCATTTAAACAAACACACAATTTAAATATAACAAGCATATCTAAACGGTCAATAACAATAAGAATATAAATAAAATAAACAATAAATATAACTTGTAGGGCCGGCATTATATGCGCCTTATAAGTATCAGGAATTTCTTCCCAGTCGCAATCAAGGGGAAGTGGCCTCACTTGTTCCCCAATAAGACTATTTAATCTATGTGCATAAGTGCCTACAATTGAAGGTGCCTTGATCATCGGTATCAAAGCCTATAGGCAAAGGTCATCCGTTATTCTCTAAAAGCCTTCCTTAAGGCCCGATTCGCCGTCTCACTGGTGATCATTGAACCTACAAATATAAGTTATTAAGTTGTGAAAATACATGTAAAAAAATTCGGTTTTCATCAATAAAATTATATAAAAAAATCACAATTTGTTACTGCGCAATAGCCCCAAAAGTAAATGAGGGCCGTCTTGGTGGATCACCGCCAGCATCCCCGCCGTGTGATCTAGGTTGTACACACGCCATCTGTAAAAGTACAAGTAAAAGAACACATAATTTCGTGGACCAATTAACACTAATATACGCATTCATATAAATATACACATTCATATAAACATATAGTAACAATTTCATTCAAATTACAATTTAAAAACAATAATTGTCATAATCAAATTACAATTCAAAACCAATTAATTGTCATAATCAGAATCATCACTAGATAAAACTTCTTCAACAACAATAGTGGGGTTCACTTCATCATCATCAGACACGTCAACATCATCATCATCAAGGACATGAGCAACGATGGTATCTTCATTAGTAACAGTTATATGAGTTGTTCAAACATGAAAAGGCGTAATTATGAGTTGTTCTGTTTACCAAGTGCAACTATGGAAGGCAATCCTAACCCACTCTTTGAATGTGTCGTCTCATATATGAATGCGTATAACTGATTTACTATTTGAAAAAAATTCGGCAACATTTCCTCAACTCCCAAATATGTGCATTAAAGACATATTCGTAGGGTGAAAGGAAATCTTGTCAATTTCTCTCAAATAGTAAAGCGATTATCGCATCCATATCCTAAATGAGACAAAACATTCAAAAGCGATCCCAACAGGGGACTTTCCAAATTAATTTCTAATAAATTAATTTCGGATAGGTTTTCTATAGGATGATTAACTTCGGACGGGGAATTTCCAAAATTAATCACTAAAATCCTAAAAACAATAACATTTTCATTATCGACAATTAATAACATATCACATGACATTTTTTCCGATATCACATATCATTTTCATTTTAACACGGTCACTTTAATTTTATAAGTAACAATTAATAACAAGTAATAAAAGTATATATATTACAAGTAATAACACTTTAAGTTTATAAGTAACAATTAATAACAAGTAATAAGAGTATATATATATATATATATATATATATATATATATATATATATATATATATATATATATATATATATATATATATATATATATATATATATATATATATATATATATATATATATATATATATATATATAATTTGAAAGAAGTGAAGAAAGAAAGAGAAAAAGAGGTGGTCGCTCGACCCGCCCTGACACGGCTGTCCCAAACACTCCGACGGTCCCGGATGTCCCAAACACTACACATAAAACCATAATTAAACAAACTATTGTCGTCCCAAAACACATTGTCGTACCAAATTAATTAATAAAAACTTTTTAGGACGACATTGTCGTACCAAAAAACATATTCAAAAATAAAAAAAAAAAAGTCACTAACCAACACAAAAGGTGGTGGTGGTGGAGCTGCAGCTGCTGCGGTTGTTGGTGGTGGTTCACGGCGGTGGTTCACGGTGGTGGTGAGCTGTTGCGGTGGACCATCTAACCAACACAAACACAACATAAAACCATTGTAAACAAACCATAATTAAAGAAATTAAATTAACAAACCAAATTTTATCAAAAAAAATACCTTTAAATGTTACAAAATAACAAAAATTATACAAATTGTGCACAGTGGTGCGTGTGTAATTGATGGTTACGAGTGATAGTAGTGTTTTGAAGAAAATTGCGTTTTTTTGGGATTTTTCCCCATTTTTTTTCTTTTTTTACGAGGGTAGTAGCAGTTTTTTTGGTGGGTTTTTTGTGTAAGTGATGAAGATAGAGAAGAATCAGGTCTGGTCAATTATTGTGTTATTTTTGGGACGACCAAATAGGGACGACAATGTCGTCCCCTTTTGTTTTTTTTGCCCGAATTATTTGGCGGGTTATTTGACTTTTCGTGAAATTTTTTGGTATAATAAAGGGTACGACATTGTTGTCCCTTTTTGTATTTTTTTCCTTTATTTTATGTATAATATAATGTGTTTAAATTATTTAATTAATACTAAATAAATTAATTTTTTATAAAGTTTTTATATAATTTAAAAATTAATTAGTTATAAAAAGTTTAAATAAATTTAAAATAATTAAAATTAGTTATAAAAAATTTAAATTAGTTATAAAATATAGGTGCTATGTAATACATCAATACATTATTATTATTATTATTATTATTACTAATACATAGTTCTTTTATACATCAATAATTTAAATTAGTTATAAAAATTTAAGTCGTACCTTTTTAAAAAATTTAAATTAGTTATGAAATGTTAAAATGATTTAGTCAAGATAATGTTTATATAAATGACATGAAATGTAAAGCGGATGAATCGAGATAATATCGTGATACATGATATGTAACACTAATGAATCGAGGTGATATCGTGATACTAACTTATATCATCAACTCTTTATCTCATCAAAGTGATATCGTTATACTAACAATATATGATCTTGGGTAGTCTATAACTCTTTATCTCATCAAAACATCCAACCAAAACTTCCTCCAAAATAATGGCGCCAAAACTTCCTCCAAAAATCTGGCGCCAAAACTTTCAACCAAAATCTACCGTTGCTCTATATATCACATAAAGAAAACTTGAGATCTTATCCCACCAAAAGCCACCAGATCTTATCCTCAAAACCACTCAACCTCACAACCTCTTATCTTCACACAAATTTCAAAACCTGAGATGGAGACATTTAATCCTTTTATGTGTTCTTGTGGAGCAGGAAATATAAAATTAAGAACATCGCATAGAGAATATTCATCTGGACAACAATATTATTCATGTCCTCTGTCAAAGGTGAACAATCATACATTTCTTATTTATGTAAATATACAAATAATTGGGTTGTAATCTCTTTGAATTTTCTTATTATGTAACAGCCTAGAAAAGATAATGGGTGCGGATATTTTATGTGGAAGGATGCATTTGATTTAGTACTTAAGAACAATCTACGCACCAACAGAGTGCTCGATCCGCCATGAAAAGATCTTAGGATAAGCTTCTTGAAACACAAAAACATGTGCTAGAGACAAGAGTAAGGTTCTTTGGAGGCCAAACTTGAAATGGCAAAGATTCCTGACGACCATGCATGTCAGTCGGATGCATTACTTCGTGAGCTGTTAGGTGACATGGAAAATCTTCGTATGCAGTAGTAGTTGTTGTTCTTGTAGTTGTAGTTGTAGTTGTTGTTGTACGTAGTTGTTGTTGTTGTTCTTTTAGTTGTTGTTGTTGATGTAGTTGTTGTTCTGGTAGTTGTTGTTGTTGATGTTGTTGTTGTTGTAGTTGTTGCATGTTCTGGTAGTTGTTGTTGTTGTTGCTGATGTTGTTGTTGTTGTTCTTGTAGTATGTATCCGTCAAGTATTTTTATAAATCAAAGCACATGTTGGATTTGTAAAGCTGGTCATGTTCTAAGTTAACCTATCACTTATTAATATGTACCTTTCAATTTGACCATGTTCTAAGTTAACAAGATTATGGTTTTCAAACACCCCTTTTCCAATACTAAATTACACATGAATAAAGAAACAACTTGACAACAAAATGAAACAACTCGGCAAGCAAACGAAACAACTCAAACGATATGATACACAACACGACATAGACCATATGCTACACACGACATACGAAACAACTCAAACGAAACAACTTGACAACAAAACGAAACAGATCAAACGAAACAACTCGGCCATTCAATTATTTTCCTGCTACTTCCTTCGCTAGAACACGCACCATCTTTTCCTTCCTTTGCTTGACGAACTGTTCAAACAATGCTTCAAGATTTGTTACCCTATTTCCGCATCATCAAATGTGTAATCGAGCGGGCTTTTTCACTTCATCTTTTCCTTCCTTCGCTTGACGAACTGCTCCCAAATTGCTTCAGCTTCCAGCGGGTTTGCTCCTAAAACAGAATCAGCTTCACAGTCCAAATACACCATGTAGAATCGCTCTTTCCTTAACCATTCCATAATGCGGTCTCTCATCAACGGGTCTATGTTCTTATAAGAACCATATTCATCATAAATTTCGTTCCCATACGTATCAACAACTCGAGTAAAGAGATATATCGACGATAAAACCAGTGACCACTCTTTTTCCGGCGTGTAATCAGCCATTTTATTGTTACGTGTGTTTTGTGGGAATTGACAATTGGGTTATTTATGTTTTGACAGGATATATAAGGAAAACTTTGCGGGAAAAATAATGGCGGGAAAAATAATGGGGGGAAAAATAATGTTTTAAATTCTATAAATGTATTTAATTCTATAAATGTATTTAATTCTATATTAAATAAAATTATTTAAATTAAATAAAAATAATTTTTTAAAATTAAATAATTTATTTATGAATTGGTTTATAAAGTAAAAAAAAAATAGATTTGCAGTTTGGGACGACAATGTTGTCCCAAAACGTTTGGTGGGATAAAAAAAAGGGCGGGATGTATTTATTTACTTTAAGGTTTTGTTGAAAAGATTTTAAATCACTAGAAAATAAATAATTACAAAAAGGCACGACATTGTCGTGCCTTTTTGCGTCGTGCCAAAACATTTTGGTTGACTGGTGTATTTGTTGAAAAGGTGGGTCCTATGTGCAATTTGGGACGACAAAGTCGATCCAAATAATTTGTCCGTCCCCAAACAATGATTTTGGTGTAGTGATTACAAGCATTTGAAATACACTTTGGGTGACTCAATGCATTCCACCCATTTGTCCTGTTTTTTAGCTAATCTTTTTTATTGGATCTATCAAGGATAAATTATAACCCTCATCGACCCATTTATAAGTAAATATGTTGAGCTTTCCACCTCTAGTAACGTAATTACCCATAATTTGTCCTCTTCTGCATGATCAGGACCCAAAACTGCAAGTAGGTGATATATGCACTCTAGCAGATGCCATTGCACAAGGACTCAAGAC
The DNA here is from genome assembly GCA_022545495.1 of Chrysanthemum lavandulifolium. Taxonomy (NCBI): domain Eukaryota; kingdom Viridiplantae; phylum Streptophyta; class Magnoliopsida; order Asterales; family Asteraceae; genus Chrysanthemum; species Chrysanthemum lavandulifolium. The sequence goes on along the minus strand of CM040240.1, from coordinate 247,778,850 downwards.
TCTTTCACTAAACGAAACCATATATTATTCTAGCCCTAAATTTAAACTAAACTAGCTTCAAGAAAATTGTTGGATCGTGTATATATTAATATGGAAGGAGCCATTCTGTGTATATAAACCCGAAACACCCATTCACCTACAATTGTTTATTGCTCAGTAAATTTATTGCCTCCCATACTTTATCGTGTAAGAACAAATTATGATGGTTGTCTCTAATGGTGATTGCTTAAAAGAGATGTATATTTATTAGATTCGATAAAGGATTATTTGGTATTATGAATGTTGAAGCATTCTTTAAAACACTTCTGAACAGTTATTTAAGTTAAACAATTATACCAAGAAGATCTCAGCCATGTACTATAAAAAGCTTTGTGGAATTTGGTAATTAAGATAATTACACAGCCACATCATGGATTCATGGATTCCTGAAATATTAATCACATATGCATGTATCTAGGAAAACAATGTCTTTCTAGGAATGTCTTCCACATAAATTCCAGCAAATGTGCTTAGTCAAGTAGAAAGACATGCTACAACTTGCGGGATTATTTTGGCCATTTTAGAGGAAAACAAGTTGCTATCCAAGGTGTGATAAGCATAAAAGTCTAACTTTCCCTTTGAAGTTCTGCACCTAAACCTAATTATTTCTACAACAAGAAATTTTTTGCACCTAATTAAACTTTCACTTGCTTGAAACACCAAATTTTAAAACTATCTACATATAATGGGATCCTTTAGAACACAAGGTGTGGTGACTAGCCAAAACTCCTCATTTAGGGCCCAGGGGGTGCCACATCACTTTAACAAACCCCATAAACAACCCCCCTATCACAACTAATCTCAACTTACTCATTTGGGTCTCACCACTTACAAATATATAAACGAGTAAATTGCAAAAATCGTCCTTAAAGTTTGGCCAAATTGCAAGTTTCGTCCCAAACGTTTGGAAAGTGCAAGGATCGTCCTTGTGGGAAACTTTTGGGGCAAAAATCGTTCCTGGCCAACAAAAAATGACTAAAATGCCCTTGTCTTTTTCTTTTTCTTTTTCTATATTATTTTCAGTTTTCTTACATAAATGATCCCTGTGTTGTACAAAGTTTTACAATGTTAGTCCCATTTTTTATTTTTATTTTTTTAACCATCGCCACCCTACCACCGCCACCCACCGCGACCCACCGGCACTCGCCACCGCCACCATCTCCACCCCACCATCGTCACCCACTACCACCACCCTCATCCACCACCACTCATAGCCACCACCGCGACCCACCGCCACTGACCACACCACCATCGCCACCCCACCACCGCCACTGACCACCGCCACCATCGCCACCCACTACCACAACCCCATCCACCACCACTCACAGCCACCACCGCCACCACCGCCACCACCACCCACCAACGCAATGGTGAGTGGCGGTGGTGGCTGTGCGTGGTGGTGGATGAGGTTGTGGTAGTGGGTGGCGGTGGTAGGGTGGCGATGGTTAAAAAAATCGGGGCTAACATTGTACAACACATGGATCATTTATGTTAGAAAACTAAAAATAATATATAAAAAGAAAAAGACAATGGCATTTTAGTCATTTGTTGTTGGTTAGGGACGATTTTTGCCCCAAAAGTTTCCCACATGGACGATCCTTGCACTTTCCAAACGTTTGGGACGGAACTTGCAATTTGGCCAAACTTTAAGGACCATTTTTGCAATTTACTCTATATAAACATTACAAGTTTAGAAAGGAAGGGGAAAAAAGGCCACTGACAAAACAGTACCAAAAGGATGTGAATTAGATTCGTCTTGCAGAAGACAAAGGGAAAAGTGGCGAATGGTGGCGAGGCTAGGTGGTGTCGTGGCGAGCACCGGTGAGGGTGCCAGCGTGGAACGGCGAGCAATGGCTAGCTCCACACCTTGTGCTCTCATGGAGGAGCTTGTACATCTTGAAATTAAACAGAAGAGATCAAATTAGCCACCGACAACTTTGATGACAACAAATTTATCGAAATTGGTGGTTTTGGGATTTGGGAAGGTCTATGGAGGAAAACTATCTCGCGAAATATGGTTGCCTTTACATTATCTGAATAGTTAAATGCTAAGATTCAGCACAATGTTAAACTAAACTGCCTCAATTTGTTGGATTTTATGCATATTAATATAGAAACACCCATTGTGTGAATATAAACTTGAAACACACAATAACCTTCAGTTGTGTAATGTTCTATGAATTTATTGCCAACCTATGCTTTATTTTATTTGACGTTAAAGGCCGAATGGAAGATCAAAATTATGGAATGGTTAAATGTGTAACAAGGGATAGTTATCGGATTTTGTTTTCATGATGTTGGGGCTACTGTGGGTTAAGGTGACAAAATGTATGGGTCTGGTTGGACCAATGATCTTTCTGGCGGGGCAGTGAGCTTTCTACACTAAAACCAATCCTGACCGTTGTGATTATTGTCTAAGAATAGTACGTGAATGATGGTTGGATCCAATGGTGATTGCTTCTCACCCAAGTTTCAAGTTTCTATTGTCACCGGTCTTCATTATATCTGGATGAAGATTGTGTTATGTTCTGATATATGAGTTGTTTTATTTTGGATACCCTTATTTTGATGCTTACCAAAGGACAAATCCTCACTATCCATCTAGTTGATTTAATTGTGAGGATTAACTTAAGATTTAATATGTAAACCTAAGTCCATGTCTTCTTCTTTTTTTTTTCCCTTTTTCTTTGTCCTTTTATCTTTCTTATTTATTCACATTTTTTTTGTCTTTTTTTTAATTCAAGTTTTTTTATTTTAATTCAAATTTTTTTAATGCACGTTTTTTTCTTCGCTTTTATATGTTTTCGTCTGTTTTCATACGTTTTCATCCGTTTTCATTTGTTTTCGTCCGTTTTCATACGTTTTTGTCCGTTTTCGCCCGTTTTCATACGTATTCGTCTGTTTTCTTACCTTTTTGTTCGTTTTCGTCCGTTTTCTTTCGTTTTCATCCATTTTTCATACGTTTTCATCCGTTTTCAGACGTGTATTTACGCTTTCATACGTTTTCGTCTGTTTTCTTACGTTTTCGCCCATTTTCATTCGATTTCATCCGTTTTCGTTCGTTTTCATACGTTTTCGTCCGTTTTCTTTCATTTTCGTCCATTTTTCATATGTTTTCATACGTGTTTTTATGCTTTCATACGTTTTCGTCCGTTTTCATACACAATCGTTCATATTTTTACGTTTTAGTACGTTTTCGTCCATTTTTAAACGTGGTAATTGCAAGGCCGTCCAAGATTCTTAGCATCGAAAGATTTGGAACCCGGATATCATCGTGGTAGAAGACAATCAGGATGTTGTACATGACAACAACTCATCACATGTCACACTCTCTGTTGAGTTGGATAAGTTGAATTATAACACCATAAATATAGATGTTCAGCTAGCGGAAGTTGAGGCACCACCACCACCAATTATCATTGATGTCGACGACGACGATGATATTTGTTAAACAAATAAGCCGTAAATATGTTTATTTATATTTTACGATCTTCCAATGTTTTCTCGATAACAAACGTAAAATCATTTTAACGAAACAAATAAAATACGTAACTAGTTTGAACCAATAGTTTACTAACAAACTTACGCTTTCATATAAAACACTAAACAAGTAATATTGTTTAAAACTGATAAGGATTTAAAAGGTACACTTTTGAGGGGTCATTTAAGCCCTTAATTGATCACTTTTGTATCCGTTACTACTTAATTTCATTATCGAGACACTCAAGCTGCTGGAACTGAAGGGGACGTCGTCACAACTTAATAGCGCCGCCGTCGCGACACACCTTGAGACGACTCAGAGAGCAAATTGCTATTTTGCACGTGACGGCATCAGGTTTAAAAGAGTAGGGCGTCACAACTCAGACGGTCTAGATTTGGATCCCGACGGCGTCAGAGGATGAAGCCGACGGCGTCACAAGCATAAGGTGACGCCGTCACAGAGTTGACGTGGCCAAGACGAAAACCTAATGGCGGCGACCCGACGACATCACAATTAAAGGATGACGCAGTCGCATATTGTAACTCTATATATAGAATTGAATTTTCGATATTTTAGAGAGGTAGTTTTGTGGAGTAAAACCTAAACCGAACCTAGGTCGTCTTGGGCGATCTTAGGGTTCCTTACCCTATTTTACAACAAGATAAGTGATTTACTTCATTAATTCAATTATGTCTTCAATTGTTTGTGTGTATGCTTGCATGTTTTCCATGTCCGGCTAATTTACTTGTGTGTTTTCTTAGATCTATGAAACCTAGATATTGAATATTGATTGGTTGTCTCTTATCTTAATTGTGATTGACCTAGTATTGCGATAGGTCATTCGTTGTGTTTTTAATGCTTGGGTAATCTTTGTGAACATTAGTTTATAATCACCTAGAGTTATTGTAGTCTAAACATCCAAAGATAACCTTAGAGTTAGTTTATGAATCCTAGAGATTTCGTAGGCAATAACCTTAAGGTAGTCTCAAAGAGTTAGGGAAAAACGCATATCCTACGACCTTAGAAGACACAACGCGTTAAGAATAAGGACGTGACAATTCAACCATTAATAGGAGATAACTAGGGAGTAACAGAATCTAAGTAAACACATCTTTAAATCATCATAAGAGCACACAACAATAGACATAGACTACACTCACCTTAGTTTAGTTAATTAGATAATTAGATAAGTAGAGTAATCGGTAGAAATACCACCCCCCAAATCCAATACCCCGAGATTCGTACCTTTCAATTTTCTAAAAAAATATAAAAAAGAAAAAATAATAATCTTCCTCAACCCCAACCTTAGCGTAGTAATTTCTCACTAGCATTCCTATTCCCCTAGAGAACGATATCAATTCCCGAGGCTTACCCTAATACTACACTACAACGATTAGGTTCACTGCCTAGGGTGTTGAAAACACACATCGCCTATAACTTACCTGGAAGAAGTAGAAGAGACTATAGGAACCCCGATTGATATAGAACCTTTGGACCAAACGCCACTAGAGAATGTAGGTTTAGATGCTTGTTGTCATGACCTCTCTCTTAGTCCTAGGGAAGTTCCTAATTTTGATGAACTGGAGCCTCAACCAAAAACCTTACCTAATTTTCCGTCTTTAGATGTGAATCTAGGAATTGAATTAGGCCCCAATCCACCCATCGAAATAAATAAACCGGGTAGTTGCTTGATAAAGGTAGTGGACTCTAGGCCATGTAGAGTGGAAGCTAATATAGGAGTAACCCATGACCTTACACACTTACATCACCCATTCATGGTTGATAACAAAAAATATTATGGGTTTAAACTGGGTTTATTAGGTCAAGATGGATCCTTAACTAAGAATCTCTTGAGGTTGATAGAAGATGATCCATTTCTAGGAGAAAGACTTGATTCACTCGCTACACCCATAGAATTAGGTAAGGTTATAATGAATGGAGCACATCCCTTTGAGCATATAAATCACCCATCACCCTCTTCTCACGTAGCAAATTTCCACCCTAAGGGTGTGTATCGCTACTATCACTTGCACTTAAGCTTAAGTGTAGGAAAAACTTCCCCTTTATCCGTTAAATAAGGGTAGAGTCAAGCTCGTGACTCGAACAAAAACAAGCGCTTCTTGGGAGGCAACCCATGTGTATTTGTTTTTCATTTTTATTTGTGTGTTTATATATCTTTTCATTATTGTATGTTCTCATGTTTGAATTTGTAAAAATGCTTTGTTATGTCTTTAACCTCGTCTTAATTACATATAAAGGTATTTTACAACAATGATAAGTGTAGGGAGGATTACACACGTTTTTAAAAGAACGTGAACATGAGAACTACGATTATTGAAAATGATATATATGTGTGTTTGTTAGAGTCAAATGCTTGTATCGAGTCATAATGAATGTTTTGCAGGAAATTTTTCCAGATTCTAAAGATATAATTTTCGAATTTTTCCGAAAATCGCAAACCGGTTTACATATGATAACTGACGGCGTCGGAGGAGTAAAAACGACTTCTAACTTTTTCTCGTTTTACGTGCTACTTATAAATTTTGGAATTTCTCGGTCTTAATTTTCCGAAAATCAGAAACATCCATTCCACAAGCATTATATCCTAGTTTAGTAGAGTCATATATAGTGTTACCGCTGATTTTACGCGAAGGTTTCGTTTGTTTTCTTCAAGTGTGCGGTTTTATTTATCAAGAAGAAGATACATAAGATTGGATGGAGCTTTTCACGACATCGCTCTTCTTGGAGAAGAATTTAACCACTACTTCACACCTAATCCTACCGAGCTAATCGGGAGTATTAGTTTCTTTCATTTTAATTACCTTCTATTATCATAACTTTGATACTTTGGGAACATTGGGGACAATGTTCGGTTTAAGTGTAGGGAGGAAAATAAAAACTTTGAAACTATGCTTATCCTTGACTATTTGCCTTGTCCAATTTCATTTGTGTAATAAACCATGAGAAATATCGGTCAGGGTAATTTTTGGCACCAAATCCAAAATTTTTCATGACATGTAGGAGTGGGCCATTAGTCTTAATAAAGCGTCTCATGGATAGGAAGTTATATGACTAGTGATTCGTCCCGAACCGTCAAGTTTTCTCACGCAAGCTAGCCACTTGTGAATGGCTAACCGTAACAAACTTAAAACAGTCTAGAAACAAATGCAATGAAGTCCAGGAGAGTATAGTGTTTCCCCAGGTCGTTATGTCCCAACGAGCTGTGCGAGAATAGTCAAACGTATAGTGATCGAGAGAATTTGAACGGGAAAGGATTGTGATTGATCTATACCTAAAGAGAAAGTCAATAAATTACAGGGGCTTAAATGCAAATTAAAGAAAATTAAAAAGATAAATTATATTAAATAAACGCTATCACTATTTTTAAACTGATGTTTTTGATTTTTCTTTTATAAAACTTAAATTAAAAACTACGCGACGCATAAAAGAGAATGTGAAATCTGAAGCAATATTAATCCTAAAAATATGAAAATGATATTTTACAAACCTAATGATAAAAGAAAATTTTAGAAAAATAAAATTATTTTTAAAACTATTTATCTAATTATTATTAATTAAAAACTAATTTTACTTATTTAATAATAGCCTAAAATACAAGAAAATATGAAATAAAGCTAGAAAAATGAAATTATGACTTAGAAAATCTAAAATAACTAAAAAGAATTTTCAAAACTAATTTTATATTTTTCTCGATTATTTTCTATTTTCTATGAATTAAAACTATTTTTTTACTAATTAAATTGCTAAAAATTACAAATTAAACTATGAAAAATCTGGAAAAATAATTTTTTGACTTTTTATATTTATCTTAACCTAAGAAAAATGAAAAATTATTTTTTTGAACTTTTTCTGATTTAATTGTATTAAAAGCTAATTAAAATGGCCTAAAAACTGTTTTAAATGTAGAAAAATAGTAAACAGTGCAAGAAAAATATGAAAAATTCAAGAAAAGTCTAAATTAATATTCTAAGTCTAGGAAAATTATAAAAACAGAGGCTTGTTTGTAAGAAAATGAAACTGCAATGCAAGTGCTTATGTAATAAGCACTTGGAATAAGCACAAGGTGCCAAATGAGTACCAAACTGTCACAGAAGCTCTAATAAGCTAAAAGTACTCTAAAACAACAAATTACAACTATCCTTAACCTCTAAATTACAAGCTTAAACAGATTTGATGTTTTGACTGCAAGTGCCAAAACAGATTTTTAGCTACTTTTGAAGCTGATGCAACTGCTTATTGGACAAGCTTATGTGAAAAACAAGACTGGAGACTTCAAGTCAACCACTTAACTATCTATAAACCAAGACTCGGACCCTAAGGACCTAAGACCAACCCTATGCGAGTCTCAAAGTGCATGTTCACACTCGGCTAATAATGAGTGTGCATAGGCACATAAAGAGCTTATTGACAAGCTTATTTGGACCTCAAAGAGCTTTTGGAAAAATTTGAAAAATCATTTATAGAGACTAAACCAGTTGAAGTTATAAATCCCAAAGTTTGACTTGATTTGGCCCGAGAGATGAATCAATGAAAAATCATCTTGGGTTGGTTGAAAACCGGTTTTGCAAGTTTTGACTTTTGACAGCTTATGAAGATTTTGACTTTTATGAACTTGAATCTTAATTTAATGACCGAATATGATGTATTAAGATGAATGAAACCTAATGCAAGCTATATCTATGTATTCTAAACACAAAACAAGTTTTGATATTCTTAAATTCCAACAGCTAAGTAATTAAGACGGATCTCAAGTGATTTTGACTATTGATGTTTGCAGAGGCAATATGATGACCAAAATGAATCAAGTGGTTCTAGTTGAGACTAAGTGAGCAGATTTCAAACACAAACAAGAGCTTAAGCTCAAATACACCACCGATCCAAACACTCTTTTGAAACCGATTTGCATTGTAAACTAGACTACCTACCGATATATCTCATTTTACCACTTAAACTAAATCTAGTGACCCTAATTACTACTAATTAAACATGTCTAAACTATTATTGACCACGAGATACCAATATAAGCACAATATAAAAGCGCATTAAAATGAAAATGAGATAACAAGCTCACAAGTGTCCCAACTTGTTTTGCATCTTAAACCAAACCCAATACCACTATTCTAATCCATTTCCAACCCATTCCAAGCTCTGCAATTCCCAAATACCATTTCCATGCCCATCTTGCCTTCTCGATTGACTTTTGTTGACCAACAACCAATGTTGCTTGAAATCGAATGATAAGCTCACTAAAAGCTATAAGAAGCTTCAATGAGCTTATTTGAATTTAAAACTAAGCTATTTGAAGCCCGAATTTAAGTACATGGAACCGAATTTTTCAACAAGAAACTCAAAATCATGAAACTTTAATATAACTCTTAATTGATGCTTGAAAATAGCTTACAATGACAAAACAACTTAGGTTTAGTTCTTAAAGACAGGAGATTACAACTTTAGAGCTTAATTAAAACTTAAACATGAAAAACGACATACATAAATATTAAAAACTAAGTACCTTCTCTCTCTTCTTCTTCCTCTTTATACACTAGTCCGCTTTCTCTCACCTCCGAATGATTCCCACTAATTTCCGAACCATTGGATCACTTGGTTGCATTTTGGCCATTGGATTACTTTTGGCGGGAAAAGTCTGTTTTGAGCAATGGCTCTGAATTTGCAACTAGGGGGTGGCATTAATTGTGGTGTGAAAGGTTGATGGAAATGATGATGAGGGGAGGGATAAGGTGAGATGATGGGAATATGCCCGAGTTGCAGGCTAGTCAGTGGGGAAGGTGGGAGGAAAGGATAAGGATTTTGACCGGTGTTGACCAGGGTTCAAAAAGGGAGGTCAAAGGTTTTGACAGGGGCTCAATTGGTTTTGGCAGGGGACCAAAATGGTATGAAGGGTCATGGTTAGCTTATTTTGACAAGGACCAAACCGCAATTATCCAATTCTTGAAGGACCATTTCGCCAATATACCAAAGTTCACACAAGGGTCACTTTTGACAAGTTTCAATAGTGCAAGGACTATTTTGACATTTTCAAATTTTCAAAGGACCATTTGTGACAATTTCAAAACTTGAGGACTAAAGTTGTAATTTTGCAATTTTTGATTTTAAGGACCAATTTTGACAACTCATGAATCCCTAAGGACTTAAAATGATATTTTTTTATTTAAATTTACCAGGACCTGCTTTTGACAACTTTTGAAACTTGGGGACTAAAGCGCCAATTATGCAAACTTGATACGTTTTCACCGATTTTGATATTTTGCATTTAAAACACATAAAACACTTATTTGTGATATTTTTATCATTTTGATGCATTTCGAGTGTTTTCGGATGTTTTGCGTTTAATTGGTACAAAATGATGAGTATTTAGACACTCATCAATCCCCACACTAAGATATTGCTAGTCCCTAGCAATGTTTTGAGAAAAATTAATGGATTTCATATCTTTACCAAAAGCCATTACTCGGAGTAGCCAAATGTTTCAGTTCAAGTAAGAACCTTGGTACACCGATAACCAAATGATTTTGAGCATATCACCGACTTTCAACGGATTTGATTTGTCTTTACCGTGCCGCTTTTGCTTCGGACTAGCCAACTCTTAGATAAAATATCTTTGGTGAGTGATTACCAATTATGGTTTTCCACCGCCTTTACCACAAGCCATAAACTTGCGGGCTAGCCAACTCTTCACTTTTAAGGATATGGTGAAATGAATACCATACAATTTTGGGCAAATTGCAAGTCGTCAACGGATTTGAGATATCTTTACCAAGAGCCGTTTGCTCTGGATTAGCCAATCCTTTTGCTTATTAGACATGGCGGATCGATAATCAGAATCGAGTAAGTGAAGAACACTTACTCCAAAAAAATTTTGGCCAAAATGGGGAATTAGGCGGTATAATTACATGATAAAATTCGTGAGAATTCCCCCACACTAGAAATGAATATTGCCCTCAATATTCAAAGTACCGCGGTTATGCCGAAACATAGAACGAAAAGGGAAATACTACGGCCATTATTTAGCAAGATTTTTTTTTTTTTTTTTTTGAAACTCTTATATACAACAATGGGCAACTCCCCACACTAGGGTGGTACACACGGTGAAAACCCATGTAGCATGCTATTGTTTTTGATTCCCGAGTCGCTAGCTTGACTCGATCCCCGCATTTATTGGTTCATGGGGAAAGTTTGTAGATCCGGGACAACCACAGGGGGAATGTCCTCTCCAAAATAATGCTTCAATCGATGACCATTCACTTTAAAATTTGGACCATCGGGTTGAGATAACTCAATGGTTCCATATGGAAAGACTTTAGCGATGGTAAATGGTCCATACCAGCGGGATTTTAGTTTTCCCGAGAAAATCTTCAATCTTGAGTTGAAAAGAAGGACTCGATCACCGACGTTGAAAACGCGGTTCTTGATTTTTGAGTCATGAATCTTCTTTGTCTTTTCTTTGTAGATCAAAGAGTTCTCGTATGCATGATCACGGAGTTCATTTAATTCATTCATTTGAACTTTCCGGTGATCACCAGATGTCTGAATATCGAAGTTGGCATGCTTCAAGGCCCAATATGCCTTGTGCTCAAGCTCAACTGGCAGATGACATGCCTTCCGTATACAAGCTTGTATGGAGTACACCGATGGGTGTTTTATAAAATCGTACGGAAGGCCCAGAGTCGTCATCTAGCTTATCCGACCAAGAGGCACGGTTTTCGCCAACCGTCCTCTCCGAATTCTTTAATCCCGGTTGGAAACTTCCACTTGCCCACTTGTTTGGGGTGGTACGCAGAGAGAGACGGTGAGTTACACCATACTTTTGCATGACTCTATCAAACCGGTCATTGCAAAATGCGTACTACGATCACCGATTATAGCTCGTGGAGTTCCAAACCTAGCAAAAAGAGATTTCAAGAATTTCACAACAACTCGGGCATCGTTGGTAGGCAAAGCCTTAGCTTCAACCCATTTTGACAAATAGTCAACGGCCACGAGTATGTATTTATTTCCGCGAGAAGAAGGAAATGGCCCCATAAAGTCAATGCCCCAGATGTCAAAAATCTCACACACTTGAATGGCGTTTTGCGGCATTTCATTCCTTTGTGAGATATTCCCGTGACGTTGACAAGCGTCACAGGTTTTGATAAATTCATGGGCATCCTTATAAATCGTGGGCCAATAGAATCCGGAATCAAACACCTTCTTGGCAGTGTAGTTGGGGCTATGATGTCCCCAAGAGGTCCGTAATGGAAAGCCTTGAGAATGTCATTGGCTTCGACCATACACACATCGCTCGATGACTTGATCCGCGTAAATTTTGAACAAGTAGGGTCGTCCCGAAGTAATGTTTCACATCTTTAAAGAATTTGTTTTTCCGTTGGGACGACATCCCTTTCACCACAAAGTTACCCGCATGGTAATTTGCAAAGTCAAGAAACCATGGGGTAGAAGAGTCTCCACGAAAAGAAACCACATTGAGTGTTTCGAGAGGAAATGTTTCATTTATTTCCTTTTCTCGAACACATCCCGGTGAGGGTTTTCTAGACGGAAAGATGATCGCCACCGTGTTCTCGGCTCCTTTTTATCACGTATAATGATATCAAATTCTTGTAGGAGGAGAACCCAACGGAGCAATCTCGGCTTTGCATCTTGTTTTGCAAAGAGATATTTGAGAGCCGAGTGATCCGTATACACCACGCATTTGGTCAAGATGAGGTATGGTTAAATTTCTCAAACGCATACACCACGCCTAATAGTTCTTTTTCGTAGTGGTGTAATGGGTTTGAGCTTCATCATAGTCTTACTCGCGTAGTGGATAGGTGAAAATGCTTGGTTTTTCGTTGCCCCAAGACCGCACCGATAGCAAAATCACTTGCATCGCACATGAGCTCAAAGGGTAAATCCCATCGGGGCAACTAGAATGGGTGCTTCCGTAGCTTTTTCTTTAATGTTTCAAAAGCTTGATGCACTCGGTGAGAAGATAAAAGGAGCATCTTTTCAAGAAGATGGGTCATAGGCCGAGCGATTTTAGAAAAATCTTGTATGAATCTACGATAAAACCCGGCATGACCTAGAAAACTCCTAATACCTTTGACGGTAGTAGGATGAGGTAATTTAGCAATAACATCAACTTTTGCTCTATCTACCTCAATCCCGTTTTTGGAAATCTTATGGCCAAGGACTATGCCTTCTTTGACCATAAAGTGGCTCTTCTCCCAATTTAGACAGAGATTGGTGTCTTCACACCGTTTTAGCATTTTATCTAAATGGGAGAGACATGTCTGAAATGAGTCCCCAATGACCGAGAAGTCATCCATAAACACCTCCATTGTTTCCCCGATCATGTCGTGGAAAATTGCCATCATACATCGTTGGAACGTGCCAGGAGCATTACATAGGCCAAAAGGCATACGCCTATAGGCAAAAGTTCCGTATGGGCGGTGAATGTGGTCTTTTCTTGATCCAATGGATCAATGGGGATCTGAAAATAACCCGAGAAACCATCAAGGAAACAATAGTATTCGCTCCTCGCTAATCTCTCAAGCATCCGATCCATGAAGGGTAGAGGAAAATGGTCTTTACGGGTGGCTTCGTTTAACTTGCGATAGTCAATACACACACGCCATCCCGTAACCAATCGAGTTGGAATTAACTCGCTTTCTTCATTTGTGACAACAGTTATGCCACCCTTTTAGGAACACGATGAATTGGGCTAACCCAAGGACTATCGAGATCGGGTAAATTAAACCGCATCAAGAAGTTTGAGAACCTCTTGTTTGATAACCTCATGAATCTTAGGATTCACCCTTCTCGATGTTGGATCTGGTTTGAAGTCATCCTCCATCAAGATTTTGTGAGTACAAAACTCGTGGTTGATACCCTTAATGTCGGAGAGTTTCCAAGCAATTGCTTGCTTGTGTGACTTCAAGACCTTTATGAGAGCGATTTCTCCTCCTCGCTTAAGTCTTTAGCAATTATGACGGGTAATTTATCATCACCCTCCAAGAATGCATACTCGAGATGAGGAGGTAGGTCCTTAAGTTCAACCTCGGAAATTCATCAAGAGATGTTTGTATTGATTTGATTTCCTCAATCGTGATCTCTTTCGGAGGAGTGAAGGTAATGGATCTTCATTTAGCAATTGCTCCGGATAAAGGATATCTCCTCCGAATCATAAACACCATCAATTCCAGTGAATTGATTCATCGAGAGCAAGAAATTCATCGATCTCTTCCGGAGGAAGTCACCTCCCTCAAATGGAGTGAGAGAGGGAAGAGTCGGCAATGATTGGTTGAGAAGATGTGGTGGAATCCCCACTCACGAATTATGAAGATAACCAAGAAACTCTTGAGAGTACTCCTCAAGCAATATCAATTAAATCGACTCGATTAATTGATTCAAGATCATAATTTGAGGAGTACCTCAAGTTTGATCAAGGTTAAAGGTAACACTTCATTACCCACACGTAACGTGATTTCTTGCTCAAATACATCAATGAGAGCACGGACCGTTCTCGTGAATCCTCGTCCAACAATGAGGGAACCCGAGGATCGCATCGAAATCAACAACCACAAAGTCACCGGAAAATGGAACTTTCCTACTTTCACGAATACATCCTCGGCGATGCCAAGGGGACGCGATATAGAACGATCTCGCAAGCTCAAGAGTCATGCGGTAGGAATAAGTTCGGAAGAGAAAGTTTCTTCCATATCGAATAAGGCATCGATTGATGCTTGCACCAAGATCGGCAAGGGCAAAGCATTCAATCATTCCCGAAAAACACAAGGAAGAAGAAATTTTCCAGATCTCCAAGCTTCTCGAAGCTTCTTTAACAAAATCTACGAGCAGTTCTCGCTCAAAGGAGTTTTAGCCATTTCAAACAGCTTTTTCCTTATTGCTTAACATGTGTTTGAGAGTTGATGCAAACTTGGGCATCAAGATGATAGCATCCGCAAAGCTTATGTCAAAATGAAGTTCTTGGAAAATTTGAAAGAATTTTTCCATTTGATGACCGGCTTTTTCGCGGAGCTTTGCTCATTTAAACGTGAGGGGTAAGGAATAGAAGTTTTGATTGGGGTTACCAACCGGAGGTTCAAAACAACTCGTGTTTGGTTTTGGGTTTCGGGACAACCCGAGGATGGACATTGCTGGTACTTCCGTTATTAGTAGGAAGTTCCTTGTCCTTTGTCGCCTCGTGTTCACTTTCCACTACCTTCGGAGAGAAGAAGAGGTAGTAGGAATAGCGAGTCCATCATATGAAGCACCACTTCGGTTGTGATCGCTTTGCATCGCCCCTCGGATTAGCGATCGTGTTGCTAGGTAAAGTACCGAGCCCGAGGGTCGATCATTTAAAGACTTCTTAATGTCGAAATCTGGTGACCAACAACATATTCATTTCCTCTTGGGATTTCATGAATTGCTTCAACAACTCATCGATGATGGTCCAGTTGGAACAATGGCTTGATTTTGCACAGAAAATTCGCCTCTATTGTTTGGATTAGGACCTTGATTTTGAAAATTTCCTTGATTATTGCCATGAAAGTACCTGTGGTTGAAATTTCCGACTTTGGTTTCTATTAAAATTTCCTTGGTGTTGGAAATTTTGACTTTGATTTTGAAAACCGTTATTTTGACTAAAATTACCTTGGTTTTGAAAACCTTGGTTTGGTCTATTCGATTTTGATTACGGTTTTGGTTTTGGTTGAAACCGGGTGGTCCAGGTAGTGGTTAGGACGGTGGTTCGGGTCCATAGGAGCACGATATTGGTTGCCTCTGAATTGGAAATCCCGCCCACAACATTTGCTTCAAAAGGTTACCATCGGTGGCCATACAATCGTAATAGGCATGGGGCCACCACAAGTAACACAGACTTCCACTTTCTTAACTTCAGCAGAGGTGAAGTTTGTGGAAAAGAAACTTTCTTTTGGTTGGAGAGAACCAAAGCTTGAATTGCTTCATGAGTTTGTCAATCTTAGCATCGGTGCTAGATTGACTCACGGTGATGAAGAAGAAGGACCAACACCGACTTGGGAAACAACCGGTTTGCTTCGCAAAAGGCGGACTTTAGACTTGTTTTCAATTATTGTTAAAGCTTCTTTGACGCTTTGCTCAAGAAATTTCCTCCAATGGAGGAATTGAGAGAATCTTGATCGATTGACTCACTCCATTATAGAAAGTATCGAGTTGCATTAACTCGGAGAAACCGTGGTGAGGACATTTGCGAGCAATTCCTTAAAACGATCCCACGATTCATCAAGGGTTCATCAAACTTTTGTGTGAACTTGATGATTTCATTTTAAGACTCGTGGTTTTGGAAGGTGGATAAAACTCGCTCACAAATTTCTTCACCGTGTCTTCCCATGTTTCGATTGATTTAGGGGTTGTTTTCAAGCCAAATCCGGCTTGCCCTCAAGGAAAATGGGAATGTAAGAAGCTTAACAAAGATCGGTAGGGACATTCTTGTATTTGATGGTAGATGCAATCTTGTTAAACCATCGAATATGAGCATGAGGATCATCCCGCAAAACCATAGAACCGACTTGAGGTTACAAGATTCGATAACCCGGTTTTGAGTTCAAAATTTTCACCACAATGGTGGGATAACAATAGCATCTCCATACCCGCCGATGGGTGCCGGAGAAGCTCACACATAGGACGTTCTTCCGCCATGACAACGGAAGTAGTGTGAGCGATCCGGATCTCGATCCGACCGATGGGGCGAAATTCTACGGACACGCCTTCTTGGAATCGATAAGCTCACGAAATGGGCTTACGGATCTAGAAGAGCGAGTGCATACACTAGAGTTAACTCTAAGAGATCTCGAGTTAAGGAAAGGAATTATGAAAATGGTGAAAAAATGGGGTAAGAAGAATCTTTTGGGTTTTCGGTTCGACAAGTAGATATAACAACAAATCCAATTAAAACAATATCGAGGCAAAACAACGATGAACTTAAACCAATAATCACAAGATGAATGGCTTCTTTGAAAAAGGTACACCAATCACAAGGACACAAAGGCAAGTTTTAAATCTTTGGTTCGGGAACTTATTATGGTCGTACCCCAGCTTAGGTAGTACACGCCTTGGTTTGCGGTGGTAATCTTTTATGTTGTTATTATTAAAGAAAACGACAAATCTTTTGTATTTTTATCTTTGATACATATATAGAAACAAAAGGAAAATATTTTTGTGTTTTATACGTTTTGGATGTTTTGGGTTTTGGATTTTTATAAGAATATATATATAGATATAGATAGATGGTATGAACAAGGAGTGATTATTCAAATCACTAATCTGCTAAGCGTAAGATAATTAGCACACTCCTCCCGTGGCGCCAAAATTTGATTCGTCCCAAAACCGTCAAGTTTTCTCACGCAAGCTAGCCACTGTGAATGGCTAACCGTAACAAACTTAAAACAGTCTAGAAACAAATGCAATGAAGTCCAGAGAGTATAGTGTTTCCCAGTGTCGTTATGTCCCAACGAGTCATGCGAGAATAGTCAAACGATATAGTGATCGAGAGAATTTGAACGGAAAGGATTGTGATTGATTATACCTAAAGAAAAGTCTATAAATTACAGGGGCTTAAATGCAAATTAAAGAAAATTAAAAGATAAACTATATTAAATAAACGCTATCACTATTTTTAAAATGATGTTTTGATTTTCTTTATAAAACTTAAATTAAAAACTACGCGACGTACAAAAGAAAATGTGAAATGAAGCAATATTAATCCTAAAAATATGAAAATGATATTTTACAAACCTAATGATAAAAGAAAATTTTTAGAAAAAGAAAATTATTTTATAACTATTTATCTAATTATTATTAATTAAAACTAATTTTACTTATTTAATAATAGCCTAAAATACAAGAAAATATGAAATAAAGCTAGAAAATGAAATTATGACTTAGAAAATCTAAAATAACTAAAAAGAATTTTCAAAACTAATTTTATATTTTTCTCGATTATTTTCTATTTTCTATGAATTAAAAACTATTTTTTACTAATTAAATTGCTAAAATTACAAATTAAACTATGAAAAATCTGAAAAATAATTTTTGACTTTTATATTTATCTTAACCTAAGAAAAATGAAAAAATATTTTTTGAACTTTTTCGATTTAATTGTATTAAAAGCTAATTAAAATGGCCTAAAACTGCTTTTAAATTAAGAAAAATAGTAAACAAACCTAAAAAAATATGAAAAATTCAAGAAAAGTCTAATTTAATATTCTAAATCTAAGAAAATTATAAAACAGAGGCTTGTGTGGTAGAAAATGAAATCGCAATGCAAGTGCTTATAAATAAGCACTTGAAATAAGCACAGGGTGCCAAATGAGTACCAAACTGTCACATAAGCTCTAATAAGCTAAAAGTACTCTAAAACAACTAATTACAACTATCCTTAACCTCTAAATTACAAGCTTAAACAGATTTGATGTTTTGAGATAAGTGCAAAATCGATTTTTAGCTACTTTTGAAGTCGATGCAATAATTGGACAAAGCTTAACTGAAAAACAAGTTGGGAGACTTCAAGTCAACCTGGTTAACTATCTATAAACCAAGACTCGACCCTAAGGACCTAAGACCAAGCTTATGCAAGCTCGCAAGATGCTGATCACACTCAAGATTCATCGAGTGTGCACAGGCAAATAAGCCTTATTGACAAGCTTATTTGGACCTCAAAGAATTTTGGAAAATTTGCAAAAATCATTTATAGAGACTAAACCAGTTGAAGTTATAAATCCCAAAGTTTGACTTGATTTGGCCCGAGATGAATCAATGAAAAATCATCTTGGGTTGGTTGAAAACCGACTTTTGCAAGTTTTGACTTTTGAGCAGCTATGAAGATTTTGACTTTTATGAACTTGAATCTTAATTTAATGACTGAATATGATGTATTAAGATGAATGAAACCTAATGCAAGCTATATCTATGTATTCTAAACACAAAACAAGTTTTTGATATTCTTAAATTCCAACAGCTTAAGTAATTAAGACAGATCTCAGTGATTTTGACTATTGATGTTCTGCAGAGGCAATATGATGACCAAAATGAATCAAGTGGTTCTAGTTGAGACTAAGTGAAATTTTTAAACACAAACAAGAGCTTAAGCTCAAATACACCACCGATCCAAACACTCTTTTGAAACCGATTTGCATTGTAAACTAGACTACCTACTTGATATATCTCATTTTACCACTTAAACTAAATCTAGTGACCCTAATTACTACTAATTAAACATGTCTAAACTATTATTGACCACAAATACCAATATAAGCACAATATAAAACCGCATTAAAATGAAAATGAGATAACAAGCTCACAAGTGTCCCAAATTGTTTTGCAACTTAAACCAAACCCAATACCACTATTCTAATCCATTTCCAACCCATTCCAAGCTCTGCATTCCCAAATACCATTTCCATGCCCATCTTGCCTTCTCGGTTGACTTTTGTTGACCAACAACCAATGTTGCTTGAAATCGAATGATAAGCTCACTAAAAGCTATAAGAAGCTTCAATGAGCTTATTTGAATTTAAAACTAAGCTATTTGAAGCCCGAATTTAAGTACATGGAACTGAATTTTTCAACAAGAAACTCAAAATCATGAAACTTTAATATAACTCGAATTGATGCTTGAAAATAGCTTACAATGACAAAACAACTTAGGTTTAGTTCTTAAAGACAGAGATTACAACTTTAGAGCTTAATTAAAACTTAAACATGAAAAACGACATGCATAAATATTAAAAACTAAGTACCCTTCTCTCTTGCTTCTTCTTCTCTTTATACACTAAAAGCTTTTCTCTCACCTCTCTCGAATGATTCCCACTAATTTCCGAACCATTGGATCACTTGGTTGCATTTTGGCCATTGGATTACTTTTGGCGGAAAAATCGGTTTTGACTCATGAGCTCGAATTTGCAACTAGGGGGTGGCATTAATTGTGGTGTGAAAGGTTGGTGGAAATGATGATGGGGAGGGATAAGGAGAGATGATGGGAATATGCACGAGTTGAGCAGCAACTGGGAAGAAAGGATGGGATAAGGATTTTGAAAGGTGTTGACCAGGTTTCAAAAGGGAGGTCAAAATAGGTTTTGACAGGGGTCAATTGGTTTTGGCGGGGACCAAATGGTATGAAGGGTCATGGTTAACTTATTTTGACAAGGACCAAACTACAATTATCCAATTCTTGAAGGACCATTTCTGCCAATATACCAAAGTTCACACAAGGGTCACTTTTGACAAGTTCCAATAGTGCAAGGACTATTTTTGACATTTTCAAATTTTCAAAGGACCATTTGTGACAATTTCAAAACTTGAGGGACTAAAGTTGTAATTTTGCAATTTTTGATTTTAAGGACCAATTTTGACAACTCATGAATCCCTAAGGACTTAAAATGATATTTTTCTTTATTTAGATTTACCAGGACTGTTTCGACAACTTTTGAAACTTGACAACTTTATGAAACTTGATACGGGATATTTTGCATTTAAAACACATAATTATGCAAACTTTTGATGCATTTAAGGTGTTTTCGGATGTTTTTGCGGTTTTTGATATTTTTGAGACACTCATCACTAGCATAAAACCCTTTACATAAAACACTTAAAATTTGTGATATTTTTATCATTTAATGCTTGATGCATTTTCTAGAACTTGTGTTGCATTTCGAGATCGCTAGTGAGACTACACTTGTGTAGTTAGGAATAACTAAATGATAAGAGGCATTAGGATAACCCTTGTTTGATACCGTATTATAATTACTTCTTTCACATCGGTTGAGTAATTCCCCACACCCTTGCGTTGTACTCATCTTTAGTACACGATACCCCTAGTTAACCCCTCGAGCCTATCCTTTTCGCGGTTCTCGTGATGTTTCGGTTTTGAATATCAATGAAGAGCATTGTTTACAATCCACCCCAAATGTACACCCAAATCGCCTTAGCCTACCTTGTATGCACTCACTTTTAGTGCATTATTGTTATCATACTAAACCCTTAGTTCAATTATCTAGTTGCTTGCATAAGTTGCTAAGTCGAGTCATATACTTTGTACACAGTTTTGGGACGATTGGGACTCATGGGAAAAGTTAAATTTTATGAAGTGACGGGAAGGAACGTTAAATTCAAATTTCCTTTATTTACGTAATAATGTACTCCAAGTGTTTTGATCTTTTCAATTCGGGTCAAATTAGTGTTAGAGTAATAAAACCTCAAGTGTAGGGATGTGCCTATAAATCCCTATTATTTTGATGTTATCGTAGAGGACGGTAGAGTAAAAGTGTATGAAGAAAAAAAATAGAAAAAAAAGAGTGATTAAAAAAATGAAAAAAAACATACGGGCTACCATCCTACATCTATCTTTAAATTTATGTTTGTTTGTTTCAAGTTATCTATAGTTTAAAGTGTCGAATCTTGGCTTAGCAACACCATTCTCGTCATGCTTGTAACATAAAGATTTTTGACTTGCCACCACTAAATCGCCTATCCCACCAAACCTTTTGTTTCCCTACCGTAAGCCTAACGTTACAACCCTTTAAAAGATCTCTTGGATAGTTTTTTCTAGGTGCTTATGCCAAAGCGAAGGAGGTTTGATCTAGTCTCAATCCTATGGTAATCTATGTACTAGGACCGGTTAATGAGTGTTTATCTTCCATTTCCAACTTGATATATTTCATATACACCCGAGAGATGAGAGTATCCAAACACCACTTGTGAGGTGCTAGTATGTAATTTTCGTGCTTGTTATGACTTTTGCGAGGCTTATACGTGTTGTGAACTGTTCTAAACTAATGCTTCATGACCCCTAACTTATAAATTAATTGGCCAAAAGCACATTTGCTTGAGGACAAGCCAATACCAAGTGTAGGGATATTTGATAAGGATTTAAAAGGTACACTTTTGAGGGGTCATTTAAACCCTTAATTGATCACTTTTTTATCCGTTACTACTTAATTTCATTCCTTTTCACTTTTTAGGTCTCTTGAAGGCAAATTGTTGGAATGACACTTACTCGGACGAAAAGGCGAGAATATACGAAGAAAATGGCCAAAGTCAATAATCGAGACACTCAAGTCTTTGGGCCCAAGGGGCGGCATCACAGCTTAATAGCGACGCCGTCGCGACACACCTTGAGACGACTCAGAGAGCAAATTGCTATTTTGCACGTAACAGCATCAGGTTTAAAAGAGTAGGGCATCACAACTCAGACGGCCAAGATTTGGATCCCGACGGCGTCAGAGGATGAAGCCAACGGCCTCATAAGCATAAGGTGACGCCGTCACATAGTTGACGTGGCCAAGACGAAAACCAAATGGCGGCGACCCGACGGCGTCACAATTAAAGGGTGACGCCATCGCATATTGTAACTCTATATATAGAATTCGAATTTTCAGTATTTTAGAGAGATAGTTTTGTGGAGTAAAACCTAAACCGAACCTAAGCTTTCTTGGGTAGTATCTTAGGGTTCCATACCCTATTTTACAACAAGATAAGTGATTTACTTCATTAATTCAATTATGTCTTCAATTTTTTGTGTGTATGCTTGCATGTTTTCCATGTTCGGCTAATTTACTAGTGTGTTTGCTTAGATCTATGAAACCTAGATATTGAATATTGATTGGTTGTCTCTTATCTTAATTGTGATTGACCTAGTATTGCGATAGGTCATTCGTTGTGTTTTTAATGCTTGAGTAATCTTTGTGAACATTAGTTTATAATCACCTAGAGTTATTGTAGTCTAAACATCCAAAGATAACCTTAGAGTTAGTTTATGAATCCTAGAGATTTCGTAGGCAATAACGTTAAGGTAGTCTCAAAGAGTTAGGGAAAAACGCATACCCTACGACCTTAGAAGACACAACGCATTAAGAATAAGGACACGACAATTCAACCATCAATAGGAGATAACTAGGGAGTAATAGCATCTAAGTAAACACATCTTTAAATCATCATAAGAGCACACAACAATAGACATAGACTACACTCACCTTATTTTAGTTAATTAGATAATTAGATAAGTAGAGTAATCGGTAGAAATACCACCCCCCAAATCCAATACCCCGAGATTCGTACCTTTCAATTTTCTAAAAAAATATAAAAAAGATAAAAAATAATCTTCCTCAACCCCAACCTTAGCGTAGTAATTTCTCACTAGCATTCCTATTCCCCTAGAGAACGATATCAATTCCCGAGGCTTACCCTAATACTACACTACAACGATTAGGTTCACTACCTAGGGTGTTGAAAAACTTGCTTGACGAAAAGGAAGTTCCTTTGACCCCGAACGCGTGTTGTACGCGTATCAACAACTTATAGAAATGTATATGTATAACAAGAGTGTTTACATAATATTGACTTGTACTTATATATACATAGTATATATTGTAATGGGTAGAAGTCTAAGTATTTGACCCATTGACTAAATACATTGAATGTAGTTAGGTAAAACCCAAATTCCATGACCCATACCCATGGAGCATGATCCATAACCCATGACCAATTGCATGACATCAGGCATGAAGTCATGTTGGGTATTATCCATAACCCATGGAGCTAACCCATGACCCATTGACTAGAAGCATTGCATCTTCTAGATACATTGTATCTATTTGGAGACCCATGATCCAAAGTCTATGACCCATGATCCATGATCCATGACCCATAACCCATTTAGGAAGAGCGTTCAATGGATCCCCCAGATTACACTGGACGGATCCCTCATGTAAGGGATCCGTGGGATCCGGGGAATAGTAGAGTGTTTTTGCCTATAAATAGTGAGCCATTTCTTCATTGTTTCTTGCCACTTCCATATATAATTTCTCCTAGTATTTTAAACTCTCTAACCTCAGATCCAATGGATCTTTCTATGTAGTTTTGTGTTTGTGTGATTCTCTAGGTTCCTCTTAAAGGCGAGATCACCACCTCTTGAAGTCGAGCAAGCTCAAGTCCATGAGTTTCCAAGCTTCGTCATTATCAAGACTACTGAACTTCTCTTGTTGATAGTTCTTTCCTCCTCCGTAGAAGTGTTGTGTTGAAGGCTTTAGTGAAAGGTGCCAAAAAGGGTCAAGTCGAAGGCATTAGTGAAAGGTGCCGAATGTCCGTGTCAAAGGCATTAGTGAAGGGTCCTGAAGATCCGTGATGAAGGCATTAGTAAAAGGTGTTGAAGGATCCAGTCAAGGGCATTAGTGAAAGGTGCCAAGGGTGTATAATCGATATGGTGCATCAATGTACAACATAGATAGGTTGAGTCCAAGGATATTGATATCCTTGATGATATTGTAATAAGGAGTGTGTCTCCTTTGGGATAGGTGTTGTGTAGTGTTGGGTAGTAGTTCCTCCTTAGTAATGTAACTCGGAATCTAGCCTTGTACCGGATAAAGTGTAGGTGACGTTGTGGTAGGTTTGGTTCTACCTCATGGAAGAACTCAGTATCTAGCCGTGTACCGGATAAAGAGTCGGCGACGTAGTGAAGGCTTCTCCGCCACAAGGAGTTTGTGTTGTGTAGTGATTACAAACTCTCGAGTAGGTGACTCGGAGAGTGGAGTAGGGCAAGGAAGGTGTCCTTGAATCCGAACCACTATAAGTACTCGCGTTGTGGTTTTGTGCTTCTTACTCTTTGTCTTTGCATTATTTATTTGTATGCTTATCTATTAACATCAAACATACACATTTAATAGGTTGATGTACGTCTATCTAAATAGTTTAAAACAAAGTTTTAATCGGTAAAACTATTCAACCCCCCCTTCTAGTTTTCCACAATTGGTATTAGAGCTTCGTTATCAAGTTTCTTAAAGTATATTGTACTTTAAAAACTTGATACGATCCATGTATGATTGAAAACCACAAAGAAGGAAATTTCTTAAAAACAAAAATTCACGTTTTAAAAATCATCATATGCTATATTGTTGGATAATGATAGATCTTTCTAATATATTCCTAGTTAAGAATTCTTCATACAAGGATTTGGGCATCCTAGAAGATCATGAAGAATTTCGCATCGATATTTCTTTTTTCTTAAAAAGAATATATATAGCAAAGTTATGCTCTTTAATAACTTACTTACAAATAAATTATTCTTGTATAATTTCTAGCTTAATTAATAATATCGTTTCATATAAACATGCATAGATTAGTAGACTCATTACGTTTACTCATAAAATCACTAAAGTTGTTATCTATATTGAACCCATCATCAAGAATAGTATTCTTCGTTGATCTCTATAGACAAAAACTTCAAACTAGTGATAATGATATCTTAGCTATTCGAGAGCCTTGGTCATCATTTCTCACATAAGTTTGTTGACATTTCATCTATGTCAATAGTGTTCATGTGAAACTCCTCATATCATGATAAAATAGTATTTTATCATAATTCTTAAAACTTCTCAAAAATTATGATTTATTCATAAAAAGGGAACCTCGTCAAATAGGACTAGTAAAACACGTAAAAACCCCAAACCATAAGTTATAGAGCAAAAACACCAACTCTAGCCAAGAATTAGAACTCCCAAACCAAAGTTATCAAAGCTCACTTAAACTGTTAAACTGCTGATATGCCGGATCCCTGAGTTTGAACTAGGCGGATCCCTCATGCAAGGGATCCGTGGGAACCGGCACATCAAAAGACAGATTAAGTAGTAGATGATCACTGTGGAGTTCTATTCCTCACTTTACTCTCTCAAACTCACGAACATAAAAGCAAATTTACTGTTCATAGGAGTTCATTCATCATCTTTTCAAAGGAAACAATCACTTGTGTAAGTATGATCTTCACTACATTGTTATTTCCATTCTTTAATTCCTAGGAGTACAATTTTCATCTTTAGAAATTGAGCTTAAATGGGTTTATCACAATTTGGTATCACATTGTTTTCTAAGATAAACTAAATCAAAGAATCAACATTGTTAATACAAATTAAACTCATTTTTGAATTAAATGAAGATGTATTGAGCAAAATTGTGATGAATCCCATTAGCATACTATTCACACAATTAACACCACATTGTGGTTTTGATGTTTAGGACCAATCATGCCTAGCAATAGACAACAAGATTACCAAGACATGGCACATTACATTCCCATGTATCATCTAAAGGATGGCTTGAACCCGGATGACCGAAAAGCATTTAAAATGTTGGAAAAGAGATTATTCCATGAAGGGCGTGTAATTGATCCCTCATTCCCCAAGTCTTTGCGGGGATTAATTTCCAATGCCTCTTGAGCATCAATGAACAAATTTTTCCGGTGTTTGTCGTAGAATTCTACAAAAGCATGAGAATCATTTGAAATGAAGATGGAACAATTTCGATAGCTTTTATCATCAATGAGCATGAATTCACCTTCAATCTTGAAGAGTTTGCTAGAATACTTCGTGTCCCTTGTCGAGGAGTATGCATGTACTCGAATGAATGGTCATTGGCCGATCTTCATGACATGGTTGATCATCACGAGGTATACTTCACACCTCTCCCGGAACCGGCTATGGTAAGAGATACCGTCTTCATGGAAAAAGCCTCTCCATTAAGAGTCACTAGAAAGTCCAAGGTCATCTATAGAGATCCTTTTCAAATGGAGCTTTCAGAGATGTTCCTATTATACAAGAAATGTGAACTAGTGTTGAGGGATAACGTCCTATGCCTGGTGGGAAACAAGGATCATCCCAGCGCTTACCTAATTTACATGATTTATTAACTTGTTACCGGGACTCATTTCAATCTCGCCTATTACATGGTCAAACGGATGGCAAGTGTGAGAAGGACGGACAAGATGGTGCTCCCCTATGCCATGCTCTTGACTCGCCTAGCCAATTTTGTCTTTGCTCTAGATCCATCTCCCTACTTCGATGACCACACCTTTTGCAACAAGGTCATGGTGCCCTTGTCAGATGAGACGACTACAAGGATTATGGTTGAAGGCAAGAGACCTCACACACCAACGGACTCATCAGATGAAAGAGAGGGAGAAGGAAGCAACCCCATTGGCAGCGTTCAACTTGACCCCCTAGCATACATTGACCAACTGCCAGACATCCCGAGCCCTTCACAAGAATTTCAACAAACTAAGGGGATGTTCAAATGTTTTGCTAACTTCCTCATGAAGAAGAAGAAGTAGGGGTGAAGGGGTGAAGAATGAAGAGTAGAGGCGATGGAGTAGGAGTTTGAAGGGGAAGGAAGGTAAGGTCGTGGACCTTAATTTGTGAACAATGGTCTGTAAAACAACTTAAACAATATTTCTGTAGTTTAGGACGTAGCTCTAAGTATATGGTATGACATGAGCTAAAATGTTCTAACCTAGGAACCCAAAAATGAGAATTTTATGACAACTTGATCACAATCAAGAAGTCGGTCCCGTTCATTTTACTTACCTTCTAGTCGCCCTTACTTACTATGAGTAATATTTGTTTCTTTCATATTTGATTATTGAATGTAGAAATGATTAGGATGAGTAATTGCTAAAGAGTGCAAAATCTGCACATTTCTTTGAAGCTCTTGGTCAACGATGAGCGGATCCTGAGCTATAACTAGCCGGATCCCTCAGATGAGGGAACCGTGGGATCCGGGAAAACAGACAAGGAATTTTTACACTTTCACTCCAATCCAATCCTCTAGACCTTATCATACTAGCTAAACATGATACTTTAGGATCACTTAAGTCTTCTTTAAACTCAGTAGGTCTCACACTCACTCATAGCTAACATAGGATCACACTCTAGGTATTTTTGATTTATCACTTCACCAAAACTCACCATATTTTCGCTCCAATACTCACACATTGTTCCTAACGTCCCAAAACACTTAGTTTGCTATTTCTCTTAATTTTGACAAGTTGATTTTAGTCATCTTTACCTCAAAATAGGCTGAAAACTAGTTTTTGATTTCTTTTTATTTTTTAAGAATTTTTTAAATTTTTCTTAAGCCACCATCTGATCTCTAGGATCAATTTTCCTCATTTGTCATCCTCAAATCAATAGTATCATCGTTAAATACTTAGTTGCACTCTCAAAAAGTCCACTTTCCTACCAAAACCCATCACTAGGTATCCTCACTCCTTATGGTTGGACATTTAAAGTCCCATATCATTTAAGACATCTGAGGGAAGTCAAACCCTCAAGATTTATAGGTACTAGACCTTAAAAGAACATAATCACTCCACCACTTTGATGTCTGATAGACGGATCCCTAGCTTATAACTAGACGGATCCCTAATGAGAGGGAGCCGTAGGATCCGGGTCTCCAGAACAGCTTATGATCAGTTTTCTCTTCCAAAATTCAAACTCTCTTTGGTAGCCTAAACACTTTTACTTGCCATTAAATGACTCCCTAGAATAGAACAACTCTATAGTTGACCTTGGTGCATGCCAAAATTCTTAGTGGTCAAGAATTTAATTCATTAACTCAACTTCATCCTTTATAAAACAAGCATTCTTATGAGCTTAAGCCACCATTCATAACACAACCCAAAAATCAGTAGCTAAGACTTCTATCACATCCTCTCTTTCACTATGACTAAAGCATCTAGCAAGAACTCTTCAACCAAAGGTTCATCCAAAAGGAATGCTTATATGGTTCATGATATATCCTCTACCGAGTCATCCCCCGTAAGAAGTATAAATGCTAGAATTCCTTCTCAACAAACTCAATCAACCAAAACTAGAAAAACCGCTAGGATTAGCATTCGACCTTTTGAGTTGGAAAGGCCTTCATCAAGCACTAAACCAAACACTCCTAGCTCTAGTAAAACACCCAAGCCTTCATTTCTAGAACCTAGATTACATTCCTTTACCGAACCTCTTTCCCATCCAAATCTCTACTCATTAGAAGACTTGCCACTAAGGACTTCCCACTCACCAACTTTCTCGTTAAATAGGGAACCACCTTCATCACCAAATAGTCCATCTTTGGAGACAAGAAATCACCAAAGACCCAACCATATAGAGGACTTCCCATCATCACCATCATTTTTAGTTGAACCACACCCTACGTCGTTCAACTCACCTTCCATAATTCCATCATCCTTTGTGGAGCCTCCTCAAAACATACCACCTCCTCCGGTTCCTAGTCATGATAATAATTGCTCTAATTGTCAGAAGTACGAAATGAGTTGCATTTCATGTTTAATCATCTTCTTGAACGATTG
Source organism: Chrysanthemum lavandulifolium (assembly GCA_022545495.1). Classification (NCBI taxonomy): domain Eukaryota; kingdom Viridiplantae; phylum Streptophyta; class Magnoliopsida; order Asterales; family Asteraceae; genus Chrysanthemum; species Chrysanthemum lavandulifolium. Next base: position 247,750,156 of record CM040240.1, on the reverse strand, counting down.
GACCAAATCAACAAGTCTACTCGTCCTTAGAATTCAAGCACTTTGATGCTTTTTAAGTTTTCGTCAATTCTTAGAATTATTAGAAAATGTATTACATGTTTTTGTCATTCTCTTAGTTTTAGAGATATATATATCATTTCTCGTATTTTTATTGAATGAAATTACATGTTATATGCATATTATCTTGAGAATATGTTTGGTGCCTTAATACATAACTCATTTAAACATTAACGCCACATTTTACATCACCATTGCTGTCTTAAGTATGCAGGTGACGGATCCCTCATTTTAGCCTAGACGGATCCCTCCCAGGGAGGAACCGTGGGATCCGTGCAACAGAAGACTTTTTTTATTACTAACTTGAGTCTCATTTGCAGGAAATTATACACTTGTTTTCTAACCTTTTTTTTGTAGATTTTCAATATACATATGAAGACTTTGACACCCTTAGCTAGGGGGAGTTTCTTGTCAAAGCAAAACATTGCAAAAACAATTGCAAATCAATTGCAAAATCATTTGCATTACTTTCACAATAGGATTACATTACTTGACGTCCTACTCACAAAGGAGCACTCGTCAATGGGGAGCTTGTTCGTCAAGAAGACGAAACCATTTGCAAACATAATTGCAAATCACTCACTTAGTATTCCTATTTACTTGACGCCCTCACAAAGGGATGGACCGGTCAAGGGGGTGCTAAGACAAGAATTCTTCTCTTCTCTTAACTCGCTATTTTTCATATTTTTACTTTTCACATATTTTTCTTAAAACAATGTGTTAGTTTCTTTTCGACGCTCTTTTTGTTTCGACAAAAAGGGGGAGAAGAGAGTAAAAACTCCAATTCAAACTTTTACGAATTTTAGTTTTTCCTTGAAATAATTTCATGTTTTGTCATCAACAAAAAGGGGGAGATTGTTAATACAAATAAGCCTTAAAAACGTTTATTTATATTTTATTATCTTCCAATGTTTTGTCGATAACAAACGTAAAATCATTTTAACGAAACAAATAAAATACGTAACTTGTTTGAGACAATAGTTTACTAACACACTTACGCTTTCATATAAAACACTAAACAAGTAATATTGTTTACAACTTATAGAAATGCATATGTATAACAACCAGTGTTGACATAATATGGACATGTAGTTATATATACTTAGTATATATTGTAATGGGTAATGTAATGGGTAGAAATCTAAGTATTTGACCTATTGACTAAATACATTGAATGTAGTTGGATAAAACCCAAAGTCCATGACCCATACCCATGGAGCATGACCCATAACCCATGACCCATTGCATGACATCATGCATGAAGTCATGTTGGGTATTATCCATAACTCATGGAGCTAACCCATGACCTATTGACTAGATGCATTGCATCTTCTAGATACATTGTATCTATTTGGATACTCATGATCCAAAGTCCATGACCCATGATCCATGATCCATGACCCATATCCTATTTAGGAGGAGCGTCCTAAGGATCCCCCTATTTACACTGGACGGATCCCTCATGTAAGGGATCCGTGGGATCCGGGGAACAGTAGAGTGTTTTTACCTATAAATAGTGAGCCATTTCTTCATTTTTTCTTGCCACTTACACACATAATTTCTCCTAGTATTGTAAACTCTCTAACCTTAGATCCAAAGGATCTTTCTATGTAGTTTGTTGTTTGTCTGATTGTCTAGGTTCCTCTTAAAGGCGAGATCACCACCTCTTGAAGTCGAGCAAGCTCAAGTACATGAGTTGCCAAGCTTCGTCATCATCAAGACTACTGAAGTTCTCTTGTTGATAGTTCTTTCTTCCTCTGTAGAAGTGTTGTGTTGAAGGCATTAGTGAAAGATGCCAAAAAGGGTCAAGTCGAAGGCATTAGTGAAAGGTGCCGAAGGTTCGTGTCAAAGGCATTAGTGAAGGGTGCTGAAGATCCATGATGAAGGCATTAGTGAAAGGTGCTGAAGGGTCGAGTCAAGGGCATTAGTGAAAGGTGCCATGGGTGTATAATCGATATGGTGCATCGATGTACAACATAGATAGGTTGGGTCCAAGGATATTGATATCCTTGATGATATTGTAATAAGGAGTGTGTCTCCTTTGGGATAGGTGTTGTGTAGTGTTGGGTAGTAGTTCCTCCTTAGTAATGGAACTTGGTATCTAGCCTTGTACCGGATAAAGGTAGGCAATGTTGTGATAGGTTTGGTTCTACCTCGTGGAAGAACCCGGTATCTAGCCTTGTACCGGATAAAGAGTATGCGACGTTGTGAAGGCTTATCCACCACAAGGAGCTTGTGTTGTATAGTGATTACGAACTCTCGAGTAGGTGACTCGGGGAGTGGAGTAGGGCAAGGAAGGTGTCCTTGTAGCCGAACCACTATAAATACTCGCGTCGTGGTTTTGTGCTTCTTACTCTTTGTCTTTGCATTATTTATTTGTATGCTTATCTATCAACAAACAACATACACATTTAATAGGTTGACGTAAGTCTGTCTAAATAGTTTAAAACAAAGTTTTAATCGGTAAAACTATTCAACCCCCTTCTAGTTTTCCACAATTTGTATCAGAGCTTCGTTACCAAGTTTCTTAGAGTATATTGTACTTTAAAAACTTGATATGATCCATGTATGATTGCTTTCATTGTCAACATTTCGAAGGACTAGTCCATGAAGTACGTGATTAATTACGTTTCATGTTCTATCACCTTCTCGAATATTTTGATGAGGTCAACAAATCTACTCGTCCTTAGAACTTAGAAATACAAGCACAATGGTGCTCTTCTCTAGTCTTAGGCAAAACTTAGAAACGATAGAAAATGTACTACATGTTTGTATCAATCTCATGTTTTATTGAATGAAACTACATGTTGTATGCTATATAGTCATGATAATATGTTTGGTGCTATAATACATAACTCATTTGGATGTTAACATCCTTTTTACATCTACATTTCTGTCAAAAGTATGCAGGTATACACGGTTCCCTCATTTTTGCCTAGACGGATCTCTCACAGGAAGGATCCGTGGGATCCGTGCAACAGAAGTATATTTTATCCCTAATATGAATCTCATTTACAGGAAATTATGCACCATATTCTTGTTTTCTAACCTTTATTTTGTAGATTTTCAAAATACACACGAAGACTTTGACACCCTCAACAAGGGGGAGCTTTTCGTCAAAGCAAAGCATTGCAAAAATGCTTGCAATACATTCACTTAGGTTTTCTATACTACTTGACGTCCTCCTCAAAAGGGAGCACTCATCAAGGGGGAGCATTTCGTCAAAGACGAAACCATTGCAAACATACTTGCAACACACTCGTTTAGTCTTCCTAACTACTTGACGCCCTCAACAAAGGGGAGCATCCGTCGAGGGGGAGCTAAGATTAGAATCTTTCTCTCCTCTTACTCTCTATTTTTTCATTTTGTTACTTTTCACACGTTTTTCTCAAAATAATGTGTTAGTTTCTTTTCGACGCTCTTTTTGTTTCGACAAAAAAGGGGAGAAGAGAGTAAAAACTCCAATTCAAATTTTTATGAATTTTATTTTCTTCTTAAAATAATCTTATGCTTTATCATCAACAAAAAGGGGGAGATTTTTAATACAAATAAACCATAAAAACTTTTATTTATATTTTACGATCTTCTAATGTTTTGTCGATAACAAACGTAAAATCATTTTAACGAAACAAATAAACTGCGTAAATGGTTTGAGTCAATAATTTACTAACACACCTTTACTAAACATATTAAAACCATATCAAAACATGTTTAGTAAATAAGTTATATAAAACCAAATACATTTTTATATAAACACTAAACAAGTAATATTATTTACATCTTATAGAAATGCATATGTATAACAACTAGTGTTTACATAATATAGAAATGTACATATATACTTTGTATATATTGTAATGGGTAAAGTAATGGGTAAAAACCAAAGTCCATGACCCATGACCCATGATCCATTGACTAGGTACAATGAATGTTGTTGGGTAAAAACCAAAGTCCATAACCCATACCCATGGAGCATGATCCATAACTCATGACCCATTGCATGACATCATGCATGCAGTCATGTTGGGTATTATCCATGATCCTTGATGCAAAGTCGATGACCTATGACCCAAGATCCATAACCCATTGACTAGGTACATTGCGTCTTGTTGGGTACCCATAATCCATTACCCATAACCCATGGTTCATAACCCATAACCCATAACCCGGTTTGCAACCCGAAATTCAGACTAAAGCGACCCAAGAGGCGGATCCTGTCTTTGACTAGCGGATCCTCTAGGAGGGATCCGTGGGAACCGTGGGACAGTAGACAAGTTTTTGTCTATAAATAGTGAGTCATTTCTCTCTTGCTCACTACAACTTTACACATACTTTCTCTTAGTATTGTAACATCTCTAACCTCTAATCCAAAGGATCATTCTATGTAGTTTTATGTTTGTGTGATTCTCTAGGTTCCTCTTTAAGGCGAGATCACCACCTCTTGAAGACGTGCAAGCTCAAGGTCATGAGTTGCTAAGCTTCGTCATCATCAAGACCACTGAAGTGTTTCTTGTTGATAGTTCTTTCCTCCCTCCATATAAGTGTTGTGTTGAAGGCATTAGTGAAAGGTGTCAAAGGGTGTGTCGAAGGCATTAGTGAAAGGTGTCGAAGGGTCGTGTAGAAGGCATTAGTGAAAGGTGCCAAGGGTGTACATTTTATATGGTGCATCGATGTGCAAGTTAGATAGTTTGGGTTAAAAGGATATTGATATCCTTCTAGTGTTGTAACAATGAGTGTGTCTCCTTTGGGGTAGTTGTGTTGTGATGTAGTGTTGGGTAGTGGTTCCTCATTTGAAATGGAGCTCGGTATCTAGCCTTGTACCGGATAAAGTGTAGGCGACGTTGTGATATGTTTGGTTTTACCTCGTGGAAGAACTCGGTGTCTAGCCTTGTACCGGATAAAGAGTAGGCGGCGTTGTGAAGGCTTCTCCGCCACATTAAGGAGCTTGTGTTGTGTAGTGCTTACGAACTCTCGAGTGGGGTACTCGGGGAGTGGAGTAGGGCAAGGAAGGTGTCCTTGTAGCCGAACCACTATAAATACTCGTGTCATGGTTTTGTGTTCCTTTACTCTTTATCTTTGCATTACTTACTTATACGCTTATCTATCAATATCCAACAAACATATCAAATAGATTGACATAAGTCGATCTAAATAGTTTAAAACGAAGTTTTAATCGGTAAAACTATTCAACCCCCCTTCTAGTTTTCCACAATAATAAATCACGACTTATATATTATTTTTCTTATTTTTTTTAACTAAAAAAAATTAGATGATACGGATGCGGGCAGAGAGCACTTCCGCGGGGACGACTATTCCTGACCGCGATATTCTGCGCCCCGTGATCGGTGGTAAGCAGCGCGGTCATATTCCTGGCATAGGTCGAGTGTTACCCGGCGGTGGTCGGAAGACGACCCTCAGCGCCTCACGAGCTCGCGAGCAAGCCTCCGTGTCCTCGTTGAAGGAAACAGTGCAGAAGCAAGCCGAGGAGCTACAGACCCGAGAGACCCAAGTTGATCAGATGATGGAGTTTTTGAGGTCTCAGCCGGGTTGGGTTGATCAGCTAGCGAGTGGCATGCCGGGGACATCGGGATCACATGATGCTTCACAGGGTGAGTCTCGAGGTACCGGGGAGGGGAGTGGGGGTAGTGAGGGGAGTGGGGAGTAGCATATGGGTTGTTTCATGGGTCGGTTTATATTTACTTTGGGGTTATGGAAAAATTTGTGGAGATTTACATGGATTATTATGTGTTTATGTAGATTATGTGTTAGGATTCCCACTAAATGGATTACGCGTACAATAATGTACAGTTTTGGCCGCCGGTCCCACAAGTCCCCACCAAAAGAGGAACATTGTCCCCGCCAAAAGTATCGACAACTAGGTTTTGGCGGGGACTTGTCCTCGCGGAAAGTTATTAGCGGGGACATGTCCCCGCCGAAAGCTTCAAAAAGTCCTGGCCGAAAGCGGTCAATGTCGTAGTGTAACTTAAAAGAGATTCAATAACAAGCCTCATGAAGTAAACATTTAGTGCACATGGTCAAATTCTGACTAAAATAGTATTGTTTTTGAAAATCAATTAGATGAATTCAGTTATCTATGCTATAGCAAAGGAACTGCAGGTGGAAAAATGGGTAGGTCTCTTAAGAGGCTATCAACATTGAGTATATAATGTATTAACTCTACACAAATATCGTATCTAATCATTCAAAACTGCAACCATCAGATATATTGTTTTTATATGTAATAACGTTAACACACAAAGAACCGACTACCATAATGCCCATTGTAAGAAATTACATTATTGGCTGGCAGGCAGCTAAGGGTACTGGCAATGGAGGACGGCATGGCACGGTTTTAACCCATGCCGAGCGGCAACACCGCCGCCACCAAAGCAGCATGGGTGAAGCATGGATGATTTCGGGATATAATGCCGCTGAATCATGGGAGATAAGGTGGAATCTTTTTGGTGGGTGGACATGTATTTATCTTCTGTGTAACCTCACCATCTTCGTCTTCAGTTTTAGCTACATTCATGTTAGTATCAGTTGTCACAGTAGTTGTGGTTGTTGCAACAAAGAAGAAACTGTCAGTGTAACTACACATATCCGACACTTCTTGATCAGAAACATGCTCTTGTGTTGGTTTCTTTACCGTTGCATCATGGCTGGTGTTGTTTTTATAAAGAGTTTGTGGGGTTTCTTGCTTTGTTTTCTCTTCTTCTGATGGTGGTGTAGGATAATTATGTTTTGGTTGTGGTGTTGGTGGTTGTTTGTTTGTTTTGGTGTCAGTGGTGCTTAAACAACAGCCCATTTAGTGTGTGTTTTGGTGTGTGAACTGGTACTATGATGGAGATGCTGTAAGCAATATAAAAAATGAAAAAATAAAATTAGGTGAGGCATGGGATCATGGTTGCCATTAAAAAAGTATGGTGAGACATAAATGAGTTGGAATGATATTATTGGTGAGTGGTGAGGCATAGGTGAGGCATGGGATCATGACTGCCACCACCCTAATGTCAATGGTTGACAAAAGGGACGACGTGGTAACAACTGATCATTCTTATCCATCCTTTTTATGGTTCTTTCACTTTTAATTATCTTCCAAGTTCTGAAACTTTAAGTGCTTGGATCAGTTAAGTTGAATATTCATATGATTATTTAATCGGAAAACAATGGCGTCCTTCATGAAAGAAATAAAACATGTTGAAATCCAACTTATTATCACGTACAAGAGAACATTTTCTTTGAGTTCCACACAATGTGTATTGGTTACATTAATTTGCTAACCTCAAGGTAAAGTGACACACATAAGAAGTAACTTCATGTAGATCTAACATATATTATTGTCTACATATATGTATTGTCGGCAGCTCCGGTGTGAACGACCCAATCTATATTATTCAATATATTAGTAACAATAGAAATAAGGAAAAAAGCTATAAATTCATAATGTACTTTACAAAAAAACTCATTATGCTCTATCTATTTCACTTATTGTCATAATACATAACCGTTTTCATTTTATTCGGTTATATTATGTCCGTTTTTATCCGTTTTGACGTGGATAATAAAAACGGTTTTTATCCGTAATATTTTATGTCCGTTTTTATCCATTTTGACGTGGATAATACAAACGGTTTTTATCTGTTTTTATCCGTTTTATCCGTTTTTATCTGGATAATACACCGGTGCAATGAATTGATGTATATTGGAAATCAGATACTTCCAATCAGGGACGGAGCTAGGGGTGCCCGCGGGTGTACGTGCACCCTATGGAATTTTTTGATATAGTGTTAATTTTTGAAAAAATTATCGATTTTTTAAAAATGTATCTTAAATGCACCCGGTGCATCAAAATGTGTTTCTAGTATTATTTAGTTGTTTTAATTACAAATAAAAAATATATAGAATTTTGTAAAAGCTCCAATATGACAAAAGCCCAAAGATAAAACGAATTTAATAAATTAAAGCACAAAAGCCCAAAGATAAAATAGGTTTATCACTGAAACAAGTTTATTCATTATCTTAACGATAAAGATTTCGCTAATTTGGATAGTATTGCCGAACTTGCTGAGAAGATGGTGGATAAGAAAAAGCATACATCTTATCCTTTGGTGTATCGGTTGTTGAAGTTGGCTTTAGTCTTGCCTGCTGCTACTGCTACTATTGAAAGATGTTTTTCTAAAATGAAGCTCATTAAAACTAATTTGCGTAATCGGATGGGCGATGATTGTTTTAACGGCGCTTTAACTTGTGCTATAGAGAAAGAACTTATTAACGTTAAAAATGAGGGTGTACGTAAGCGTTTTTTTGCTATGGGAGATCGTAGAATCACTAATTAGAAGGTAATATGTTCATTTATTAATCGTTTTTATGAAATCTTCGTTTTATTCCACTTTTTAACTATTATATTATGATTCAAAAAAATTTGTGCACCCAGTCATATTTGTTACTGGCTCCATCAGTGCTTCCAACAAGAAGCTAGTGAGTAAAAATAGAAAACGCTTCTGCACATATGATTGCTTGGAATACTCATTAAGTGGACATCCTTTCTCGTTTATAATGAGTTTTAAGCTAACAAATTGGCACTCGAGCTAATTACAATGTCCACAGTTATAATGCGTGTCCAAAGTCAACTAAAGAGAGCTGATAACAACAATTTAATTTAATGTAATTATGTGATCAAAACATTTAGGCTTACGCATACTAAGGGCTGACTTTGAGCATCACATTCACATAGCTTATAAAGTTAACTTGAAACAATTACTTAATTTGGGTATCCATCTTTTTTTTTTTTATTTATTTATTTTTTTTTTTGAAATATGGGTACTTATCTTTCAATTTTGGTCTTCTTTGGGCTGTGATTACCATTTTACCCTTTTAGGGTAAATTATATAAATGGTCCCCGTGACTGACAAATATTGCATCAACCATCCCTGAAATTTTTAAGTTCCACAAATCGTCCTTATCTTTGCAATAAATAACACTCATAGTCTTTTTTTTCACTTTTTCGTCTGATTTTTTAGATTTTCGTTCGTTTTATTATGTTTTCGTCCGTTTTCTTACGTTTTCGACTATTTTTTCCGTTTTCGTCTGTTTTTTTACGTTTTCATCCGTTTTTTACGTTTTCGGCCACTTTTTAACGTTTTCGTCTGTTTTTTTACGTTTTAGTCCGTATTTTTACGTTTTCATCTATTTTTTTACGTTTTCGTCATTTTTAGGTTTTTGTCCCTCTTTTTCGTTTTCACCAGTTTTTTATGGTTCTTTTACGTTTTTGTCCGTTTTGTATGTTTTCGTAATTTTTTTTATGTTTTCGTAATTTTTTTTACGTTTTCGTTTGTTTTTTTACGTTTTCGTCCGTTTTTTTTATGTTTTCGTCTGTTTTTTACGTTATTCATCCCTTTTTTTACGTTTTCGTCTTTCTTTTTACTTTTTCATTCGCTTTTTAAGTTTTCGTCTGTTTTATTTACGTTTTCGTTGTTTTTGTAAGTTTTGTTAGGATTTAGAAAATCCATAGTGAAGAGTCGGTCACCCCAACTGTAGTCTAGCATATGTTAGCTCGTAGACATTACGTTATTTAGTTAGTTATTTAGTTTAGAGCAACACCGTGGAGGACGGATGTGTCTTTACCCACTGTATGTCTGATCCACAGTCCGAAGGAGGACGTGTAGTATGTAACTATAAATACCCTCTACCTCCCAAGGTAGAGGGTTGGACCTTTCATTCAATCTAACCTTCTTTCTTTTGTTTACTTTCTCTCTCTAGAAAGGATCCCATCTTTCACTTTCTCTCTCTAAACTCTATTCCATACGTCCCTATATGTGATTGATTGTGTGATTGTGAAAACCAATATGTTACAATTGGTATCAAGAGCCATGGTTTGATCATTCATCTTTCATGTTCTTGGATTTCTAGTGGTTTTCGTAAGGTTTTTGGGTTTGAATGAGTTTAGAGTATTTTGCATCATTTGGATCATTTCTAGTGTTAAAGTTTGGATTTTGATAGTACTTTTGTGTTTAAAATCATTATAAGTGTTTAGTTTTGAGTTGGAAGGCTTGAATCATCGTGGTTGGGCTGTTTTTGGATTGAAAAATGGTGTTTTTTGGATATTTCTAGGATGCGATTTGTCTCTCTGATATGGATTCATCCATGCGATTTTTCCTAAGTTTTATGCGATTTGTCTCTTCTGAGTTTGCTTATTGAAGCGATTTGTCAGTTTCAGAGAAGCGATTTGTTCAGATTCGATGTATCTAAAGCGATTTGTCACTTAAGAGGTTTGTCAATTAATAGATTTGTCAACTTAAGCGATTTGTCCCTTAAGCGATTTGTCATCATCGCGACTTATCCCTTAAGCGATTTGTCATCACTGAGATCTGTCAATTCCTGCTATTTGTCTCTAAACCTAACATACATAACCCTTGTTTTCAAACCATAACACCAAATTCATCTTTACTTCCTTCTCATCCTCTAGTTCCTTTACTACATCCTACTTCTCACTCTCTTACGGTTTGGTCTTGATTTTAGTAAAATCCCTCGAAAGATTCTATTTCTCGGTTTAAATCACAGACTTGTAAAATCCCGTGTACACAACAACATCATGTCTTACACTCATGATTCAGTGATTTCGAAAGTACTTAAATTGTATCATGATGTGGACAACAATGATAATGTATGCTACACTAAACGGTTAAAGATGATTGAATCAATCAATGAGGATGTGAGATCTTCGTGTTCAGAGTCTGAAGAGAGAGAATTGCACCTGTTTAGACTACATAATGTCATGCTAAAGGAAAGTAGCGTTGAACCTTATCAACAACTTCACTCACATCTCATGTTACTCATACCGATAGGAATGGAACAAACATGCAGTGCCCTTTTCCGTCAAGATTTATCCACATTAACGGGAACATTACTATTCAACTTAGAACAATTGGAGCAACAACTTGATAAAGAAAAGGTTCAAAAGGATAGTTCGGTCTTTTGCTTCAAGTGACCCACAACCAATTTGTCATTCATCGGTGGGAATTTACATCGATTATGATCAAGACATGACTAAAATGTCTTTCAAGAGACACACCGGAATGGAAATTAAGCGTGTTCATAGAGACACTTATCCATCTAATGGATAATGTGGAGAAGTATATTGAGGAAGTTACTCGGAAAGATGAAAAAGTGGATGAGAGTGCAGTGCGGTTGAGAGATAGTTGTGATGAGTTGGGTAATGTATCAGTTGAAGAATCGGGTGTTGTTGAATGCAGAATGTCAGAGAAAACAAATAAGGATGTAACCAGCTGTTCAGTTACTCCTAACATACAAGAAGTAGATGCAATAATCACAAAGGGGAATGAATGTCGGGCACAATCAAAAGATTGTAGTGTTGAGTCAGGTAAAGCACCAGATGATGGATCAGTTGACATTGAATACACAGAGATAGATAAGCTTGACATAGCCAGCGGTCCAGTGACTCTTATTACACATGATGTGGATGCAGATATCAGACCGAAAATTGAACAGGTGTCATGTAATGAGGTACCCTTAACTGTTCAACATAGTGCATCTGCTAAAGTACTTAAACAAGCTGATCCTGATGCTGAACATGACTTTGATAAATGTCACAGAATCGAGGCGTAGTCCGAGATTAAGTGTTTTAAAACAAAAGATATGGTTGATAAAAGGTTTTGATGAACTTTCAAACAAATTCTCAAATCTTGAAAAACATTGCATTTCACTTGAAATTGCGATACATAGTAAAGAAGAAAGTTTTCAACTTAACAAACCATGTAAAAATCGGAACTTCACGAATTCGTGAACTTTTGAAATTAACACTTTGAAATATCGACTTCAAGACAAAGACTCAACCATTTACAATCGAAGAAACATATTTACATCACGAATTTGAAAAGTAATTTAGTCATGACTAAACAAGACATTGATGCTATTAAAACAAGAAATAATGAATTGGAAATTCATGTGGCTAAATTACTTAAGAAAAATGAGACTTTGAAAAAACATCAAAAGGACCTAAGCAACTCTATCAATGAAACTAGAACTAAGTCCGTGGAACAAACAAAATCTTTGATAGCAAACATTGATGAACTCAAAGCTCAACTTCAGGATAAGAGCTTTGCGATAGTTGCCTTAAAGAATGAGCTTTGAAAAACTGTAGGGAAAAGTGTGAACACTAAGTTTACAAAACCATCAACCTTGGGGAAGCCAGTTTCTCATTCCATTAGAGACCGGTCTGTTGTTAGGCAGCCTACTGCATTTATATCTGAAAGAACAAAATTCTCAAAAACAAGGGTTGCCTCCTAAGTTGATGTGAAACATGTTTTGTCAAAACCAGTCACTTCACCTTATTTGCCTAAGAATTCACATAATATGAATGGCTTGTTCAAGAACTATGATCTAGAAGAAGCTAGAAAAAATGCACAGATTCGAAAAGATGGAATTTTAGGTGCTAGACCTAGGGTGATGAATTCTACGAGATTTCAAGGCACTGCTAGTAGTTTTAAACCATTACCTAGGAACACTCAACTAAATACTAGGGATTGGCTTGGATTTAAGAGTAGTTGCGTTTCGAATAAAGCTATTCCCATAGCAGATCACTCTAAGAACTCTAGATCATTTTTTGAATCCAAACAAGTTGTTTGCTCAAATTGTCTGAAATGCATCTTTAAGGCAAATCATGATAATTGTTTTTCAAAATCCCTAATGAAAGTAAATGCTCATGCAAAGGTTCAACCTGTTAAGTCTAGGATTTTCACTAAGTCATCTACTGTGCATATGAAGCAAAAAAAACCGAAAACTTCGCCTAAATGGATACCAACTGCTAAATCTTTGGAAACTAGGAAAAATGATAAGTCTTCCACTATGCATAAGAATATCAACAATCCTAGAACTTGCCATAAGTGGATACCATCTGGTAGAATGTTTATGGATGTTGGACTTAGGTGGATACCTACCGGAAAGTTGTTCACCGATGGCAAAATCAAGGTTGACCGTGAAACCCCAAAGGGTTTGGATACTAATGTCACTAACCAATATATATGCAATCAAGCTTGTAAAGTTAGTGTAGGTAGTCCTTACTCTGTTGCAGATACTTCGATCCTTCAATACATGGACTGGTTTAAAGTATGGATAACAAAAGGATTGATATCTCATAACTCACGGGTTCAAGTAACTCAACCTTGATATTCGATCGGCAATGACGTTTGTTCACATCAGTTCAGGCCTCGTACTTCATCATTATGGCGTCTGCAGATAACACTTCAGGCCCCGTTCCTCAAAGAAAAGAAAGGCGTACAATTCAGTGCGTTTTATCTTCAGTTTAATAGAAATTCTCTCAAGAATGACCATCCTCATCTACATTCTCCATCAACGAGCTTCATGTGTTTCCTATGCTCATTCAGTCATCAAGTGGATCTACGTTCATTGGAGTATATTCTTATTCACTTGTTCAAATCAAAAATGGCAACTCCAGATGCAATTTTTGAGGGGGAGAAGTGTGAATAAAATGACAGTTATCAAATGGATCTACTTACCGGTGATTGTATTCTTACTCACTTGCTCAAATCAAAAATGGCATTGGCAACATCATATGCAACTTTTGAAAGGGGAAGTGGATCTACATGTTGATGGATATTTGTATAATGGTCATACGCCTAATGTTTCACTTACTAAGGATAACTGGGATGTATTGTTTGGGATTCATTGGGGGATTCAACCGGTTCACCTTCTTTAATTTCCATTGATCAAGATGCACCATCTAAGAAGTAAAACTCAGACCACTCAAGAAGCCTAATCTCCAGTTATTCCTCAAGGCGTTGTTAATGAATATCATTATAGTTGCACTCATGAATAATGATCCGCTCTTTGGTATTAGTTTGCCAAATATTCATGGATTATTGTTCATGAATAATGATCCTCTCTTTGGTATCCCTTTGCCAAATCTTCACGGATTATTGTGCACTCTGTAAATCAACCACATGAACATTAAGGAAAATGACTACCTCATCCGCTTGAAGACATTATTGGTGAATCTTCCAGATCAGTCTCTATATGTATATCTTTAGGAAGATGGAATTGATGTTGAGGAATCGTTTGATCCAGTTCATTCAATGGATCGATGTTCATCCGATTGTATGTTTATTCACGGGTTGGGGATTTGACACAAGTTGATTACTTCAGAGTTAATCATTTATCACTTATTTGAGATTGAAGTTGACTTTCACAAAGGTGTGTTCTTATTTGATAACTTGCTCGGGCTTAAGAATTTGAGTTGAAGACTTGGTTTATCTAGTTACCAGCTATCGGGGTAGATGGTTGAAGACCTGGTTAACTATCACTATTAGGAGTTACGTTGTTTTACTCAGTGTCACACATAGATTACGTTGTGGATAATCGCAAGAGGTGTTAATGTCTCATACTTTGTTTGAGTATTGAGTACTTAGAGATTTGCTTGGAGCGTAAAATCTCGACACCGTTCTTCCAAGATTAGTGCAAGATTAAGATACAAATTTGGGGAATTCGACTTCAGTTTCAAGTTTGGTGTATGATCGGTGCTAAGCAGTCAAGTCTAAAGACTAAAACTGCTCAAACACTAATGCAATTAAGATCGAGGAGTATAGAGTCTCCCGGTCGTTATGTCCCAATGAGCTATGCAATGGATCAATCAACGTCTAGTGATCGAGAAATTTGAATGAAAAAGGATTATGATTTATATTATAACTACGAAATATCCAACAAATTAAAAACGCCTTAAATGCAAATTAAAGAAAATTAAAAGATAAAACCTATTAAATAAACGCTATCACTATAATTAAAGTGATGAGCGTTTAAAACCTAAAACGTCGTTTAAATTAAAATCTACGTGACGTACAAAATAAAAAGTGAAACTAAGTCAATATTAACCCTAAAAATATGAAAATGATGTTTTTACAAACCTAATGATAAAAGAAAATATTTAGAAAAAGAAAATTATTTTTAAAACTAATTATCTAATTAAAAACTATTTTTAACTATTAATTAATTACCTAAAATACAAGAAAATAGGAAATTAAGCTAGAAAAATAAGATTAAGACTTGGAAAAGTCTAAAATATCAAAATAGACTTTTCAAAACTATTTTTGTATTTTTGTGACTATTTTTCTATTTTCTAGGAATTTTAAACTATTAAAAACTAATTAAATTACTAAAAATTACCAAATGAACTATGAAAAATATGGAAAATTACTTTTTTCACTTTTTATATTTATCTAAGCCTAAGAAAATTGAAAACTTATTTTTTGAACCTTTTCTAATTTTTGTATTAAATGCTATTTAAAAGTGCTAAAACTAATTAAAAATAGGAAAAATAGCAAAACAACTTATAAAAATCTGAAAATTTCAGGAAACTCTAAAATAATATTAAGAAGCTATGAAAATTAGAAAACAGGTACTTGTGTACAAGATTATGGGCAATGATGATAGTGCTTATTGAAATAAGCACTAAATAAGCCAAATGATTAAAATGAGCTACCAATCGATTCACGAAGCTATAATAAGCTAAATATACCAAATGCACTTAAAATCAACAAGCTATAACTACTGATAAGCAAGTTTGACACAGATTTGATGATTTTGATAAAAGCTAAAAGCAGTTTATGGTGTCTACTTGCAGACAACAAAATAAGCACCAAATAAGCTCTAAACTAAAACCAATGATTGATATCTCAAACTAGACCTAAGTGACTACTTCTAACCAAAGACCAGATGCTAACAAGCTATTATGAGCTCTGTGCAAGCTTGCAAAAGTCGAGAAAATACTCGGTGATCTTTGAGACAGGGTGCGAGCAACTGGGCTCACTTTGAGCTTATGCCCAAGCTTATCCAAAAGCTTAAAGCAAAAACAGATATTAGGTCTTAAAGACCACCTAGAGGACTACTTGTATCCCAAAAATCGAACCTTAAAACCTTTAATGAAACCTGTGGATCAGCTGCAATATCTGCAAAATCCAACTTTTCACCATTTTGACTTTTTGAAACAAAGACACAGTTGACTTTCTTGAGTTTGATCCAATTTTATGACTGATAATGGTGTTAAATGATGTAATGAAGCTATTACAACCTTTGTTAATGACTTTTAAACACAAAATGATGATTTGCTTTTTAAAAATCCAACAATGAAACTGTTGGATGCAATGGATTTATAGATTTTGACTTTTGTGAATTACAAACACAAAAGTAAGACAGATAAGTACTCAAATGACTTAACAAGCATGACCAACTGGTTTCTAACCAAAACAAACCTCAAACATACACTTTAAACTACAAATCCAAACACCCTTTATATCAACTGTTTGTGACAAAAAAATGATCCAACCTCTAAACAACTTGTGATTATGATCAAACTAAGTTTAATTAACTCAAATACACTATTAATAAACAAGTTTAGAACCAGTTTTAACTACAAATTAAGATTATGCAAGAAACTTGAAAATTGACTTACAATGGTCCAAAGCCACTATGGCTTGCAATCAACCAACAGGAACCTCTAACCTATCCAAACCCCTAACCTAGCTTAATATCAACCCACATCCATAGTTGCTTCACCCATTGACCAATTCCATTGCCATATTGACCTGTTTGACTTTCTTTGACCAATATCCAAATGTGCTTAAACTTGAATGTAAGCTTATAAAAGCTTTGTAAGCTTGTATAAGCTTATTAATCTTGATAAATGAGCTTTTGAAGCTTGTAAACAAGATTTAGACTTAAGAAATTTGAAACAATGAACATTAATATTGAATTGTAATCATAAACCGAAATTGGATGCTTGAAAATAATTGAAATACACTTAAACACATAAGTTTGATACAATTTAACAAAATGATACAAGTTTAATACTGAATTAACACTTTTACATAAAAAACGACATAAGAAAGAAAATTAAAACTAGAAGACTCCCAACTTGCTTCCTTTGCTTCTTTTTATAACCCAATGCTCTTTGTCTCTCTCCTCGAATGTTTCCCATCAATTTCCTAGCCATTGGATGGCTTTGAAATGATCTCAACCGTTCAAATGGTTTTGGCGCCAAAATCCTTTTACGCCAATTGGGGTTGATATGGTGGGTGGAGAGGCATTTAATGCTTTTGGAGTTTGGTGGAGGTGGGGGACATGGAAAGGTGAGAAGGAGGTGGTGGGTGGTGAAATGGTGGTGGGACATGGTGGGCGAGACAAGGAGAGGAAAGCAGGGAAAGGGTGTGGGTTGGTTTGACTTGTTTGGTGGTCTTTGACCATGGGGTTAATATCAAAGGGGTTCAATTTGTATTATGACGGGGTCCAAGGTGGGTTTGAAAGGGTCCAAAATGGGTTTAAAGGTTTTAATAACCAGGACCTTTCATGTAATTTCGAAAATAGAGGACCATAGCGCCAATTCGAAAAGTTTATCCAAGGGCTGAAAATGACACTTTCAAAAGTACAAGGACCAAATTTGCCAATTTGCCATTTTCCAGGGGCCATTTTGCCAAAATTCAAACTTGAAGGACTAAACTTGTAATTTCTCAAACTTTTGATATTTTTCACCAAAGGACTAAATTTGACAACTTTTGATTTTAAAAGGACCTTTGGTGACTTTTCTTTTGAAATTATGGCTCGGGGACTATTTTGACAATTCTTGAAACTTGGGGACTAAAGCGCAATTTTGCAAATTTGATATGTTTTCATCGATTTTGATAATTTTGCATTTGAAACACATAAAACACTGATTTGTGATATTTTGATCATTTAGATGTGTTTACGAGTGTTTTCGGATGATTTTGCGGTTTATTTTGTATAAAAATGATGAGTATTTACACACTCATCAATCCCCATATTGAGATATTGCTAGTCCCTAGCAATGATTTGAGAAAACATAATGGATTTTAAACTCTTTACCAAAAGCCATTACTTACGGAGTAGCCAAATGTTTCGGTTCAAGTAAGAACCATGGTACACCGATAACCATGTGATTTTGAGCAAACCACCGACTTTCAACGGTTTGATTTTGTCTTTACGAAGCCGTACCCTTACGGACTAGCCAACTCTTAGATAAATTATCAACATTATCTTTGGTGAGTGAATACCAATTATGGTTTTTCACTTGCCTTTACCACAAGCCATAATCTTGCGGGCTAGCCAACTCTTCACTTTTTAGGATATGGTGAGTTGAGAACCATACAATTTTGGGCAAATTGCAAGCCATATAAGCGGATTTGAGAAATCTTTACCAAGAGCCGTTTGCTCTGGATTAGCCAATCCTTTTGTCTTCTGAGACAAGGCGGATGATAACCAAATGAGAAAGTGTAGAACACTTACTCCAAAAAAAATTTTGGCCAAAAGCGGGGATTAGGCGGTATAATTACATGATAAAATTCGTGAGAATCCCCCACACTAGAGATGAATATTGCCCTCAATATTCAAAGTACCGCGGTTATGCGAAACAAAGAACGTGAAAGGGAAATACTACGGCCATTATTTAGAAAGATGATTTTTTTTTTTTTTTTTTTTTTTTTTTGAAACATGTGGGCAACCCCCACACTAGGGTGGTAGAAAGAGGTGAGAAGGCGAAATATGGGTGAAAACCCATATGGCATGCTCTTGTTTTTGATTCCCGAGTCGCTAGCTTGACTCGACCCGCATTCATTTGTTCATGGGGAAAGTAACGTGGAAAACCAATCTCGATCGGACTTTCGTTCACAATGTTAATGAACATATGAACATCGAAAGTTCCACACCGATGAGATATAACCGCGGTATTGTTTAATAGTAGAAACTATAAAGGATGATACGGGGTCAAAGATGGTGTCCTCATTCCGAAAGAGAAAAGGAAAGAGCAACCACACCATCTGTGAAGAATGGAATAAAGGCGTACATGAGAATGCATGTCCATTCCTCGTGAGAGAAAAGCAAATCACCGGTTTGACATCTTTAAGCTTAAACTTGAAGCTTAGATGGTGATTGTCAAGAAGATGTCCGGGAGGAGGGTGGGAAATGGTTCTTCAATCAACGGACTTTCCGGAAAAGGATGTCTCCTCCGGATCAAGGTAAGTGTTATCAATTCCGTTGGAATTGATTCATCACTAGAAATGCATCGACTTCATTCCAAAGTTGTCCTCTTCCTCATCGGGAGTGAGAGAAGGGGTGGAAGAGTCGGGAATAAGACTAGAAGATGATGGATTCTTTTGAGCAATTCATCAATGGGAAGAATGTCTCCCATTGGATCACAAACATCATCATCCAACTCGGATGAAACAGAAGAGAGTTTGGTTTCATCCACGAGTTAACAAACTCGATGCGACAAGCGATGCGGAGGTGGGACAAGTGGTGTGCTCTTAGAGCTAGCGTTTCCACCACTTCCGATGAAGTCTCCGAATCTAGATCATCGTCATCATCATCAAGAACACTCTTGACTTCCACAGTACAACTTTCAAACCATTTGTTTGAACCGGGGTAATTTTCAAAGCTTTGAGCTCGGCGCGTTTTGATGACTCCTCTTAACCGTGAAGTTTGAGAGTGTTGCATTGAATCTTCGGATTTTTGATCAATTGTGGCAACACTCTGTTTGTCTGAGGTTTGGAGTTCGGTTGATATTTAACGTGAGCTCTTCGTTGTCAACCCGAATGGTCAACTCTTGACAAACACATCGATCGAGCACGACTGCGTTCTTAAGAAAGCTCTCCCAAGATGAGGGAACTCTAGGATCCGCATCGAAGTCTACTACAACAAAGTCGGCATGAAAGTGAAACTTTCCCACTTTCATCACGACATCCTCGGCTATCCCAGTGGACGAGTTACAGTGCGATCCGCTAGCTCGAGTGTCATACGAGTGGATGAAAGTTCGGGAAGAGCGGTTTCTTCCATCTTGAGAGTGGCATGAGGTTAATGCTAGCGCCAAGATCGCCAAGGCGGAGCATTGAAACATCCCAAGAAATCACACGGGATTAAGAACCGGCCGGGGTCTTCAAGCTTTCGGGAAGCTTATTAAGAATGGCCACGAGCATTGCTCATTGAGAGGAGTTTTAGCCATCTCGATAGCTTATCTTTGTTGGTGAGTAAGCCTTTAAGCGTGGATGCAAATTTAGGCATTAGAACGAGAGCATCAACGAAGCTTATATCAAAGTGAAGCTCATTGAAGATTTGGAAAAATTTTCCATTTGCTCTTTGTTTTGTCTTTGAGCTTCTCATCATTCATTCTTGATGGGTAAGGAAGTCGACTAGACTTTTGAGCCGGGATGGAAGTGTTTTCGGCTCAGATTTTTCCTCGGAACATCGGGTTCCGGACTTAAAGCTTGGACTACCGAAGGTGGGACGTGTCTTGATGCCGTGGGCTTGAATAATGCACCTTGTCCGTTGTCTCCTTGGTAACTTGACTAAATGCCACGGAGGAGGGGCATAGGAGTCGTGGGTCCATTGTCGTCTTACCACTACAGTGGTGACGGCTTTCAACTCGGCATTTGGATTGGGAATAGTATTGCTTGGGAGTCCTCCGGAAGATGGCGAAGCTTTGTTCATATTCATGTTCATGAAACCGCTCATCATATTCTTTAACTCATTTGTCTGCCGAGATAATGTGGTATCAATTTCCTTTTAGCTCACCTCTCATGTTATTGATCCGAGTTTGCATTGATCGCATGTTTGCCTCGATCATTTTCATGAAGTCATTTGGCATGGGAGCTTGAGGAGGTGGTTGATAACTTTGATGATTAGGAGCTTGATATGGTTGAGGTTGGTTGAAATTGTTCGGTTTTGATTGAAATTTTGAGAGTTATTGAAATTTTGTCCTTGATTCGAACAAAGCGATTTTGATTGCCATGGTTTTGATTGCCATGGTTTTGCAGAGGAAAACCGGTGGTGTCATACCGCTAGGTGCAGTAGTGAGGATCGACTGTGGTCGGTATTGATTGTGGTTTACCGCTACGGGAGCTTGGTAAAGGAAGCATCGGTTGCTTGACAATCATAATACGCATGTGGACCACTACAAGTTTCACACACCTTGTTTACGGCTTTGATTGGTTCGAGCTTATGAATTTCGCTTTTGATTTCCTTAACATCCTTAATCATACAACGGATGGCATCCGTTAGAGCGACTATCGGATGCTAACTCGAAGAGTTCTTGGATGAAGGAGCGGGAGTGTTAGGAGTATTGACTTTGTTGCGAGAAATAGGAACTTTTGATTTACGCTGCAAATCTCAATCACATCTTTAGGTCTACGATTCAAGATATTGCTGCTGCTGCTGCATTCAAGGAATCTTGATCATTACCGTTCAACCCATTGTAAAAGATATTGACTTGTTGAAGCTCCGTGAATTCATGATGGGGCATTTCTGAGGAGATCTTTGAATCTCTCCCATGCCTCTCCAAAATTTTCATCGAAATTTTGACGAAATCGAAATTTCATTTTTAGATTAGTCGTCTTTGATGGAGGAAAGAAGTAATTCACAAACTTCTGAACAAGGTCCTCCCAAGTTTCGATAGATCGAGGGGGTTCTTTTTCCAGCCAAATCCGGGCTGTCCCCTCAAGTGAGAATGGGAAAAGCATCAACTTGATGACTTTTTGCGGAACATCCTTGAAATTGATAGTTGAAGTCAACTTGTTAAACCAACGGATGTGTGCATACGGGTCTTCTCGGTCAAACCCGTGGAATTGATTTGTAGACACAAGTTGGATCAAATGTGTCTTCAATTCGAAGTGATCAGAATTGATAACGGGTAAAACGATGGCATCTCCATAACCCTCGGTGGGTGCCTGGAGCATTTCCGCCATAATGCGTTAAATGCGCCATGGTGTTGTTTGAAATAGTGCGAATCTCGGGTTCGACTATTTGGGCGAAGTCTCACGAAACGCCTTCTTGGAATTTGCTAGATCACGAAATGGACTCAATGATCTAGAAGAGCGAGTGCGCATGCACTAGAGTTAACTCTAAGGAAACTCGAGTTAAGGAGAGAAATGGAATTATGAAAATCTTTCGGATGAGAATGAGAATTATGAAGGCGTTTTATAAAAATCGGGGTGAGAAGAATCTTTATGGGTTTTACGGTTCGAAGCGTCGATATCACAACAAAATCAATTAACACAAAATCGAGGCAAAACAACGATGAACTTAACCAATAATCCAAGATGAATGGCTTCTTTGAAAAGGTACACCAATCACAATGGACACAAAGGCAAGTTTTATATCTTTAGTTCGGGAACTTATTATGGTCGCACCCCAGTTAGGTAGTGCCTTGCCTTGGTTTTCGTGGTAATCTTTTAAGTTGTTAATTATTAGAGAAAACGCGATTCTTTTTGTATTTTTATTTTTGATACATATATAGAAACAAAAGAAAAATATTTTTGTGTTTTATACGTTTTGCTTGTTTTGGGTTTTGGATTTTTAGAAGAAAATATGGATATATATATATACGAAAGATGGATGATATAAACAATGAGTGAGGATTCAAACAACTAATCTGCTAAAGCGGAGATAAATCAACCTGACTCCCGGCGTGGCGCCAAAATTTGATCGGTGCTAAGCAGTCAAGTCTAAAAGACTAAAAGCGCTCAAACACTAATGCAATTAAGATCGAGGAGTATAGAGTCTCCCGGTCGTTATGTCCCAATGAGCTATGCAATGGATCAATCAACGTCTAGTGATCGAGAAGTTTGAATGAAAAGGATTATGATGAGATTATTATAACTACGAAAAATCCAACAAATTAAAAAGCCTTAAATGCAAATTAAAGAAAATTAAAAGATAAAACCTATTAAATAAACGCTATCACTATAATTAAAGTGATGAGCGTTTAAAACCTAAAACGTCGTTTAAATTAAAATCTACGTGACGTACAAAATAAAAAGTGAAACTAAGTCAATATTAACCCTAAAAATATGAAAATGATGTTTTTACAAACCTAATGATAAAAGAAAATTTTTAGAAAAAGAAAATTATTTTTAAAACTAATTATCTAATTAAAAACTATTTTTAACTATTAATTAATTACCTAAAATACAAGAAAATAGGAAATTAGGCTAGAAAAATAAGATTAAGACTTGGAAAAGTCTAAAATATCAAAATAGACTTTTCAAAACTATTTTTGTATTTTTGTGACTATTTTCTATTTTCTAGGAATTTTAAACTATTAAAAACTAATTAAATTACTAAAAATTACCAAATGAACTATGAAAAATATGGAAAATTACTTTTTTTACTTTTTATATTTATCTAAGCCTAAGAAAATTGAAAACTTATTTTTTGAACCTTTTCTAATTTTTGTATTAAATGCTATTTAAAAAGTGCTAAAAACTAATTAAAAATAAGAAAAATAGCAAAACAACTTAGAAAAATCTGAAAATTCAGGAAACTCTAAAATAATATTAAGAAGCTATGAAAATTAGAAAACAGGTACTTGTGTACAAGATTATGGAATCGATGTGATAGTGCTTATTGAAATAAGCACTAAATAAGCCAAATGATTAAAATGAGCTACCAATCTAGATCACGAAGCTATAATAAGCTAAATATACCAAATGCACTTAAATCAACAAGCTATAACTCTTGATAAGCAAGTTAATCAGATTTGATGATTATGATATTAAGCTAAAAGCAGTTTATGGTGTCTACTTGCAGACAACAAAATAAGCACTAAAATAAGCTACAAACTAAAACCAATGATTGATATCTCAAACTAGACCTAAGTGACTACTCAAACCAAAAGACCAGATTCTAACAAGCTATTATGAGCTCGTGCAAGCTTGCACAAAAGTCGAGAAAATACTCGGTGATCTTTGAGTTTGGGAGCAGGCAATGGGGCCTCACTTTGAGCTTATGCCCAAGCTTATCCAAAAGCTTAAGGCAAAAACAGATATTAGGTCTCAAAGACAACCAAGAGGACTACTTGTATCCCAAAAATCAGAACTTAAAACCCTTTAATGAAACCTGTGGAGAAGCTGCAATAACTGCATAAAACCAAATTTTTGACATTTTTGACTTTTTTTTAAAAACAGAAACACAGTTGACTTTCTTGAGGTTTTAATCCAATTTAATGACTGATTATGGTGTTATATGATGTAATGAAGCTATTACAACCTTTGTTAATGACTTTTAAACACAAAATGATGATTTGCTCTTTTAAAAATCCAACAAGAACTGTTGGATGCAATGGGTATAGATTTTGACTTTTGTGAATTACAAACACAAAGTAAGACAGATATGTACTCAAATATGACTTACAAGCATGAACCAACTGGTTTTAAGCCAAAACAAACCTCAAACATACAGTAAGCTACAAATCCAAACACCCTTTATATCAACTGTTTGAAACAAAAAATGATCCAAACTCTAAACCAACTTGTGCTAATGATCAAATTAACTTAATTAACCTAAATACACCTAATAAACAAGTTTAGAACCGGTTTAACTTCAAATTAAGATTATGCAAAGAAACTTGAAAATTGACTTACAAGGGGTCCAAAGCCACTATGGTTTGCAATCCATTAACCAATGGAACCTCTAACCTATCCAAACCCCTAACCTAGCTTAATATCAACCCACATCCATAGTTGCTTCACCCATTGACCAATTCCATTGCCATATTGACCTGTTTGACTTTCTTTGACCAATATCCAAATTGCTAGAAACTTGAATGTAAGCTTATAAAAGCTTTGTAAGCTTGTATAAGCTTATTAATCTTGATAAATGAGCTTTTGAAGCTTGTAAACAAGATTTAGACTTAAAATTTGAAACAGTGAACATTAATATTGAATTGTAATCATAAACCGAAATTGGATGCTTGAAAATAATTGAAATACACTTAAACACATAAGTTTGATACAATTTAACAAAATGATACAAGTTTAATCTTGAATTAACACTTTTACATAAAAAGCGACATAAGAAAGAAAATTAAAACTAGAAGACTCTTCAACTTGCTTCCAAATGCTCCTTTTTATAACCCAATGCCTTTTTCTCTCTCCTCGAATGTTTCCCATCAATTTCCGCCATTGGATGGCTTTGAAATGATCTCAACCGTTCAAATGGTTTTGGCGCCAAAATCCTTTTACGCCAATTGGGGTTGATATGGTGGGTAAGGGGCATTTAATGCTTTTGGAGTTTGGTGGAGGTGGGGGACATGGAAAGGTGAGAAGGAGGTGGTGGGTGGTGAAATGGTGGTGGACATGGTGGGCGAGACAAAGGAGAGAGGAAAACAGGGAAAGGGTGTGTTGGTTTGACTTGTTTGACCGGTCTTTTGACCGATGGGGTTAATATCAAAAGGGGTTCAAAATTGTATTATGACAGGGGTCCAAGGGGTGTGAAAGGGTCCAAAATGGGTTTAAAGGTTTTAATAACCAAGGACCTTTCATGTAATTTTGAAAATAGAGGACCATAGCGCCAATTCGCAAAGTTGCTCCAAGGGCTGAAAATGACACTTTCAAAAGTACAAGGACCAAATTTGCCAATTTGCCATTTTCGAGGGCCATTTTGCCAAAATTCAAACTTGAAGGACTAAACTTGTAATTTCTCAAACTTTTGATATTTTTCACCAAAGGACTAAATTTGACAACTTTTGATTTTAAAAGGACCTTTGGTGACTTTTCTTTTGAAATTATGGCTCGGGGACTATTTTTGACAATTCTTGAAACTTGGGGACTAAAGCGCAATTTTGCAAATTTGATATGTTTTCATCGATTTTGATAATTTTGCATTTGAAACACATAAAACACGATTTGTGATATTTTGATCATTTAGATGTGTTTACGAGTGTTTTCGAGATGATTTTGCGGTTTATTTTGTATAAAATGATGAGTATTTACACACTCATCGAAACTCGGTGTTTAACTCGTAGCTTTTGGTGTGTTATTCCAACTATTTGGGGAAGGATGTATTATTCCAACTATTTGGGGGAAGGATATACTATTCCAACTATTTGGGGAAGGATGCATTATTCCAACCATTTGGGGAAGTGGTCTCGGATACTTTTGGTATGTGTTAACTTAGCTTTCGATGGGAAGAAATATGAGAAGAATATGTGGGCGTGAGATGATATTGCTTATCGACATCTTCTATATGATTTATGGTAGTGCTTACGGTTATTCTTGCATGTACACAATGCAATGATGATTCGATGAGATTGCAACCATCGGGGAGAGATATGTGTACATCGGTATGCACAACATGTTCACTTGATCGAGCTAATTCGGTTATTAGGAGTTGACATCCGAGAGATGATTAGTGACTCAACATGTTACATTGATGTCATTGTCTCTACTCTTGTTGGGTACATGTGTACATTATGGACTGATTGGTTATATTTTAGATAACTGGAATGCATTTGGTGAAATGAAGATGTTGATATATTGTTCTCCCGAATAGACAACTTCTCAAACTCGAAGAGTAATGTGTACATCGAGGACGCACAACAGGATCATGTGATCAAGCTTAATCATTTATTTCGGGTTTGATAACGGCATAAATGATCCTTGTTAAATTGTTACTTTGTTGTTATCGTCTTCTTCGGGTTCTTGAGCTTCATACAATTATACTGTTTGCTTCACTTCTTCTTTTTGAGGGAAATGGTCTTTTTATGAGGTTTGTCGATTTAGGGGGAAGCTGCCAAAGATTCACCTTTTGAAGGCTCAAGTTCTTGTGACGATTCTAGAGCCTCGAATGCTTTGGTGGTGAAAATTTAAGAGATGATGACTTCTATCTTCTACAAAGTGCTGAACGATTTCCTTTTCTCGGTACTCGTATCATCATCCTCTTAAACAATTTCTCTATCTTTGTAAATATATTTATCAAAAAGCAAAATACAAAAATATAAAACCATAAAAAAAAAATTGAAAATTTCCAAAAATATTGTTTTTCTCATGACATGTCTTCTGATATCGATAACATCTACGGTCTTAGAAATGTCATTCAATAATGGCACGTGACTTTAGATGAAGTTCGAGCAGGAGGTGTAAATATTTTTTCCAAAACATGTCTAAAAATATGGCTTGTAGTTACTTCAGACTATAACCCGCGCTAAACCATGGCTTGCTATTATTTCAGATAGCAACCCGCTCTTTTAAAGAAAGGAAAGTGCTGCGCTAAACCAATTTTCATAAATTTCATGCACTTATCCTATAACAAAATAAGGAAAGCATGTCGAAGGACTGCTGTTCCTACACAATTGTTTTTCCTTCTAAAATTCTTTAGAAAAACATTTGTTGTGTTTCAAAAATGGTGGAAAATGAGTTGCTTTAAAATCAATCAGGATCATGTTTTCATAAATTTGAAAAACCCAATCAATGACTTCATCATGGTTAAAACTTTTGATAGAATGAGTCATTGATTGAGGGGGAGAATGTTTTCAAATTTTTATCATCTATGGGCTTATCAAATTATCATACATGCTTAACTGTAAAGGATTTTTGCCTATGTCGAAGAACTAGGAATCTAGGATATGATTGTTAGAATTAGATGACTATAGTTTGATAAACACACTATTCCCATGCTTTACATGATCTGATTGATATGTTGAATTGACTTGTGCTAGTCGATTGATGTTTGGGTGTTGTCGACCACCATATATCTGTTTGTGTTGACTAACGTATGCAGATAAGATGGTTTATAAGAATGTTCCCGATCCGGATCCCACAAATGAAGATGATTGGATGCCGAAAGGAAAGGGCAACTATTTCTTGGGTCGACAAAAGAAGAAACATAGCTTAATTGAATCTCTATTATGAGTTGGCATGATATATGCAACGTCAGAGGTCTTGCTGCATCTGCAGATGGTTTTCTTCATGCCCTACAACAACAACAACAAAAGCAGCTTAACCACCACGTATCTTTGTGCAAGAAATAGTAGTGGATGATACCATTTTTCTTAAAACAATTTTGAAATTGATGTTTTTGGAAATGGAAAAATATTGTTTTGAAAATAAATTGGACTAAATTTTGGAAATCACCGGACTTCATTTTATCAAAACTTAAGTCACTCAATCAACGACTACGATCATCGATTGAGGGGGAGAGTGATTTAAAATAAAATATGTTCAAACAATATTTCATCAATCAAGTCCGTTTGTGCTAAATAAGTGGTGATCTAAAGATTTAATGTTATGTCATGATATGATTTTCTTTAAAACTCTAAGATCTTTCAAAATGAAATTTTTTCTGTTCTTGTTTGATTGTGAAATTGTTTTATTTTACTTAAAGATCTTTTAAAATTATCATACCTGACACTAACAATCTTTAATGTCTAGAATTGATCCTTATCAATCATTTTTCAAAATTAAATTTTGCCACGTCTTTCCTCAGAATTTTCTAAATGATTTAAATCAATCGGGATCCAAAATATCAATTGGTTTGAAATTTTTGATCGGGGGAGAGATCGTGATTTAAATCTCAAATCGGTTTTAAAGGGTGATTATTTCAAAAGCACTCCTTCCTTCATGTGCCAAACGATTTTGAAATACATTATGCACATGATTGTGGAGGAGCATTTAACCATAAACCAGAAGAGCTTTTAAATCAGGCACATTTTCTGCCATGTTTTCTAAACCTTATTAAATCATTTGGGATCCAAAATCGCAAAGGGTTTGATATTTTTGATCGGGGGAGAATTTGTGATTTAATTATGAAATCTGATAAAAGATGATTGTTTTTATTCAAAGTGCAAGTTCTCTCTAATATGTGCTTAAACTCTTTCGTATATCGATGCACATATTGAGGGGGAGCGAATGGTTTCTAGTGGCAATCGTGGAAGTTCTTCAAAAACCTCTTTCCTCTATGTGCAAAATGATTTTCAAATACCCAACGCACATTTTGAGGGGGAGAATTTACCAAGAAAATCAAATGGCTTATCCACGGAAATTGTGATCAAGAAATTATTTCAAATAACTCTTGCCTCCATGTGCTAAACAATTTCAAAATCATATGCACATGTTGAGGGGGAGCATTTCTAAATGATCAAAACAATTAAGGTACAAAATGCTTTGATTTTATATCACAAGTACCTTGATTGATTTTCCAAATGATTTTTCAATCGGTTTCGAGAAGGAATGAACAATACCAAAAGACCGACCAATTTACTTTATGCATGGTGTTATAAGGATGGTTAGGTTAGGTATTCGTTCCCACGATCCCGAGCCGGAGGGATCTACCGAGGAAAATCCACTAGATAGTGTAGAAGTCCTTAGGTATGATGAAAAAAGGAGAAAATGAGAATACGGGAAGAGTGCGGATGAGGCAGAGCTAGTCTTGGAATAAACCCAACAAGGTTCTAGTTATGAAGTCTCGGTAAGCATTGAAGGGGTTGAAGAATAAAAAAGAATTGAATGTGAAAAGGGTGAAAAGAAATAGCCCTCCATTAATTCAATCTTAGGGCAGAAACCGGGTTCAATTCATATGCTACTGGTTGTTACTAAGGTAACGCCGGTATTAAAGACAAGACGTCATGGACCCAATGACGCACTGCACTAATCTTCCCAAGCTACTCAAGTTCCTCTTAAAAGGGCTTGTTTCATTCTCACGGGGAACCTACATAATCTATCGATTTTCTCTTAGAGATCGTTGATATTGAAGAAGGAGACCCTCTCCCTAGTCTCCGGCATAGGAAACCAAATATGCACAATTGAGTCTAGAGCCAAGAGATCATCCACAAAATCTCATTAGGATACAAAAATAAGGAAGACTTGCTGTTTCAGACAATGTGGAAAATAAGTATATATTGAGAGTCCTACGCATTATCCTTGTGGTATGGCCAGAACATCCGAGTGATATGTAAAAGTATTCACGATAAAGATGGAAATCCTTCTAGAGCCAACATCAAACAAGCTCTTGGTGGGTGACATGTGAGATCCTTTCTAAATATCAATCTTGTGACAACTGGATAGAAACAATGGGGCGATTCATTCTTAAATCAACCTTGGTCCAGGAAATGAATTGACGGATACCTTTGAAAAACCGGTCGTGGTGCTCAACAATTCTTTTCTCTAGCACTTCGACTGTGTATTAATGTTTCAAAATTTAAAAGGTATTTATGATTGAAAATTGATCTTTCTCATAAAACCTTCGTCGTATTGTAAAACTCTTTCTCTTAAGCAATACGCGATTGTTTTTTTTCAAATCAATTTATTATCAATCAGTGAATCTCAATTCGCTGGTTCACTCACTCTGTGATGTCTTCTTTGAGACGTTTCGGTTTGAGAATGGCTTGATTAGCTGCGAAACTCTGTCAAGGAGATTCTTCGGAATTATACGATCACAGCGATACTTGTCTTGATCAACGGGAAGCAGTGGGCGTACACCTCAATTCAAATAAAGTGATCAAAGACACTTTCGTGCGCTTTATTGCTAACTGTTGCCTGCAGGAACACGCGACGGTTGCAGCTGACCAGAATTGGAGGGTCAATCCATAACCACATGCTCACACATCACATTCACTTCTAAATAAATCATGATATGTGCATATCTTGATCAATTGGCTCTGATATTTTCAATCCTTGTGTGGAAAACTAGAAGGGGGGTTGAATAGTTTTACCAATTTAAAACTTCCCTTTAAATATTTAGATCGACTTATGTCAATCTATTTAGATGTGTGTTGGATGTTGATAAACAAGCATATAGAAGTATGTAATGAAAAGATAAGAGTAAGAAGCACAAAACCACGACGCAAGTATTTATAGTAGTTCGGCTACAAGGACACCTTCCTTGCCCTACTCCACTCTCCGAGTCACCTAC
Source organism: Chrysanthemum lavandulifolium (assembly GCA_022545495.1). Taxonomy (NCBI): domain Eukaryota; kingdom Viridiplantae; phylum Streptophyta; class Magnoliopsida; order Asterales; family Asteraceae; genus Chrysanthemum; species Chrysanthemum lavandulifolium. The sequence goes on along the minus strand of CM040240.1, from coordinate 247,719,379 downwards.
TCGAGAGTTCGTAAACACTACACGACACCAACTCCTTATGGCGGAGAAGCCTTCACAACGTCGCCTACTCTTTTTCCGGTACTAGGCTAACCACCGGGTTCTTTCACTCCAAGGTGAACCACACCTACCACAACGTCGCCTACCCTTTATTAGGTACTAGGCTAAGCACCTAGTTCCATTTTTATGGGGGAACTACTACCCAACACTACACCAACGACTAATCCCAAAGGAGACCAACTCATTATTACAACATCATCAAGGATATCAATATCCTTGGATCTAGTACTAATCTATCTTGTACATCGAAATACACCATATCGAATGTACATCTAAGGCACCTTTCACTAATGCCTTTAACTAGATCTTCAAGACACCCTTAACTAATGTCTTGTGTCTTGACTTCTAAGCACCCTTTACTAATGCTTCTAGTCTTGACTTCTAAGCACCCACCACAAGTGCTTATGATATGGACGATAGATATCCTTCACTAATATCTTCGTCTTGACACTTGAGACACCTTTCACAAATGTCTTCAACACTTCTTAGGAAAAGAAAAACAATCATCAACAAGAAGACATCAGTAGTCTTGATGATGAGGAAGCATGGCAACTCATGGACTTGAGCTTGCTCGACTTCAAAGGTGGTGATCTCGCCTTTAAGAGGAACCTAGAAGATCACACAAAAACAAAACTACAAGCATAGATCTCTTGGATCTGGGGTTAGAGAGTTTTTAACTCAAGGGGAAAGTATGTTAGAAATGGGGTGAGAAACAATGAAGAAATGGCTCACTATTTATTGAGGAAAATGTTCACTGTTCCCCGGATCCCATGGATCCCTCCCACAAGGGATCCGGCTAGCGTAAAGCTAGGGATCCGTGGGATGCTCCTCTTTACCCATGGGTATTTTGGTTATGGGTCATGGGTTATGGGTTGATACATGGGTCTTTTACTAGATACAATGTATTTTAAGAGTGCAATGCACCTAGTCACATGGGTATGGGTCAATACCATGGGTTATGGATATTATCCATATATGATATAAGCATGATGTCATGAAACGAGTTATGGGTCAAGCTCCATGGGTCATGGGCTTTGGGTTGTACCCAACTACATTCAATGTATTTGGTCAATAGGTTATGATACTTAAGTTTCTACCCATTTATATTACTCAATATACTACATACTAGTTATATGTATATTTTACCCAAATATGTAAACACTAGTTGTTGTACATATGTAATATTAAATCATAAAATCACTTATACTTGTTTTAGTGTTTTATGTGAAAATGTTAGAAACTAATAGTTCAAACCATTTATGTATTTTATTTGTTTCGTTAAAATGATTTTACGTTTGTTATCGACAAAACATTAGAATATCGTAAACTATAAATAAACGTTTTTACGGTTTATTTTATTAACAATCTCTCCCTTTTTGTTGATGACAAAACATAAAATTATTTTAAGGAAAAGCTAAAATTCGTAAAAGTTTGAATTTGTAGTTTTACTTTCTTCTCCCCCTTTTTGTCGAAACAAAAAGAGCTTCGAAAGGAAACTAACACATTGTTTTAGGAAAAACATGTGAAAGAAATAAAAAATAGAGAGCAAGTAACGGGAAAGGATCTCGTCTTTACTCCCCCTTGACGAGTCCATCCCTATGTAAGGGCGTCAAGAGAATAATACTAAGCTAGTTCATTTGCAACTAAGTTTGCAAAAGATTTTGTCTATGTGACGAATGTGCTCCCTCTTGATGATTGCAATTTTGCAACGGGATGTCATGAAGTGTAATCTTAATATTGCAAGTAATTTGCAATGTATTGCTTTGACACAAAGCTCCCCCTAGCTTTAGGGTGTCAATGTCTTCATGTGTAAATTGAATAACTACAAAACAAAGGTTAGAAAACAAGTATAATGCATAATTTCCTGCAAATATGATCCAAGTTAGTAGAAAAATAGTTTTCTGTATCACGGATCCCACAGTTCCCTCCTTGTAGGGATCCGTCTAGGTAAATATGAGGGATCCGTCTGGCTGATGATCAATTTCAGCAATGATGACATAACATATTATGTTAATATCAAAGTGAGATATGCATTATACAACATACTCATATACTCAAAAATATAGCAAGTAGCATGTATTTTCATTTAATAAAACTAGAGATACGATATACATGACTCTAAAAACTAAGAAAATGATCGATACATGACTTGGATTTACTAGATTTGTCTAAGTAACGCTTGAAACTAGGACACCACTAAAAATTCTATAGCTCAAGTTTTTTTAGGTTTAATCTCGTCGAAACGTTCGAGGAGGTGATAGAACATGAAACATTGGTCTTCTCGTACTTCATATATCAAACTTTCAACATGTTGACAATGATAACAATCTTTGTCATGGCTAGGTAGTGGTGGTGGAAGAAATGAAATAGCTTGATGCGAAGGATCAAGTGAAGGGGCTTGTAGAGCTTCAAACGACGGAGGGATTGGTGGAGGCGCATTAGAAGATGGCTCGACCAAGAATGATGGTGGTGGTAGAGAAGTGTCAACTTCCATAAGGTCGGGTGGTTGACTTTGATGATTTCTCATAATCCAAATGGGATTATATGATGGAAACGGCGAAATGGAAGCCGGAACTAATGTTGACTCAACACCTTGATTTTGTACCATTATTCCTCCTAATGAGGAGAATGTTGCCGGCGGAGGAGGATGAGACGGCCTAGGAGGCAAATCCTCTAAATTGTATAGGTGTAGTGATGATAGTGGAGATGTAAACGAGATATCTCTAGGAACCAATGGTGATGGTTTAGTGGAGATGATATTGTTTGGCTTAGGAGGTATGGTGGTGTTTGGCATAGGTAGTTTTGTGGGCACTATCCTTTTAGGAATTGGTTTGATTGGTTGAGAAGAAATTCTTGCATTTGTTGGCTTGACCGGAGATGATTCGGTTGAAGAGATTTCGTGTACAACACGAGCAATTTTCTTGGGTGGTTCTTTGTTGGATAAGTTGCTACTTGGAGTTTTCCTCATGATGAGATGATTTCAAAAAGTTTGTAAAGGTTTCTTAAGTGCTGAAGATGAGGATGAAGGTGATTGATTCAATGCCAAAACACGTCAAGCTTACTCACACAAGCTAGCCACTTGTGAATGACTAACCGTAAGAAACTTAAAACGGTTCAGACACTGATTTGATGATAATGAAGGCTTAGGGGTTGAGTGTGTGGATAAAACTTCAATATCGATATCAAAAATAATCACGGAGATAGATTCAAATTCCTTTAGTAAAAAAGAATAATAAATCAAATCCCGTGTGTGATTGTGTATACGGATTAGTCAACCCGAATCGTTTCCCAACGAGGCGTGAATTGCCAACGTCGTTCTTGGTTTGGAATTTAATGCTCGATGTTTTGGATTAATGATTTGATTTATTAAACTACGGGAATGGGGAAAGTAATAAAGGGAATCTATTCTACGGGAAATCCTAAGCGCGAATTAACTAAAACGTAATTAACGAAACGTAATTAAAATGCAACTACGTCTAAATTATATCCTAAAAATGCCTAAAATTACTTTTACTCTAGAAATGTAATTAGAAAACTATTTTAGAATTAAAACTATTTTTTTGGATTTTTCTGGATTTTATTTAAAGTTAAAAACTAATTTTTAACTATTTAAACTAAATTAAAATTCTAAAAATTATGAAAATCAAGGGGAAGAATGTGAAACTATTTTTATAAAATCTAAAATATCATAAGAGACTTTTCAAAACTATTTTTTTTATTTTTCAGATTAATTTTCTATTTTCTACAAATTTAAAACTATTTTAATCTAATTAATATTGTGAAAAAATACCAAATAAAAGGGAAAAAATAAGGAAAAATCTTTTTTATGCTTTTTATATTTTTCTTAAACTGAGAAAATTGAAAAATTATTTTTTGGAACTTTTTCTCAAATATTTGCAATTAAAGCTATTTAAAAATGCCTAAAAACTGATTTTAATTGAGAAAAATAGTAAAAAGTGACCAAAAATCATGAAAATCTCAGGAAAATTCTAAAATCTTATTCTAATCTTATGAAAAATAAGAAATCAGCAGCTTATGTGTAAGAAATTAAAACTGTAGTACAAACTGATTCTAATTAAGCTAATGAAAATAAGCTAAACAATGAGATAAGCAACCAAACAGAATCTGAAACTAAGTTATGCTAGAATAAGCTAATACCAACTAATTACAACTAATCCTAACAAGTTATAAGCTCAGTTTAATGATCTATGCAAACTGCCTAAATAAGCAAAATAGTGAATCAGGCCTACTGTTTGAGCTTGTGCTCAAGCTTATTCAATAAGCCAAACCAAAATTCAATTGTGCAGTCCTAAAGAACACCTGGCAAGCTACAACTAAACCAAATTACAGGCTCTAAATACTTGAAATGAGCACTGCACAAGATCTGCAAGTCTGCCCTGTTCACACTCAGAATACCCCAGGCGAGACCATTGTCGTGTCCTCACGCAATGCAATCAACTCACGCTTCTAAAACCAAGGATTTCAATCTCTTTCTACTAAACCTATGAAGAAACTTAAATTGGTATGTCCAAACCGTCAAGTTATCTCACACAAGCTAGCCACTTGTGAATGACTAACCGTAAGAAACTTAAAACAGTTCAGACAAACCAATAATAAGAGAAGAAGTAGCAAAGATTCCTCAAAAGTTAAGAAACCCTAATTCTAAAACGCCTGCTTACCTTTTAATTCACAAGTAGATATTACGATTAAGCACATTTCGGTTATGAATGATGGTTTGTTGAACTTTCATGTCGATCAATAACTCCAACATTTTTCAAGCGACACGTTAGGATCACGGAGTAGAAAACACAACACAGTGAAGTGACCATACGGATAGAATACATCGTCCCGATTTTCACAAGTCCCAAACTAAGCGTAAAACCGAAATCATTGTTACATACGACTCTAGATGCTAACACTACCCATGGAAGTTACTTGTGTAAATACCTTTTGTTCCCATTTTCCTATTTTCCTCTAGATTTTTTATTTTTGTGAAATGAATTTCTTCAAATTCTCGTTTCGATAACTTTTATTCCGATAAAGATACAAAGCTAAGTCGATAATTAGTTATCCATCTTCTCTCAAGAACCATTGTCGTAAAAATGAGGTCCACATCAAGGAATTTTATTCACTTATACTTTTGATTTTTTCAATTTTCATCATTTTTCAACATCATTTTTTTTTTTTTTTTTCACATGAACTTTTACTTTTATTTATATGAGCTATGAACCACGGAGCTTCACGGGGTAATTCCAAGACTATAGGCTTCATGAAATGAGGATCCCGGCTGGCTAGGCTAAGACCTCACTCAATCCCGGCTAAAGATCCAAGGGTCCGATCTCGACACCGCAACTCACAACTTTACTTATTACTTTATTCACTTATCACTGATTGCTTATTTATTACGGATCCTTGATGTGTACCCAATTTTTAAAACAAAGATTCTTTTAAGAAGATAAAGAACTAACTATCGCCAAAAACTCGACATCTCTAATTATTTAGACGGATATGGGGTGAAACAATTTTGTGGGAACAAAAGCCATAAGTACCTTGATGGGCTCTAAAGAGAACCAACTACTCCACGTTTAGCATCTAAACTCATAAATAACTCTATCATTTCTCGATCTCGCAAATTTAAAATCCCAAATAATGAGATCCGCAGATGCTTAGCCGATAATTTTTAGATTATCTATGGTTAAGGAACAAGCTAGGGCTCAACACGCCGGTCAAGTCGAATTCTATTCCTACTCTCACCGGTGGAAAGTCAACAAGATTTCAAAACATATATTAACTTAGCAAATGCTTCGTCTAATGAAATCAAGTCATGCATATTTAAAGTCACTCGGGAAACTTGCAAAATCTTGGCCTTGTGAGCTAGAATTAGCATTTTATAGCTTCTTGTCTAAGAGACTAGCAAAACTATTCAATCAAAAGACTTAACAAAAGCTTACAAAATTTTAAATTTTCTCATTTTTGCACAATTTTCATTTTCTAAGGAAAAGCGGGGTTTGAGAAACACAACGAAAAACAAGCAAGTGCGGTCAAATCAAATCGAAGATTACCCTACCCCAGACTAGAGCGAAACATTGTCCTCAATGTTTAAAGCAAGGGTATCACGAAAATCTAAAAGCCGTTTATTAAGTATGCTAGAAGATAAGCGTTAGTCGATAAGATTAGGATATCGGTTTCCATCGGCATCGATCATGAAACTCGAGTGGAGAAATGACAAACTTCTAGCACGAGAGTCTTCATATCGAACATCTAAACACAACATCACAAACAACCAAACACGAGAAATCGAAGAGGCGACCCCTTGGCGTCACTTATTAGAAAATAGAGAAAAGAAGGATAAGCATGGGGTGCCTCCCACGAAGCGCCATCTTGTTTTTGGTTACCGAGTCGCTAGCTTGACTCGATCCCAATCGATTGTCCTTAGAAAGTTTGGAGATCCGGGACAACCATAGATGGAATGTCCCCTCCGAAATAATGTTTCACACGATGACCATTCACCTTGAAATTTGGGCCATCGGGCTGAGAAAGCTCCACCGTTCCATACGGGAAAACCTGAGCAACGGTGAATGGTCCGGACCAACGGGATTTGAGTTTGCCCAAGAATATCTTCAATCGAGAGTTAAAGAGGAGAACTTGATCACCAACGTTGAAAACGCGGTTTTTGATCTTAGCATCATGAATCCTCATAGTCTTCTCTTTGTAAATCAAAGAATTCTCATAGGCCTGATCCCTAAGCTCGTTTAATTCATTCAATTGAACTTTTTGGTGATCACCCGCGGTCTTAAGATCAAAATTAGCATGTTTCAAGGCCCAGAATGCCTTATGCTCGAGCTCGATGGGCAAGTGACAAGCTTTTCCATACACCAACTTAAATGGGGTGCACCCGATGGGTGTCTTATATCCGGTGCGGAAAGCCCATAATGCATCATCTAACTTATCGGCCCATGAAGCTCGATTCTCTCCTACGGTTCTCTCTAAAATCCTTTTCAAACCACGATTCGAGACCTCAACTTGTCCGCTCGTTTGCGGATGATACGCGGTAGAAAGACGATGGGTAACTCCATATTTAGCCATAACTTTATCAAATTGTTCATTACAAAAATGGGTACCGCGATCACTGATGATAGCACGAGGTGCTCCGAATCAGGAAAACAAATTCTTCAAGAACTTAACAACTACTCGGGCTTCATTGGTGGAAAGCGCCTTCGCTTCAACCCATTTGGACAAGTAGTCGACGGCCACGAGGATATATTTATTACCCCTAGACGATGGAAATGGTCCCATAAAATCGATGCCCCATACGTCAAAAATCTCACAAACTTGAATAGCATTTTGTGGCATTTCATCCTTTTGTGAAATTTTCCCTTGACGTTGGCAAGAATCACAAGATTTTACTAAATCATGAGCATCTCGATATATGGTAGGCCAATAGAATCCGGAATCAAAAACCTTCTTAGCGGTGTAACTTGCACCATGATGGGCACCATTGGGTCCGTTATGGCAAGCATTGAGAATATCAAGAGCCTCTTGGCCATGAACACACCGCCGGATTACTTGATCCGTACAAATCTTAAACAAGTAGGGATCGTCCCAGAAATAATGCTTAACATCTTTGAAAAACTTTTTCTTTTGTTGGGACGACATCCCTTTCACGATGAAATTGCCCGCATGGTAATTTGCAAAGTCGGCAAACCATGGGGTGTTTGGGTCTTTCTTAGCAATCATCCCAAGTGTCTCAAGAGGAAATGTTTTCGTGATCTCCTTTTTCTCGAGCACACTTTGATGAGGATTCTCAAGTCTAGAAAGGTGATCGGCAGCCAGGTTCTCCGCTCCTTTTTTGTCAAGAATAGTAACATCAAACTCTTGAAGGAGGAGAACCCACCGAAGTAATCGTGGCTTAGCATCTTGCTTTGCCAAAAGATCTTGTAAGGCGAGAATGGTCGGTATACACTATGGTCTTCGACAAGACAAGGTAGGGTCGAAATTTCTCAAAAGCATAAACAACGGCCAATAATTCCTTTTCGGTAGTCGTGTAATTGTGTTGGGCCTCGACAATGTCTTACTCGCATAGTGTATGGGTTGAAAATGTTTGACTTCGTTGCCCCAAGGCGCCCCAATTGCGTAATCACTAGCATCACACATAAGCTCAAAAGGCAAATCGATCGGGGCAACTAAGATCGAGCCTCGATTAGTTTCTTTTGAGAAAATTAAATGCTTCAATGCATTCGTTGGTGAAGATAAGCGGAGCATCCTTTTCAAGGAGATGGGTCGAGGCGGGCTATTTTAGAAATCTTGGATGAAGCGGCGATAGAAACCGCATGACCCAAAAACTCGAATACCTTTGACGGTAGTGGGATGAGGGAGTTTAGCTATAACGTCGACTTTAGCTCGGTCGACCTCAATCCCGATTTTGAAATCTTATGGTGAGGACAATGCCCTCTCGAACCATGAAATGGCACTTCTCCCAATTTAAGACCAAATTGGTGTCTTCACACCTTTGAGCATGTGGTCTAGATGAGAGAGGCAAGAAGTGAAAGAATCTCCATAAACCGAGAAATCGTCCATAAAACTTCCATAGAATTTTCGATCATGTCATGAAAAATAGCCATCATGCACCTTTGGAGCGTTCGGGAGCATTGCATAAACCAAATGGCATCGTCGGTGAAAAAGTTCCATAAGGTAGGTCACTAGTTTTACAACACAAGCTTATAGAGAAAGAGATAAGGCGATTGAACAAGTAAACAAGCACACACACACACAATATTGTAACCGGTTATGCGTAGGAGGTGAGTGAAAGAATAACTTGAACAACCAACCTTCAAATGAAGGTTATTACAATGTATTTATAGGCAAGGAGCTAGGGCAACACTCCCTCTCCTTCCCTATTCCTTATTGGGCTTGGATCAAGCTTATGGGCCTTCTACATAAGCTTGACCTTAATCAAACATAAAGGCCATAACAAAGCTACCTATTACATATGAAATATAAATACTTGAAATACTGTTTAGGAGTGATTCCAACAATCTCCCCCTCAAGTATATATGAATGTAAACGGTGAAGGCGTTGATGTAATAGTAGTTGTGACGTCTTCTGGCATTCTTCTTTCTTGTGAGAGGAATTGCCTTGATTCAAACAATCTCCCGGTGTAGAGATAGTTATCTTTGAGCGGTTAAGCTTGACGTCATCTTTAACTTTGTTCTTTGATCATTTGTTCTTTGTGGTGAAAGTGATAGTATGTTGTTATGCGCATCGATCGCCTTTCAGTGCCTTGTTTGCTCAATGTCTCCACGTCATTCTTCAACATGCTCACACGCTCTATGGCGTTGGAATTCAATCTTGATGAAGTTCTCTAAGTCTTTAACTTTGTAGATTCTTTGGTTAGGCGAAGAATCATTCGGCGATTGTGTTGCTTTTGAATAGAACTTCCATTAGTGATGATGTTGGCGTGAGCATGAGAAGAATCGACACGATCATTCCGCTCGAGCTTCCATAAGAAGAAAACATTGCAAGCGGTTAGAAATAAGCGGTTTCCGGCACTTACAAGTTTGAACTTGAGTGTTAACGACATAGTGTGAAAACACAACTCTAATTCTTACAAAGGCCGTTCTGAGCTGAGTCCCACAGTGAGATAACGCGATGTGCGAAGTACATCTGATTCGAGATAGTCATTGAGGTACACGAAGCATCACCTCACGACGTAGACCGTTTGAGACACACTCCGCGTAATCCACGGGAGTTACCGAAGCGACTTCTTTGTCGGTGGCATTTGATGTTGACCACGGCGGGTTTCCATTCAATCACGAGGATCACGGATGTGAACCTCTCATAAATGTTCTCGACAGTTGCTAAGATCATGAAGGACTCGATATGAACCATTGAATCATGAAGACCTTATTGTTGATCAACAAGTGATTAAATGTCAAGTGTTCCTAAGAGATCTTTTGATGAATCTCGTGGCTCTAGACTCAGCAGTGCGTTTTGGTTTTCTGGCGGAGACTAGGGAGAGGGTCTCCTTCTTCAATACCGGCGATCTCTAAGAAAGCCAATAGTTTATGTAGGGTTCCTGTGAGAATGAAACAAGCTTACATTGAGAGAAACTTGAGTGGCTAAGAAGGTTTAGTGCATGCGTCCTTTGGGTCCATGACGACTTTTAATCTTCAATACCGGTGTCACTAAGTGACAACCGGTAGCATATGAATTGAACCCGATTATGCGCCTAAGTTGAATAATCGGAGGGCTATTTCTTTTCACCCTTTTCTTTACATTTCTTTTGATTCTTCAACTCCTTCTTTCTCCGATTCTCATTTTCTCCTTTTACAATCTTTCCTAAGGACTTCTAACACTAACTAATGGTAGTGTCCTTGGGTAGATCCCTCCGACTCTGGCGGATCATAGGACAGTTATTCCTAACCTTAGTCACCTTATAACTCCATGACTAACCTATGTTTGCCATTATAACCACTTGTAAGTTAAAATATCTCTCAAAGAGTTTGTAAATGAAAGACATGTTTGAACCACGGTGAGAGATAAGTTTTGCATAAATACTCCCCTCACATGTGCTTAATAGTTTTGATGGTTAAGCACGGTGAGGAAAAGCGCGCACTTTATGAATTGATCCACTAAAGATAGACAATCTCCCGAGACACGGTTCGTTGAATAGTTAAAGAGTTACATTGTCGGTTTTAGGTGACAACTAGCTCTAATAACTACCTTGAAGGTGTAGACAAACCTCGAAGGTTGTCATACCCGTCGAGTTCATGTCTATCAAGAGCTTCTCGAATGGTACCTTCTACTAAGGCGAGTCCTTTGCGAGACACGTTTACATCACTAGCGAACTAGCTTGAAATTATTACCCGTCGGGACAAGTCTTTTCGAGTTACAAGCAGTTTAGTACCGTCAATTCGTTGGTTAAGTCCGAGGTACACAGTTCATTTGCATTCAACACAACATATTTCTTATCACACAAATTTTCTCCCCTCAAAATGGCATATAAAAATGTTATTTTGAATGGTTGAAATAAATATGACCATTTTGAGTGTTTGTGGGAAGAGTGACCACTTGTGAACAATTTGTGAACAAAGTTTTGAAATCAAATACTCCCCTCAACTTGTAATATAAGCGGTTGAGGTTTTGAAAAATCATATGGGAAGTACTTGTCTTTTGAGCAAAACCTTGAATAATGAAAGGTTTGATAGGTTTTACTCAAAAATAAAAGCTTTCGCTCCTTTTATAAGGATTGTGGCGAGGCGTACCACGGGGTCCTTTCTTGACCATTACGGGTTGTACAACTTTGTTATGTGTGCACAAGCCATTCACATATATAAACATTCATCCAAAATCATATGAAGGAAACAATTCAAGGGGTACCGGAAGTGCGGTGATGTTCCCGAGTGCGCATGCAGGCGTTGAAAGCCGGTGATGTTTATCTGGGTCTACCACCAACATAGCTCTCCGGCGTCAGGCGATCCGCCGAAACAACCGTTCATCAATCATGGTGATGATCCTTCTCATTCCCTTCTATCACGAGAGTTCCGGTAGCTTAGGATTCCCAACTTTCGGCGTATATCCTTCAATCATATGCCAATCCATCCCTAACCATCTTCAAGGTATGATCCCGAATTTGTGGAGCTCACTACATGCCATTAAGCGGTTCTGCGAAGTTCACTGCGGTAAACAATGCCGAAAGGTTTCTTGATGGCGTAAGTTGTTTGAGTGGTTGATGTCGGGAAGATCAGGCGTGGTGGAGTGAAGTTTACGTTTACGATATGATTCAACGACCATCCGGATATCTTGACCGTTCTTTGATCACAATCGTCTAATGAAGATGAGCCGACTTGATAAATTCACGTTGAATTTCGATCGAGAATTGTCTCATCGACCACATACTTTGGCAAGGTACATGTCTTGATGTCGTTGGTGACAAGTTCTCAAAGTCGACCTCGAGAATTCATAGTCTTGTTCATCTTGTCGTTTGACTATGATATTCTTCAAGAATGTGTAGTCCCATTTAGACTTGAGATCAATGTGTTTGATGGCCACGATGTTCTTTGAGCAATACACTTCATGTTGAGACTTCTGAACCGAGCGACACGTAGTAGATTCTTGACGTTCGGGCCAATGATGAATCCCATACAATGCATCTTGGTCGTATGCTTGCGTTGTCGAAAAACAAGTGAGTTGCACGTTCCTCGATAGCTATGCGGTTTGAGTAACAAGCATGCTGGGAATGGAAGAGTCAATGATGTAGCGTATTTTCGTGAACCATCGCCACCATGGAGAAGAAATTCAGTGCATGTTGAAAAAATATCGAAGGAATCCTTGGTTCATCTGGTTGGCGATTGTTGGTAGAGGTTTGGTCGGTCGATGTAGTATGGAGGGTTGTTCCGTTTAGTGAAGTCGATGTTTGCTTCGGGTTGAGCCAATCCATGTTGTTAGACATGGCTCGAGCAATGTTTTCAAGGTGATATTCAACCTCGATTGCACTTTCCGATTTGTTTTTCAACGGAAGGAATCGTCATTCTTGATGCGCTTCAACTCGGTTCGTCATCTTCTTCACACGGAATCGTTCTTGCAAGATTTTGCATGCTCCAATGTACTACCGTCTACCAATTCTTGACCTTCTTGGGGTAGGGAGTGTTGTTAACAAGTGTGGAGAACCATTCAAATTCTGCGGTTGTATCGTCATCTAGCCATGATCGACATCTGGTGAGTCGTCTTTTCTTGCTTTTAGAAGGCCTTGATGATGATTCGGGTTTCTTCACTTGTTTGGGAGAGGAGGGTTGTTGTTGGGGCTCAAGGACCTCTTCATCGTCACCACCCGTATACTCAAAGTGATCACCGGTTTTACGAGTCAAGGGTGGTAACTCGGAATCGTCCGAGGTTTATCGGTGGAAGACCGTGGTGGAAGACTTTTGTTGTGCGAATTGGTTTTGGAGGAGGTGGCATCGAGGAGGATTCACGGACATCTTTTGACGTTTAGCCTCGTCGGTCTTATCCTTGTCACGATCATCATCGTCTCTATGGCGTTTAGGCCTCTCGGCTTCTTCTCGGCATGCGAATTAAGTTGGAATGCCGGCAATGCTTCTAACAGTTTGCTTTCATGAGAGGCAAGCATTGCGGAGCGTTTAGGCGGTTGTGCGACCGATCGATCAACTAATTCAGCGTCGAGAAGATTTTGGGATCAACGAGGATTGATCTTGACATACATCGGTGTTGACTTCATCGCTGTTTGGCGGTGTAACGAGTTTGGATAGAGTTGTCGGTAAACATCTCCTGTGTAAGTCTAGGAGCGTTGTCACGAAGGTACTGTTTGTGTAACCTTCAATCATTTCGTTTAGTTGCTCACGGCGATGACTCTTCATGAATTCTGCACAAACTTCCTTTCCTTGTTCCTCTTTTCGTTCTCTCTATATATATCTTGTATGTGATCGACAAGAAATTGACTTCTTGTTAAGGCGTTTTCTTTCGACTTCCTTGACGACTTTTGAATCCGTTCATGAGCTTGAGAAACCCAAGATTTTGGTTTCTTCACGGTTTGGATGAGGATTTTGTTGATTTCGTTGATGGTGGTTGAGATGAATGTGAAGAAGAATCGGATGAAGAGGAGATGTGAGGAGACTACGGGTCCTTGACGGTTGAGACGTTTCCATCCGTGTATGTGTCGGACTATCGAAGAAAATCGTCATAGTCGGACTCTCATCCTTCTTCTCCTTCTCGGTTTCAAGATTATCAAACTCAATAGTGTCTTTCACGGTTGTTCTTGTTGCAAAGGGTGGTGGTACCGGCTCCGTGTCGGGTTGATTAACCGCATCGGGAGATGGTTCGGAGGAGCGACACTACTAGTTCCTCGGGTCCACCCATTTGCTCATTAGCAAATTTTTCGACTTTGTGTTCATGTCTAAGTTGATGCAATTTCTTTACGTAAAATTTGTCTCCGGTGGTTCTCCTTCACTTTAGCTTTCGGCATCATAAGGTACAAATCGGAGTCTTTCCTTTACCCTTATCATCTTGAGGACTTGGAGGTTTCGTACTTTTGGAGTGTCGGACACATCCTTTCTTTGTTTGAGAGAGAACCTCCTCATACATTTCGTATCTTGAACTTCGTCCTCAAGTTGTTGTTTGATTCGAGTTTGGGTTTATGAATGGGAGTAGCTTCTGTGCGAGAACAAACCGTTTTCTCGGAGGGTTTCGTTTGGGAAACTTCCTTTGTGACTCGAACTTGTAACACTTCCGGCACTTCCTCTTCTAGTTCTCCGGTAGGTGTACGGAAGATCTTTCATCGAGTGACCAACCTTGCCTTGTCTTCTTGCTTCCGGATACATTTATGCGTTTGAGCTTTCGACATCTTGATTAGCGGTGTCTGGTAACACCGCTCTGTTTCTTTGTAGCGATTCCTTCATTCGATGGTCGAATAGGTTCGATCAACATGTCGTGATTGTCGGGGTCATTGAGCCTCTTGGGAATATCGAATGTAGTCCAGTGCTCTGGATCAACAATTTGGTATATCGATGTAGGGAATCTTTGAGCCAAGTTTGTTGAGAAATGACATCATGTCATCCCAAATCAGAGCTTCAATAGCGATGTGTTTCATGTTGACAAATGCCCAAAATATTTGCAGTTCTATGAGCTTAGGATGCTCATAGCCGCTATCACGACCAGAAATAGACTTGGTGATGATCATGTAGAGCGTTCTCCAAGGTTGAGGAATACTCTTGAGCTCTACGTGAGAGTGTTTGGTGATTACTCCTGTAGCCTCATCATAACCGATATCGATTAAGAATTGGAGAGTGAGCTCTTGATGGGTGTGGCATAAAGTTTATGCGGTTCGACTTGAGAATTAAGAGAACGACCCTTAAGTCTGCGGTGTGATGGTGATTCTTTTGTGATTGAGTCACATCACTGCATTCCTTCCTTTGACCCTTTCCATGGTGTTCCGGCTGTTGGATATAGATCTCGGGGCATTGCGAGAATGTGTGAGCATGTTACGATATGGATGAGTCCTCGAGAATGTCAATAGCGATTAAGCATGAAGACTCGAGCAAGTGAGAGTCTTGAAGTCAACTCGGAGATTATTCTTTCCAATCTTCATTGGGTAGCCATTAGGGTAGATGTCGACAATGGAGAGAACATTTGGTGCATCCATGTTTGGTTGAGCGACCATGTCGTGATGCGAAATAATATTAGCCAAAAGAACCAACATATCGAAAGACATAATGTTAGTCAACGAAGGTCTTATTGTCTAGTTATTTAATGTACAACGTCAATGATTATTCTGAGTCCTAAGTCACTTGTATGTCCAATAGTCTAATGGCGTCGTGAAATGTTTAGTGAGTTAGTTAACTTTAAGTTTTAAAGCTTATGTTATCACTTATTGTTCACAACATATCAAGCGTTTTGGTTTATTAGTGACATTATTGGATTCGTGACGTTATGATAAGTTTATTAACAAGTTTTGTACACGTAACAATTCATAATGAAGGTCAAAAATGGCTTAGCGTGGGATTGACAAAGTTACGCGTAAGCGATCGTGACATACGGCGTGGCGAAAGCTTATCGTGGGATCCTTTCTTATGCGTGAAATGTTACAGCGTGGGAAAAGGGGACCTTCGCGTGGAGCTTACGGCGTGGCGTATAAAAACCTTACGCGTAAGGCTTACTCGTGAAGTAGACCTTATGCGTGAGGTCCTTGTTCGCATATCCTTCACGGGATACGCGTGGTCCCAATAGAGACCTTACGCGTAATAGTTATGCGTGGGTTTTATTTCACGCATAACATCACTACGCGTAGGGTAATCCTTATGCGTAGAGGTCTTATGACCTTGATTACGAGTGTTTAAGCGTAGCAAAGCACGAAATAAATTCATCAACTCATCAATGTTCACACAAGACAACAATTTATCACGAGATAACAACATCCTAGTCCATGTTAACTGTTACGCGTAGAATCACATACGCGTAGTCTAAACCCTAAACTTACGCGTATGAGATTTAGCCATGGGATGAACATCATATTGATTACGGTAGTTCTAAGAAGTCCATAAAGTAGTTTTATCCAAGTTTTAACATCAAATAAGCCTTGAATCAAAAATACCCAATTTATATGAACTTGAACCCTAATTTTGAATTAAGTATCATAGTTGTTTACGGGTGATTTACGGGTTTACATGTGTTCAATTGAACTTGAAAACAACCTTATATGACTATCTTTTATACCAAAACCTTCACATTTGAAAAGACCCAATTCTACGCATAAACCCTAAATCTCAAATACACTCGATTCGTGTGTATAGGTGCGTTTTGATGTTTAGAAAAGTATTATAGATGATATTAAATCATTTTGACACAATCCTTTTAACTTCAAACACATAAACAAGATTATGTGTTCATACGCATCTGCGTAGAACACAAAATCACCCATAGGTTAAAATCAAGCCGTTAACTTTCAAAATGGTTTAAAACCATTGTTTGTAATCTTGTTATGAACACACAAACACTTACAAAATGAAGATCGAGACACGATTCTTGAATGATTTTAGGCGTAGGATTTGAAGGTTTTAGCAATAAATGTGGTTAGAATGGTAGGTGGGGTATTTTATTGAAAAATACTTTCGGATTATGACAGTTTCGGTCCCTCCACCTTTTCCTTTTTCAACCAAAGCCTTTTAACTTCCATTTAGGTTACCAAATAAAGATTTTTGAGAAAGAATCATGACGACACTCCCCTCGGCTTGATAAATTTAAGCAGTTTAAAATTTTAGTCAGAGGTGTCATTGAGCGAAAGTCCACCATCATTTGTATAACGAAACAACCGAGATGTGATAACATGCAAGTACACTTATGTTTTGAAGCGGTTAATGATAAATTTCTCCCCTCAACACTTGATCGGAAAAATCTTGAATTTTGAAAGATAAAAGTGTTGTGGAAAAATGTACTTGCCATGTTTAAAGAAAATAGATGAGGAGAATATTTTGGTGTTTTATCGGGTTTTATATTTTTGTATTTTGTTTTGAAAGATTTTATTTATTTACAAAAGATGTTTTGGTGTTTGACGGGTTTTTAAGGCGGTTTTAAGAGGTCATCCAGTTCCTCTTGAGTCAAACACCTCATACCAATTCGGTGGATCAACTCATTAAACCTAGCGGGAGGCAAGGCTTTGGTGAGCGGATCGCCAATTGGTATTCGATACCATAAAGTATAATTCAACGGTACCTGTTCCACATGATCCTTGATGAAATGATAGCGTAGATCGATGTGCTTTGATTTGAGT
The DNA here is from genome assembly GCA_022545495.1 of Chrysanthemum lavandulifolium. Classification (NCBI taxonomy): domain Eukaryota; kingdom Viridiplantae; phylum Streptophyta; class Magnoliopsida; order Asterales; family Asteraceae; genus Chrysanthemum; species Chrysanthemum lavandulifolium. The sequence continues at coordinate 247,702,044 of CM040240.1, read as the reverse complement.
CTTGAAGCGAGTTGCGAGATTGCAATAACACTCCGATTGTCGCGATACATCGGGATTCATCAAATACATAACCATAGTCTTTGAGTTGTGTTCTCATCCAAATGACTTGAGCACAACACGCGGACATGGCTACATATTCTGCTTGATTGATGGCGGTGATGTACAATCCTGCTTCTTTGATTGCCAAGACACCGGTTTATCACCGAGAAATTGTAGTGCTCTGAAGTACTTTTCCTTGAGTCTAGGCATCCTGCGTGATCGGCGTCTGGCGATTAGTTCAAAACCGAAATCCTTGGATACGGATCCCAAATTAATGGTTCCCTTGATGTATCGGAGGATTCTTTTAGCCTCGAGAGGGTGGGTTTCGGTTGGTCGCGATGATAGCGGGAGCATAGATAAGCGGCAAAGACAATGTCGGTCGCTGGTTGTTAGATACATGAGAGACCCAATAATACTTGGTATTTGGTAGGGTCAACCAATTTCCCATGTAAATCGACATCTAATTTCTTGGTATGAGCCATTGGTGTGGCATAGGTATCACGGTATTCATTCCAAATTTGTTTAACAATTCAAGGGCATATTTGGGTGACTCAAGAAAATACCACGGGGTGATTGATGAACTTGCGGTCCTAGAAAGAGCGTAAGTTCACCCATCATGGACATTTCAAAATTTTTCTTCATGAGTTTTGCAAAAGCGATTGAAAACTTTTATGTGTTGACCCAAAATGATGTCATCCACGTAAATTTGAACAATTAAGATGTGTGCCCGTGATATTGTATAAAAGAGTTGGGTCAACCGAGCCTTTGGTGAAATTATTGGCAATGAGGAAAGATGATAGCTTATCGTACCATGCAGGGGCTTGTTTGAGACCATAAAGAGCTTTGTTCGGTTTGTAGACATGGTTCGGGAACTCGGGATCAACGAATCCATCGGTTGGTGACATAGACCGTTTCTTTAAGTTGTCCATTTAGAAACGCCGTTTTGACATCCATCGATGAACCGTCATGTTCATATGAGCATGACGAGAAATATCGAACGACCTCAAGGCGAGCAAGCTGGAGCAAAAGATTCTTCAAAGTCTATCCCTTCTTCACGGCGATAACCCTTAGCAACTAGCCGTGACTTGTTTGGATTACATTCCCTTGACATCAATTTGTTTTCCAAATCCATTTTAGACCAATGGCGTAGACCCTGTTGGTCTTTCAACCGATTCCATACTTCAAGGCGTTTGAATTGATTGAGTTCTTCTTGCATGGATTCAATCCGGTTGTCTTTGTCATTGCATCCTTAATGTTTTAGGTTGATTGGCGAGCGGTGAGTGCATAAATCGATGTTCACCATCCGAGTGAAGACGTTGTCTCGTAATGATTGGTTGATTCGGGTTGCCAATAATGTTAGCGGAGGATGGTCTTTTGTCCATCTATGTGTAGAGGTTGATGTTGGTATACATTGTGCGATTACGAGGATTCAAATGGTTTGTTGAAGATTCCGCGACATCAGTGCGGCGATCTCATTGGCAAGCGGGTTGAAGAACGCATTTGGATCAAAATCTGCGGGTGGGGTACATCATTGAGAATATCATCATTTGGTTCATCATTGTTGGAGCGGTGTGTTCAAGCTGTTGTGTTGGAGTCAATTGGTGTAGGTGCATCTTCAACGATGGTTGTTGTAGCAGTGTATCGGTATAGGAATATTGTCGGGTTGTGCGGTGAAGCAGACGGATACACGAGAGCACGTTCATCAATATCGTCACGAGCGGAGGAGCAAATAACCTTTCCATTTGTTGTGAGTTAGTGAGGGCTTTCTTGGTGATGATGGGGTTTGAGGAAGTTTAAGCGGTTGTGACGGGTTCTAAGTTGTTATACTCGAAGCCATTTCCGTGAGTTCATCGAAATGAGCATGAATCGTTTCCATAACCTCCTTGGTTCGACGATTCAGTTCGAAACCTTTAGAATTGTCACGATATCCAATAAAGACTCCAATATCGACTTTGGCTTTTAGCTTTCCAAAATCATCACGATCATTATTTGGATAGCAAAGGGATCCAAATACATGAAAGTGTTTGAGGTTCGGTTTATAGTTGTGGACAAGCTCAAAAGGTGTTTTGTTGTGGCGTTTTGTGATCATGGAGCGGTTTTGAGTATAGCATGCGATGAATCGACACGCCCATAAGTAATCTGGAAGTTTAGCATTGATTAACATTGTTCTTGCGACTTCCACTAACGTTCGGTTTAGTCTTTCAACAACTCCGTTTTGTTCGGTGTCCGTGCAATAGATGTTTGATCTTTGAATTCCACTTTCTCATAAAATTCACGAAGGGTTTTGTTAACAAATTCGGTTCCTTTATGCATTACGATGATTACGGCGGTGTTGCGGGCTGAACACATATCTTTGTGAGAAGGTGATGATCATTTGTGGAGCTTGGTCTTTACTACGAAGAAAGTAGACCCAAGTCCATCGAGTAGTCATCAACGATTACTAAGATGTAGCGTTTGCCATTTATCGTTTGCAGCGCATGGGGCCACACAAATCCATGTGAAGAAGATGAAGCACATCTTTGAGGCGTGTTCCACCTTTGAAGGAAAATGAGCACGAGTGCTTTTCCCTTGTTCACGGTGAGCAAAGGTGATCTTTTGAATCTGGAATCGTGGGAGTCCTTCAACTAGTTTGTGTCGAGCAAGATTGGTGATGGTTTGAAAGTTTAGATGTGAGAGCAGCGGTGCCATAGCCGAGATTTTGTAGATGTTGCCTTTGAAAGTAAGCGGATGGGAGAGGAAGCAACCATGTCTTGCATAGAGATAGTGTAGAGGCGGAATTACGAGAGCCGGACATAAGATCGTTTCCTTGTAGATCACGAATGAAACAAGTTTTCTCCACGAAAGCAACCTCCAAATCTCCATCACAAAATTGACCTCTTGAAAGCAGTTGTGACCGGGCCTTCCACATAGTAAACCCTGCGATTTCGATGTTCCCATTAACATAATCTCCGTAGCCCATGATGGGCTGCGAGTGATCGTTCGAATCGGCGGTGCCAATGAACTTTGCAATAAAGTTTGATAACAGTTTAAGATTGCTGTCATGTGTCGGGAACATCCGCTATCAACAATCGAGAGAATGATCATATCACTGCATTACACAGACGACACGGATGGAATAGAAGTAGATGTGGAACCCGAAATGTTAGAGGGTTCGAAGCGAATACATTAGACATACACACATTGATAAGTTTAGGCATCCATTTAAATCCAAGTGTGTTATATATCCATTTCGCCATCTATAACTACTCTTTGCTTTAGTCTTAGTGAAAACACTAGGTGTTCTTGTGTTCTTAGGAGGTGTGGCGGAGCTCTTGTGATAGCAATGGTTGCCTTAGAATCTAAAGAAGGTGGTTTACCAAGCACGGACTTAGAATGATTAGTGGGCCTAGAGGTATTCCGATTCTTAGGATTCCGTAATCTAGAGATTATAGCTTTAGCAACACATTTGTCATGACAATCGAATTCATACTCTTTTGACAAATATCACAAGGTGCATCGATGAATATCAAAGGTACTTAACGGTTTAGCATTCGTTACATCACTATTTCTATTACATTTGCCGACGCAACATCTATAGTGGAAGTAACATGAGTTTTATTGATTCCTAGGGTGTTCTTCTACTTTAGCATTCCTTATTGATCTTTTCTTAGGTCGCAACTTCCTATTCTTCGTTTGAGTGCTCTAGGCGTTGAAGTGCGGACGTTTGGAAAAGATGCAACTATTCTGTTTGATGAGGGAAACACATTAGCAACTTGTGATTTGACGGTGGGAATTCTAGGTTCACGATTACTAAGTGTGGTGGTGCTAATCTCTTAATCACGATGGCGGAAGTTGTTCATACTTTCCTAACATTTCCGTAACTTAGAGATGGTGTGAATCGATTTTGATTTTCGAGCGAAGATTACCGGCAAAATTCATGACTTCTCTAGTGTGAGCAAGATAGTGATCAAGTTCGTTTGATGCTTCATCTCGAGTCTTTTGAGTAAATCAAATATGACACCATATTCTGTTTAACTTTTAAAGTTCTTGTTCATATTTTGAGATTTGACTTTTCAAAGACACGTTTTGATCATCCAGTTGCTCAATTTTAGGATCGGAAGATTTAGCACTCAATTGAGCGATTTTCTTTTGGCGAGTTGATGGTTGTGAATATCTTTTCACACCAATGAAGACGACGTTTTGCATTGTTAATTTCCGTGTGTGTCGTTTATTTTCGACTTTTAAAGACTCGATCTGAAGCACATTATCGGTGTTCTCAACGGTTGTAACAGTTTCAACAATATCGGCGAGAGATATGATCGGATGCATATGGCAGCGAATAGAGTAGCACAACATTATGGATATCGGCCGGATAACATCTTCCAAGAGTCGATCAACATCTTTTCTCAACAGTTTCTTTTGCGTTTTGTGTTAGTAATAGATGTTTCATTTTCTCAAAACGTTTTCATTACCCAAGTTCCTTATGAAAATCCTTTTCCGAGCAATTGCACAACTTTTCAAGTTTTAACATTAGGTAAAGGTTTTTACGAAAGATGTCTCGTTGTTCTCTCGCCGGAGGCGATTGAAAATGTTCAACTTTGATTTCGGATCGATATTCTATCTCATGTTGTAAAATTTTGAGGTCGACCATGAAAATGTCAAAATATCGAAGGATTTTTCTATTTTCGGGTTTTGAGTTTACTTCACTAATGGAAGGTAAAGGACCGTAAGTTTGTGCAAAGACTGTTTTGGGATTAACAATAGAAGACTCGGGTGTTTTGATGATAACCCTTGGTGTGTTAGAAGAATCCGTTGGTGTGTGAAAGTGACCGCGTTTTATAATTAAAGGTTTGTTGTAAACAACATTTTTAATTTTGATCGACTCTCGTCTTACGCATCTAATTCCTCTTGACGATGGTATTCAACAACACTCATGATAGTATTATCAATTTTGTATCTTTGCTGAAACTTGAGAGTTGGTTTGAATGTTTTTAGTGAAAGCTTAGGTTTATGTCGACTAGATTTTTCCAAATCCTTTTGGATTGGGTTTTAAGGTAAACTTTTCAATAGTCATTACGGATTCACCATGTTTGTAAACAACAGTTTTAAACTCTTTAAGTTTGTTTTGCAAGCCGATGATTTCTTCAAGAAGGTCATCTACCCGATTCGTCGAATGCTTTTGTATCACGGAGCTGTTTTTGACAATTTAACAACTCGACCTTAGCTTTTTGATTTTCCAAGGTGAGGCGTTAATTTGCTTTTTATGTTCATGTTTCGATTGTTCTAATTCGGACAACAAAGCATTCTTCGAGGCGGCTAGATCACGCATCTGTCTCTCTAAATATTTTTCGTTTTGATGAGATTTTGTAAAGCGGCTTCAAAACCTTTTCCTGATTTTCTTGAGTTTTGAAAAATTGAGTTGCATTTGTAAACATTCAAAATCCTTGGTTAACGATGCATTTTACTTTTTAGGGATTGATTTAATGCATAACATTCCTCCATTTTGATTTTATGGTCTTGAATTAACCGAGCAAAATCCGGATGAGGCAACAGATCATCTTGTTCAACGTGAGTCTCAACATGATCATTCTTTAGATCCTCAAATGCGACCACGGAGTCAATTTGGTTATCAAAGGGACCATAAGGTCGTCTTGATCGTCAAATGTAACTACTGAGGTTAACTTGAAAATCATCGAGAAGAAGATGTAGAAGACTCATTTTGAGCGATCGATCCGTGCGGATTCGAGATATTGGCGGAGATATTAGTTCGAGATATGATGATGGTTTGTTCGGTGCACGAGACAAGCCATCGATGTCATCTACTGGGCTGAATCACTCATGTGTAGCTCATGCATATTAGCCATCAACATAACGGTTGCATTAGCACTGCAAGTCCTCCATATCATCATCGAGTGCATCGCCATAAAGCTCATTCTTTGTTTGTGAGAGATCCACCGGCTTCATCCTTAAGAGCCAAAAGTAAGGCCTCTTTGAAATAAGCACGCCTCGAGTCCTTGGCTTTGGGCATGCATTAGCAGTGTCCTTCTCATTGCGGTTGTAGCATCTAAGACCATTTAATCGATTACGAGCATTTCCTGTTCCACCACTTGAGCTCATTGTTATTCCTACCCGACATTAAACCCTTGACCACCGCTCATCGGCGACCATAATCACGATTACGAACTTCAACACGTCCATTGTTCACAACACTTGAGTCCGTGTGTTAGATGAGGAGCGAATCGATTGTTGGATTTGTTGGTGTAACGACCAAAAGCATTAGCAATCATCACAAATCCTTGTTGCAATGCTTGAATGGATCGATTTCCTCGGTAGCTTCAACGACATATGCTTGAGCATTGTTCTTTGTATGGGACCAATTGATTTTGTTGAGGTTGAGGTTGTTCTTTGTGAAGTTGTGTTGGAAGCGAGTTGGTTGAGTTCTTTGGTTGAGAGGATAATTACATTGAGCATACAAGGCAAGTTGTTGATTGTCCGGTTGTGTTGTTTAGCAATTTGAGCACGGAGAATCCTTTCCGATCAACTTCCTTTTCATGAGGCTTCAAGTAATCGTACAACAATCCATAAGTAGAATGATGCATGTTCTTCGCAGCGGAGAAAATGACATACTTCTCCCATTCGGACCGAGACTACTCGGGAACTTAGTATTCACTTGCAATTCTTGGCATGATGATGTTGTGTTTATCCAAATCATTGATGATGTCGAAAATCGGTGATGATATGACTCAAGTGTCTCTCGGGTTCAATCATGAAGTGTTCATAAGCCAAGTAAATTTTGGATTCCAAATCCTCCCGATTGAGTCTGAGATCCTTCCATAAGAAGGCGAATATGATCCCACATTTTTGTGCGGTCTTTTGAGCATCAACACTACGAAGAATTGGGTTTGGTAATCCTAAGAGGATGTATTCCATTGCAAGTTCATCGACTTCATAGTGTAGAAGTTACAGTAGGATTTAAGTGCTGCAGATAGCAATGTTGGTTTGTTCATCTCTTGGTGGAGCAGTTGGATCTCCGGGTACAATGACGGTAGGCATCTCAAATGGACCTTCAAGATAACCTTCTTTAAGAACTTTCCATGTGGCTTCTTGGATCACGAAACCTAAAGAACCTTATCACCCATTGATCGTAGTTTCTGGAGTGAGCATTGGAGGTCTATCAAGTGATCCGACTTCATGAATTGATTGTTGGTCGCTTAGAGCTTCACACATCTTTGCAAACCAAGTGGGTTCCTTCATAGTGCTTCGTGATGGATGTTGATTGAAATCGTTTGTGTAGGGTAGAGTTTGAAGACTTGGTGGTGGTTGAACCATTTGTGGTTGTGGAATTGCACCAAGTTGTGGAGTATGTTCTTGATTAAATTGTTGTTGATAAATTGCTTGTTGTTGATTCCATTGTTGATGTTGTGGAGTTAATTGTTGTTGTTGTTGATGATTATAAGTGTGAGGGAAGTAGTTAGAGTATGGTGGTTGAGACATGATGATAAACTTGTGTAGTAAGAATGGATCTTTGTAGTCGAGTGAACCTTTGTTGATGAAGTATCCTTAGGCGTAGAAATGACAAGAACCAAGTATTACTTATGCGTAAAAACACCAAAAGTTACGCGTAACAAGAATAGTTCTGCGTGGGATTTAGCTTCTGCGTGGCGGGAAAAAGACTAAAGTTACGCGTAAGCGATGAAGTTAGGCGTGAAAGTTAGGCGTGGGATTACCTTATCGTGGGACTAAGTCTCGCGTAAGATGAATCTTAAGCGTAAGATTTTCTCGGCGTAAGCTTTATGCTTAAGCGTAAGATTAGGGTTTTATCCCAAGTGATCTTTACACTTCACGGTGCAAAAGATATCCAAAGTCGACGTATTTTCGGACTTATCCAAGTAAGAAAACACGGAATAAACCGAAAATTGAAGATCAAACCAAGGAAAGTCTTACGCGTAATTTTAGGGTTTTGTTACGCGTAAGATTACTCGTAACTTTGATTCTATCCAAATGTGTTTCTAAACCGGTTTTGTGTGTTGAAATAGCTTCAATAACACCAAATAACACAAAAGTGTGAAACTTGATGATCCAAAGCACTTAAAGCGATTACGCGTAGTATAACACTTGCGTACAAAACAAGCTTAAAACAAGGAAAAACACGTAAAGTTCCAAACTTTTGCCAAAACCAATAGTTTAACACCTAATAACGTTGAAAGTACAAGAATCTTGGATTCAAAAGTGTAAAAATTAGTTTTAAGCGTATCAAAGATTGTGTTATCTTTACGCGTAAGACCCAAAACCAAAACTTCAAAACAAGCGAGTACACCCAACTATTTGGCGATTGATACCTTTGTTAGGTCACTAGTTTTACAACACAAGCTTATAGAGAAGAGATAAGGCGATTGAACAAGTAAACAAGCACACACACACACAATATTGTAACCGGTTATGCGTGGGAGGTGAGTGAAAGAATAACTTGAACAACCAACCTTCAAATGAAGGTTATTACAATGTATTTATAGGCAAGGAGCTAGGGCAACACTCCTCTCCTTCCCTATTCCTTATTGGGCTTGGATCAAGCTTATGGGCCTTCTACATAAGCTTGACCTTAAACAAACATAAAGGCCATAACAAAGCTACCTATTACATATGAAATATAAATACTTGAAATCTTGTTTAGGAGTGATTCCAACATCTTCACATTAATGGGAGCATCTTCGGCTCGAATCTTGGACAACCGTGGGTTGGACATTCACAGTACTCCCCTTATTAGTAGGAAGCACCGGGTCCTTTGTCACCCCGGTCTCACGGTCTACCACACGAGAAGAAGAAGAATTAGTGGTAGGAACCGTAGGTCCATCGTAAGCAACACCACTTCGGGTAGTGATCGCTTTCATATCACCTCTCGGGTTAGGAATCGTATTACTTGGAAGAGAACCGGAACCCGAGGGTTGATTGGCTTGAAAGAAATTAGCCATCATATTCTTCATTTCACTCATTTGCTTGTTACTCGTGGCAAATTCATTCCTGATGCTGGTGATTTGATTCTGCAAACTTTTAATGGTATTGTCGGAGCTCTTCATGTAAGATAGAAACTCGTTGTTCGGAGCAACTTGATGAGAAGGTTGTTGATATTGTTGTTCAGGAGGTGGTGGTTGTTGGTAAACTTGAGGTGGAGGAGCTTGATAGTGTTGATTTCCATGATTAACTCCTCTGTTTTGATTGTTATTACCATTGAAACGGTTTTGATTATGGTTTTGTTGTTGAGGTTGGTTGAAACCGGGAGGTCCGAGATAATTGTTTGAACGGTAGCTAAGAAGATTTCGATCTCCTTGTGGTTGATTGTAGTTTCAGAGCAAGATAAACATTCTCATGTGCGTAGCCACCGCGGCCGCACTCGAATAAGAATGTGGACCTCCACAAGTCTCACAAGTCGGGTTTACCGCTTTCACTTGTTGATTTTGACTAGACAGATGCATTTGGTACATTTTCAACATAGCCGTGTTCAAATCATCAACTTTCTTATGAAGAGCCGTATCAGGAGAAGAAGACGAAATTGATCTAGATGATTCACCCCTTGCAGCTGAAGAATCCCAATAATTATGATGAGCGGTCATGTTTTCAATAAGATCGTAGCATTCCTCGGGACGCCTTTTCATGAAAGTTCCACCGCAGCAAAGATTGATCGTATCACGATGTCTCAACGTCAAACCATTATAGAATGTATCAATTTGGGTGACAAGCAACATATTATGATTTGGACATCGATCAATAGCAAGCTTATATCGCTCCCAAGCTTCAAACAAAGATTCGTCGGGATCGTCTGAAATTATCGATATCGTTTCTCAACTTCGTCACCATCGACGGTGGAAAGTACTTTGCCGTAAACTTCAAACCATTTCCTCGAAGGTATGAATCGAATTCTTGAGTCGATCAAACCAAGAAGTGGCATGATGAGTCAAAGAGTATGGAAAAGATAGAGGCGAAGGCGCCATCGGAGACCCCATTTTGTTTCATACTCGAGTAACGGTTAGAAACTTATCAAGATGCTTGTTTGCATCGTCATCGGGTAAACCGTGAAATTGACAACTGTTCTTTACTTGTTCTATCATATGATGTTTCAAGCTAAAATCGGTAGCTTGAATATTAGTCGGTGCAATGGGTCCTCCCCTCCCGTACATGGTAGGTTGACATAGCTCCTCCATCGTTCGGAGATCGGGAGCTATATTTTGATTACCGGGAGGAGGATTAGGACCGGGGTGTGGTGGTATGTTAGCAGCAGCCATATTACGTAACTCGGCACGCTCGATTCAAGTCGTCTTGATCGAGAGCGAAAGCGCATGCACTTAAAACCAAGGCAATTAAAAGAGACCGATATTCGAAAACACAGTGAACTTAACCAATAATCCCAAGTGAATAAATCACCTCTACAAGACAAACGCACAAGCGGCGGAGAAGCTTTGTAGGTCGTGTGCTTATTAAAACCCGCTTCTTTTCACCGCAATTTAATGTCGGGCCGTCCTTATACCCACCACACGCTTTGTTTATCCAATAAAGTAAATCAATTCACAAGCGACACAAAGGCAAGTTTTTGATCTTTAGTTCGGGAACTTATAATGATAACACCTCCGTTGAGAATGTTATATAATTGGTGTCTTCTATTTATTAGCAAAACACAAGAGAAAATCTTTTTGTATTTTTAATATGATATATATATACAAAAGAAAAAGGAAAATATTTTTTACTTTTTTATTTTATAGAAAAATAGTAACTTCACGAATGAAGGATCTCGAGTCACTAATCGTCAAACCTCAAACGATATTGTCGTGACACAACCTCCCCGGCAGCGGCGCCAAAAAATTTGATTCAATGCCAAAACACGTCAAGCTTACTCACACAAGCTAGCCACTTGTGAATGACTAACCGTAAGAAACTTAAAACGGTTCAGACACTGATTTGATGATAATGAAGGCTTAGGGGTTATGTGTGTGGATAAAACTTCAATATCGATATCAAAAATAATCACGGAGATAGATTCAAATTCCTTTAGGAAAAAAGAATAATAAATCAAATCCCGTGTGTGATTGTGTATACGGATTAGTCAACCCGAATCGTTTCCCAACGAGGCGTGAATTGCCAACGTCGTTCTTGGTTTGGAATTTAATGCTCGATGTTTTGGATTAATGATTTGATTTATTAAACTACGGGAATGGGGAAAGTAATAAAGGAATCTATTCTACGGAAATCCTAAGCGAATTAACTAAAACGTAATTAACGAAACGTAATTAAAATGCAACTACGTCTAAATTATATCCTAAAAATGCCTAAAATTACTTTTACTCTAGAAATGTAATTAGAAAACTATTTTAGAATTAAAACTATTTTTTTGGATTTTTCTGGATTTTATTTAAAATTAAAAACTAATTTTTAACTATTTAAACTAAATTAAAATTCTAAAAATTATGAAAATCAAGGGGAAAAATGTGAAACTATTTTTATAAAATCTAAAATATCATAAGAGACTTTTCAAAACTATTTTTTTTATTTTTCAGATTAATTTTCTATTTTCTACAAATTTAAAACTATTTTAATCTAATTAATATTGTGAAAAAATACCAAATAAAAGGGAAAAAATAAGGAAAAATCTTTTTTATGCTTTTTATATTTTTCTTAAACTGAGAAAATTGAAAAATTATTTTTTGGAACTTTTTCTCAAATATTTGCAATTAAAGCTATTTAAAAATGCCTAAAAACTGATTTTAATTGAGAAAAATAGTAAAAAGTGACCAAAACTCATGAAAATCTCAGGAAAATTCTAAAATCTTATTCTAATCTTATGAAAAATAAGAAATCAGCAGCTTATGTGTAAGAAATTAAAACTGTAGTACAAACTGATTCTAATTAAGCTAATGAAAATAAGCTAAACAATGAGATAAGCAACCAAACAGAATCTGAAACTAAGTTATGCTAGAATAAGCTAATACCAACTAATTACAACTAATCCTAACAAGTTATAAGCTCAGTTTAATGATCTATGCAAACTGCCTAAATAAGCAAAATAGTGAATCAGGCCTACTGTTTGAGCTTGTGCTCAAGCTTATTCAATAAGCCAAACCAAAATTCAATTGTGCAGTCCTAAAGAACACCTGGCAAGCTACAACTAAACCAAATTACAGGCTCTAAATACTTGAAATGAGCACTGCACAAGATCTGCAAGTTCTGCTCGATTCACACTCGCTTTTACTTGAGTGTGAACAGGCGATTCAATGATTTGAACGACTTATTTGGAGCTTGAAAAGCCTTTATCGATTTAACAGAAAGTTGTTTTCAATACTAGACCAAGTGAAGTTGTAAATCCCAAAGTTTGAAACACTAAAACTCACAAATGAAACAGTGATTCATCATCAAAGTTTTATGAAAACTAGTTTGACAGATTTGACTTTTGTAAAAGCAGTTTGTAACTTTGACTTGGTTGAGATTTGATCCAAAATATTGAACCGATTTTGATGATACTAAACTAATGATGATGACGAGAAGCTAGATCTACTTGTTTTAAACCTATATGCAAATTATTAACTCACCGATTTTAACAGATTCAAAAGCTAGATCGCCATAAGTGAAATTTGACTAAATGAGTGTTTGGATGCAATACAAAGATTGATATGAATGCACTAAAACTTATTAAGCCTATAGCAACAAATCTAATCCAATCGAACTAGCCTCTATCACGCATCACGCCTAATCCAAACACTAGATAACTAACGATTTATGAACTAAGAACAGATTAAGACTAAATGATACTAAACCGATATTAAACAAAGATCAATAACTACAGATTATCACTAAAATCGATTCAAACAATGATTCAATGAACAAAATGTATATAATGGATGTAGCACTTACAAATCTCCTAGCCACTATGGCTTGCAATCATGAAACAATGAACCTCTAACCTAATAACCCCTATCCTACTCCAATTCCAAATCAACTTTAACCCAAATCCAACAGATCATTCCAATTCAATCAAACACCAAAGAAAATTCATTTCCACATCGGTTGACTTATGTTGACTTATTTTGATTTTATGAAGTGAATTGAGATTTGATTGAACTTAAGCTCACTATAAGCTATATAAAGCTTAAATGAACCTTATAGAAACAAGAGCTAAGTTTGAATCAATCCATAGATTAGATTGATATGATTTTTATTTTCAATGATTTTATTTGATTTTTTGTATTTTTGAGTTTTGAAGAAATAAGCTAGAAACAGTTTATATTATCGAAATAAGCACTAAACAAAGATTATAAGCGATTTAAATCATAAATTCTTAAACAAAGACTTGATAATGAAAACTAAATTTTATTAATCTAAATCATTTGAGTACAAAATACGAATTACAAAATCTTAAAACATTAAAATGAAAATTACAATAAAACTAACTACTGAAAACTTAGAGAGAAGAAAAGATAAAAGGTACAACAATGTGAACGAAAATAAGTCCTATTTATAGCTGAGCTAAGGCCTAAGGAAGGATCTAAAACTCTGAATGTGTGCTTTCTCTGAGTTGTTTTCATCCCTTGGATCATCATACACGCATCCCACTTGATATCCACCCTTGGATCACATTTGATGACCCGTTTCCACCAATAGGAGAGCGGGCGTGGCCTTAAGCACACGGATGGGTGACATGGCACTTCCCATGTGTCAGTGGCGTCAGATAAAAGTACGAGAGTACCCTTAATCACGGTTAATTTGACCAATTGACTTAGTGGGGTAATTAGGGTTCATCTTGCTGGGTAATTGGGGGTAAATAAAAGGCGGGGTGGATTTTTTATTTTAATTTGGATGTTTGACCAGGGTTTTGGGTGTTGACTCGGGTAAAAACCGGTTAAATGGGGAAACGGGTTATAATAACTGGGTATCCGGGTCTTAATATTGGACCGTGGGTTGGATGGTTTGGTTAAATGGATTGGACTTGGATGTTGGGCCGAGAGTTTTAATATTGGATTAGTATTTTGGACTTAGGACTATTATAATGATCCAATGTAACTTTAAGGGACTAAACTTGTAAGTTCGGATTTCCAAGGGACCAAAAGTGTACTTTCTGAAAATCTTTATCAAGGGCCAATCTTGTCAATCTTAAATAATCCAAGGGTTGAACTTGTAAATTTTGAAACTTGAAGGATCATTTCTGCCAAAAGCTCAAAGTTCAGGGACTGATTTTGACATTTCTTCAAACATGACTGAAACTTCAAAAATCATCCTTAGAGAATAAAATCTTCCAAAATGCACAATCCCGACCTTCCGGCTCAGCTCAAACTCTCTTGATCTCTCGTGTTCGGATTTACGTCTGATTTGGCTCCTTTTTGTGTGTTTTTACATATCCGTACCTGCACAAGCACAAACTCAAGAAAACCACAGATATTAGCAATAAACGGATTTTTCTTGGTTGTTTTGGGTCAGTTTTACTAATGAAAAGATATGTGTTTAAGCACATATCAGTGATGACTATAGAAGTCCTAACAATGTGGTTTATAAAGCAAGAGATTTGGCAAGTGCATTCAAGCCTTAAGCCACTAAAATTCATTGGAATGTGTTGATTAACATGCACAAGAGTCAACTTCAGAGTTTGTACTGATCTAGGAACTCATTTAAGATGAGATGGAGTGTTTAAGTTAGAAAGATGAGCTTGAAATGATTGTTTTAGCTAGAGTTGACATAATATGTCACTCGGATCCCACGGTTCCCTCCAACGAGGGATCCGTCTAGGCTAATCCTAGGGATCCGGCTCTCAGCAGCTATGCAAGAATAAAAATGATGTTTCTAATGTCTAAGGTCTATACCATCTTGAGTGTTTCAGTCCTCCTAAGTGTTTTAAATGAAGGAGTGCTTAAGTACTTTAGGGTAATGAGTGATGTAGCTAATGATTGCCTTTTATGGAAGAAATTGGAACTTTCATGAGTACCAATGAATGAACAAGGATGACACTAAAGATTTTGAGAGTGTCAAGCGAAGCTAAATGACCCTAGAGATCAGATAGTGACTTAGATTAATGCTTTGGAGAATATCCTAATGGAATAAGATGGAAAAACTAGAATTTGATCAATTTTGATCAATTTTGACGTAAGGATGATTATGATCAATTTTGCTATAAAATATTTCCAAAGTTAGATATGAGGGATCATGTGAAAAATGATGTGTGAACTTGAGAGCGGAAGAGTAATGGATTTAAGTGAAACGATAGATCTACAAGTGTCTTTGAGTGTGATCTAGGTGAGTTATTTGTGAGTAGGGAGAATCTACTTAACTTGATAAGGACTTAATTTGCCTTAAGATACTATGTCTAGTTTAGTGTGAGGTGTTCTAAGGATATGTTTGAAATACAATGCTTGCAATTGCATTTTTTGTTTGCCGGATCCCACGGTTCCTTAAGTGTAGGGATCCGTCTAGCACAAACTTTGGGATCTGTTTATCTGCTAATCAGAACCTTTACTAAAGGTATGCAATGATCTTGACAATGCATTATATTCCAAGGTTAGTTTAAGAGGTTCTAACACTAAGATATCAAATGTAAGATGTTTTATTTCATGAAGAAAATTGGATTTCATTGATAAAGAACGAGTACAAAAGGATTGATCCTATTTGAAATACTACTAAGTTCCTTGAGCATTTTCGCTAGAAGGATCATCAAGTGGTTGATGAGTGTTGGTGGAATCAAGAATGAAGAAAGTCTTCACGAGTGATGTGTTTAGCGGTTTCATCATCTTGTTCACAAGTACGTACAACGGACTTTGAAATTGAGGATGGAAATGCATGACGTTATGATAGAGGCGCGTCAAGAACATTCCATAAGGTATGAGTTTATTCTTGGAGCCTTGAAGATTTACAATTCGCCTTGCGAAGAAGTAGGCGAGATTGTATGGTTGTTGTGTTAGCAAACAATACATTATGTGAGCACAACAAGCGGGAAGGATTTCTCGATTTCCCCTAAGACTCCAAACATTTTCACGTAGGATGAGCGCAAGGGGCTTGTACTCTTCTCGGATGTCCCGTGTAAAGATAACGTTTTGATCGGAGTAATATGGTCGAGGTTTGCATATTATGCGATTCAAATCCTCCGGGGAGGGTATGTGTGAACAATATGGACTATTTTCTTCACGAAAGTTGAAGAGATAATCAAGAGACCAATCTTCGGTGAAGGAACATTGTCCATGATTTGGAATCTGGAGGATGTGAGCAAAATGCCCAAGGGTTAAAACAAACTTTTGGTTTTTGATATAAAACCAAAGAGATAGAGAGCGATCCTCGTTACAAACGAGTTCAACTTGACGGAAGAATTCCATTATGAACCTTGGACATATCTTCTCGTTGATTTCAAGAAGACATTCTAGTCCTATGGCTCGGAAGGAGGTATTGATACCTTCTTCGAATTGTAGAGAGGTGTCTACAATATGTCCTTGGTGGAAGTGACGGTTTTCAAGATTATTGAACCCACAGACATGATTGCCAGGTGTGTTGGGCTCAAGAGAGATGTTCGGAGTGTAGACGCTAGTGAGTGAAAAATCAAACTCATATTCATGCGTCATAGTTGAACCTATAGAAAAGATGAGTTAATAGAAAGTGATGTTTTGTGGTCAACCAGTTTATCTAACGTTTTTTACTAGATTTTTATTAACAATGGGTTTTAACACTAATGACACTTAACTCACTTATGGTTTTGAAATTCTAGTGGAATATTTCTTTTAGAAAGAAGGTGGTTTTAATTTGCATGAAAAACAGTTGTCCAGGTGTACGGATCCCACGGTTCCCTTTCATAAGGGATCAGGCTAGTCTAACTTTTGGGATCCGAGGATCTGAAAAACAGAAACTGATTTCTTGATAAAAACATAGGTTTTTAGATCTTATAGTTTTATACCAAGATATGTGTTTTAGCCTACATTTTTATTTAGCATGCATACATGGCTTTCTAATGTATCATGATAGAATGAAATAAATCAAAAAGAAATGGTAAACACATTATGATAATAATAACCTAGATAAACTAGACTATTAGTAATATTTCATTTCAATGCTAAGAATGATACAAAGGAATGGGTATATAACCCCAATGTAGATTAACAAAACAAAGTAAATGTCGCCGTATGAGAACTTCGTCATAGGGAACACAAGAGCGATGAGTGTTAAGGCGATGAGCACGAGGACGATGTAAACCATGTTGAAGACGAACCTTCTTTGATTCAGATGAAATGGGGAGAAAGATGAAGTTTTGAATGAGAGAAAATTTTTGAAATTGGAAGATTTGAAAAAGTGGGGATTTGATGGAGTGGATGACGGTGAGAGTTTTTATGGGAAAAGTGGAATTTTTTATATTTGTGTTTTTGTTTTATTATTAGAAAGATATAATTTTTGGATTAGATGAAATAGAACACAAATTATATAATCCTCGACTTTGGACGAAAAGGTAACACGTATGTGAGAAAAAGCTTCCTAATGAAGCTACATGTAAGACATGTATATGCACAAAAGATAATCAAATAAATACTTAGATAAGCATACTTATTTATCAAGCTAATGTCATATCGAGATAAGTGGAAAGTCATACCTCGAATGCACTTAGGAATGTCTTTACAAATGACACAACAAATGTCAGAAGACAATTCCAGCTCCTTTGTGCTTAAGATACCTTCTTAGGGAAGGTATTCTTGTTACCAAGCGATTCCTATGGCTTGGTAGATATGAGCTTTGACTAATCAACAAGACAAAGAGGATTAGTGCAATTAAATGAAAAACAAATAATAAAAGAAATGTTGTCATCTTAATCAACATCCAAATAAAAAGTTTTAAGAGACATGGTGTTTGTTTTTATGAATTTTTTTTGTAGTTTTCAATTAACCATGGATCGTATCAAGTTTTTAAAGTACAATATACTTCAAGAAACTTGGTAACGAAGCTCTGATGCCAATTGTAGAAAACTAGAAGGGGGTTGAATATTTTACCAATTTAAAACTTCTCTTTAAATATTTAGATCGACTTATGTCAATCTATTTAGATGTGTGTTAGATGTTGATAAACAAGCATATAGAAGTATGTAATGAAAAGATAAGAGTAAGAAGCTCAAAACCACGACGCGAGTATTTATAGTGGTTCGGCTACAAGGACACCTTCCTTGCCCTACTCCACTCCCCGAGTCACCTACTCGAGAGTTCGTAAACACTACACGACACCAACTCTTTATGGCGGAGAAGCCTTCACAACGTCGCCTACTCTTTTTCCGGTACTAGGCTAATCACCGGGTTCTTTCACTCCAAGGTGAACCACACCTACCACAACGTCGCCTACCCTTTATTAGGTACTAGGCTAAGAACCTAGTTCCATTGCTATGGGGGAACTACTACCCAACACTACACCAACGACTAATCCCAAAGGAGACCAACACCTTATTACAACATCATCAAGGATATCAATATCCTTGGATCTAGTACTAATCTATCTTGTACATCGAAACACACCATATCGAATGAACATCTAAGGCACCTTTCACTAATGCCTTTAACTAGATCTTCAAGACACCCTTCACTAATGTCTTGTGTCTTGACTTCTAAGCACCCTTCACTAATGCTTCTAGTCTTGACTTCTAAGCACCCACCACAAGTGCTTATGATATGGACGATAGATACCCTTCACTAATATCTTCGTCTTGACACTTGAGACACCTTTCACAAATGTATTCAACACTTTAGGAAAGAAAACAATCATCAACAAGAAGACTTCAGTAGTCTTGATGATGAGGAAGCATGGCAACTCATGGACTTGAGCTTGCTCAACTTCAAAGGTGTTGATCTCGCCTTTAAGAAGAACCTAGAAGATCACAAAAAAACAAAACTACAAGCATAGATCTCTTGGATCTGGGGTTAGAGTGTTTTTAACTCAAGGGGAAAGTATGTTAGAAAAGGTGTGAGAAACAATGAAGAAATGGCTCACTATTTATAGAGGAAAATGTTCACTGTTCCCCGGATCCCACGGATCCCTCCCACAAGGGATCCGGCTAGCGTAAAGCTAGGGATCCGTGGGACGCTCCTCTTTACCCATGGGTATTTTTGGTTATGGGTCATGGGTTATGGGTTGATCCGTGGGTCTTTTACTAGATACAATGTATCTTAAGAGTGCAATGCACCTAGTCACATGGGTATGGGTCAATACCATGGGTTATGGATATTATCCATATATGATATAAGCATGATGTCATGCAATGAGTTATGGGTCAAGCTCCATGGGTCATGGGCTTTGGGTTGTACCCAACTACATTCAATGTGTTTGGTCAATGGGTTATGATACTTAAGTTTCTACCCATTTATATTACTCAATATACTACATACTAGTTATGTGTATATTTTAGCCAAATATGTAAACACTAGTTGTTGTACATATGTAATATTAAATCATAAAATCACTTATACTTTTTTTAGTGTTTTATGTGAAAATGTGAATATGTTAGAAACTAATAGTTCAAACCATTTACGTATTTTATTTGTTTCGTTAAAATGATTTTACGTTTGTTATTGACAAAACATTAGAAGATCGTAAACTATAAATAAACATTTTTACGGTTTATTTGTATTAACACCATGCTTCTGCTACGCTGCTGGAAATATTATGAATCAATTAAAGCTTCCGCTACTCTGATGAGAAGATATCATGATCCAAAACTGTGAGCATGTCGGTCCATAAGTCACAACTTCACATAATGGCGATACAACAAAGGATGAGTCAGAGATTTGCTGTGGTTGATGATCTCAAAGCTGGCTCAAAGAATCATCTACTTGTGGATCAGCTCAAAGACCTCCACTTAGAGTACAATGTATTTGGACTTTGAAGAATTCACTGCTAAAGCACAAAGTATACAAAATTTGAAGAATTAAAGTCTACGAGCTCAAGAACGAAGTCTAGAATAGAATGCTAGGACACAAAATGTAATTCATGGGGTGACCTCCCTTAGGGGGAGATTGTTAGGATTTAGAAAATCCATAGTGAAGAGTCGGTCACCCCAACTGTAGTCTAGCATATGTTAGCTCCTAGACATTACATTATTTAGTTAGTTATTTAGTTTAGAGCAACATCGTGGAGGACGGACGGGTCTTTACCCACTGTATGCATGATCCACAGTCCGAAGGAGGACGTATAGTATGTAACTATAAATACCCTCTACCTCCCAAGGTAGAGGGTTGGACCTTTCACTCAATCTAACCCTCTTTCTTTTGTTTACTTTCTCTCTCTAGAAAGGATCCCATCTTCCACTTTCTCTCTCTAAACTCTATTCCATACGTCCCTATATGTGATTGATTGTGTGATTGTGAAAACCAATATGTTACAAGTTTTCATCCATTTTTTTACGTTTTCGTCCGTTTTTTACGTTTTCATCCGTTTTTTTACGTTCTCGTATGTTTTTTTCTACGTTTTCGTCTGTTTTTTACGTTTTCATCTATTTTTTTTACATTTTTGTCCTTTTTTAGGTTTTGGTTCATTTTTTTACGTTTTCGTATGTGTTTTTACGTTTTCGCCCGTTTTTTTACGCTTTTGTCCATTTTTTACGTTTTCGTTTTTTTTACATTTTCGTTTGTTTTTTTACGTTTTCGTCCGTTCTAGTCCGTTGTTTTATGTTTTCGTCATTTTTTACGTTTTTGTCAGTTTTCAGATGATTTCGTAAGTTTTTGTATCATTTTGTACATTATTTTACGTTTTCTTGCATTATCTTACGTAAGAAAACGGACGAATATGTAAGAAAACGTGCAAAAACAAAAAAAACAGACGAAAACGGACAAGAACATTAAAAGGTGAATGAAAATGTAAAAAAGTTGATGAAAACGTAAAAAATGTATAAAACGTAAAAACGACTAAAACGTGAAAAAGGAAGACAAAACGGACGGCGTTAAAAATGCATTTAAAACGAAAGAAAATGGACTAAAACGTAAAAAATGGGACAAAATAGTAAAAAAACAAAGCGAATGTAAAAAGCAGAAAAACAGATTTAAAACGTAAAAATAGACGAACGTAAAAAGGTCAAAACGAGAAAAGCAGATTTAAACGTAAGAAAAACGGATGAAATCCTAAAAAACAGACGAAAACGTAAAAAATTGATGAAAACATAAAAAACCTGACGAAAACGTAAAAAACATACGGAGACATTAAAAGACAGACGAAAACGTTAAAAAACGGACGAAAATGATCAAAAACGTAAAAAAACGGTCGAAAACGTATATAAAAACGTAGATTAAAACGCAGATAAAAACGTAAATTTAACATATATAAAAACGTAACGGGTCAAAAACATAAGGAGTTGATAAAAAAAATAAGTTACGGATGATGGATGCAATTTTCGCCAAACTATAGGGACCATTTATGAAATTTACCCTAGAGATGGTGAACGTAATTTTCGCAAACCTAAAGGGACCATTAATGTAATTTGAAGGGTAAAATCGTCATCGCTACTCAAAAAAGACCGAATTTGAATGATAAGTATCCACATTAAAGAAAAAAGAAAAAATAGATACGTTGATCAATTAATAGTGAAAAGTTGGATACCCTTACAAATGATTTGTCACTGTAAAGTAATATATCCTTTCTTCTTCGGCACAAAGGCGGTTGACTTTCCTCATACTGTACACACTTTATGGATGCCTGCCTGCTCATACATATATCACCCAGTAAAAATCTATTTGAGGTGATTAGAAAACCTTTTTTGTTGCGATCTTTTGGTTACAAATATGTTTTAACCAAAAGGTAAAGTGACACGTAGGAAGTAACTTCACGTAGATCTAAGAGCATCTCCATTCATAACTTGTGTTAAAGTTTAATACCGTCCACGTCAGCGCCACATCAGCTTTAACATTTCACCTTAACATCCTCAAAAACACCCACATCAATAACATCCCAAGTTAAACTTTAACATTTCACCTTAACATTCCCAAAAAACACCCACAAGGATAACATCCCAATTTTTTTTTTTTTTTTTTTAGCCTTTAACGCCCGTTAAATTCATAACGCATGGGGACTAACGCTGAAGTAACGCCCCCTCCAACGGGTTAACGCCTTTAACGCCCGTTATTTCGCCACTAACGGCGTTATGCCGTTACTAATGGAGATGCTCTAATGATTGTCTACATACGTGTGAAACGAAAATAGCTAAATGGAAAAGGTTAAAATAGATCCAATAGACTGAATGTCGTCCGAATTGTATTTCCAAAGCATATATTTGTTAGATTCATAAGGGAAGATTTATTGAGAATGAAATTTTAAATGAGAAGAATGAGAAACAGTTAGAGTCATATATTTCAAATGAGGGTGAGAAATTTAAGGGGAGATGCATGTATGTTTGTAGATGTATCTGAAATGTGTGGTTGTGGTTTCTTCTCACTCTTCTCATTTTAATTTTATTTCTCATTTGATCCTTACACAGATTCATAAAACCCCCGTGGGTATAACTTTATTGATTACCATTATTTATAATGGTAAAACCTAAATTTTCAAAACCCACAAACCGGGCTTGTGCCTAATTATCCACTAATACTCCCCCGCAGTTTGAGCGGCGAAATCGCGAAAACTCAAACTGTAGTAGTAAACTAAGAAAGCAAAATAAAACAATAACCAAAATAAAACGGGATAACCCAAGTATCCGAAGGATAAACCAAAGTATCCTAAACAGTCATCTCGGGAATAAGAACCCTAGATTCGACACCATCAAAAGTCGTCTCGGAAATAAGAACCCTAGATTCGACACCAACAAAAGTCGTCTCGGGAATAAGAACCCTGGATTCGACACTAACAAAAGTCGTCTCGGGAATAAGAACCCTGGATTCGACACAAACAAAAATCGTCTCGGGAATTAATACCCTAAAAACGAAAACTCCACCAACATATCCTTCCTCCTGATTCTCTTACCAATCTTTTTCCATAATAGTAAGAAAGCTCAAATTTTGCATGAAACTTTCTAAGACTATCTTTATTCACAACCTCATCCAACCCAATCTTTCATTAAAATATTATTTTCTCATTCATCCACATATACAATCTATAGATACAATCAATCTCAACTTTTTTTACCATTTATCAACAACACAACCTAACATATAATATTATTTTTATGTTTGTAGAAATAAAAAACGTCTTTAAAACCCAACTCATTTCATCTCACATACATGCTTTCCAAAACCCCAAAACACATCAAACCAAAAAAAATGGGAAACTATTCCCACGAATCAATTTCACCACTTTCAGACACCCTTTACACCAATGAACACACCAATGAACAATACCCAGATCTTGGATTTTCAACCAATCCTCAAAACCCTTTTAAAAAGCATGATTCTTGGTCAAAAACCAAGAAAAAAACAAAGAGTTTTTCTTACAAGGGTATGTTGAAGATGACTTAGTAAGGTCAAAAAGCTTGACAGATGAAGATTTAGATGAGTTGAAAGGGTGTTTTGATTCGGGTTTTGGAGGGTTTAGTTATGATGAAATACCTGAGCTTTGTAATACTTTGCCTGCTTTGGAGCTTTGTTATTCCATGAGTCAAAAGTTTATTGATGAGCAGCAGAAGAATGATGAGCAGCAGAGCATGACATGTGGCAAAGTTGGCTTAAGGATTTGGAAATCACAAACCGACCGGATTGGCAACCTCATTTTCATTATTTTGCTCACTTCTAATATAATATATATTTTTTTTTGTTTTTTTCTTACTCAACCGGTTGCCAACCCAATAGATAAAGATAGTCTAACAGCGACTGAGTACGAACCCTTACAATTCGTGGGTCTTCACAAAGATAAGGATAGCTGATGGTGTAGACGTGGGCACGTGTCACAGACGTTGACACATTTTTTGGATTTTTTTATTTTTTATTATTATTTTTTTTAATATGATGACAAAGAACTATTAAAGCAAATAATCTTTAACAGTGAATTGAAGACGAAATCAAGATATCAATTGGACGGTAAAAATATAAAAATAAAAAAAGAAAAAATAAAATTAGGGTTTGATGATAGTAGGTGTGACGGGGTGGTACAAAAGTGGTGGCTTGATGACCGAGTAGGTCTCAAGATCATATACCATGTTAGATACATAAAACCCCGTGAGTATAACTTTATTGATGACCATTATTTATAATGGTAAAACCCTAATTCTTAAAACCCACAAACCGAGTTTGGGCCTAATTATCGACTAATATATCCGCTAATAATATTCACCCTTCTAATCTGCTATTATGCTTAACTAAAATAAAATGGATTTTTATCTATACTACTTTATAATGCATTTAGGCCTTCTAAAATTAGAAGGCTTAAAAATTAAGCCTTGCTTATTATGGAAAGAATTCCAAGCCTAACTCTTAACCAAAAATTAAGATAAGGAGTTCCAATCATGAGATGACACGTGTCACTTCTTAACAAACTCCAAGCCTAACTTCTAACAAACTCCAAGCCTAACTCCTAACCACTAAAAATTAAGATAATGAGCTCGAATTATAAAATGACATGTGTCATTTCTCAACTAAAAATTCATCTTTATTTTCAAATTAAAATATCTTTTTATCTACTTATTTTTTTTTATAATCTAATTTCACCATATTTTCTAAAATTTTATTCTCTTTAATTCAACATCCATTTTGATATATTTTTATGAGTTTTTAGTTTTTATATTTTTAGTGGGTTTATTTTATTTTAATTCAAATTTTTACAACTTTAACCTTTATTTCATTTATAACTATACTTATCGCCGCCGCTGTGCGCGGATATCCGGCTAGTTGTAATAATGTATCATTATCGATCAACTATATATTGCTTCATAAATCACCTTGAATTTATAGATATCGTTTCAGAATGGTCTCCGTTCTTGCTTATTAACCGTAGAATAAGTCGAAGTAAAAGATTTGATAATCACCCGCAAATTACTTAATAGTCGTTGTAATAAAACATGAATAATCGCTGGAATAAACAATTAGGGTCAAGTCCATATAATAGCAAAATACTTTTTAAAATGTACAAATATCATACGTAAATTTTAAAAAATATCAATATTGTAGAGGAATTTTCATTTGCATACTCTTATTTTGGTGCTTACCAAGGGACAAATCCTCACCTTCTATTTGGATTGATCTAATGGCTGTCATTAATCTAAGATTAAAACCTTTTAACCTATTTTTTACCCCAATATATATACCCTTTTTTCTTTTCTCATTTATCACTCTGTTTCTCACGCACTTTCACACACTTTTCTCTGTGTGGATTTCCCTCCATAAACAGTTACCGTATTCTCAATCATAACAACCAGGTCAACCACCACATCCTCCACCGTCATCACCGTACAACCACCGTCATCTCCGTCACGTCCTCCACTTTATCCCGCCGGTAATTCTTCAATTCTTCATTATTTTCTTCGATTCTTCATTATCTTCTTCAATTTCGTTATTATTTTGTTCAATTTCGTAATTATCTTCTTTAATTTTGCAGAATGGAGATTTTTTATCTTAATGAAGTTCCTGTTGGAGAAGATTCAATTGATTTAGATGTTACGAGTTTAATTTGTGCTTCTAACGTTGATGATAATGCATCATGTGAGTTTTCGTTTTAATTCAGCTTTTTTTTTTATGTTAATCTGTTTATTAATTAAGTTGTTTTGTTAATTTAGTGTTTAATTAAAGTGTTTAAGCTTTTTATTCAGCTGTTAGTTTACTCTGTTTTGTATAACCTGTGATATTTAGCTGGTGTTGTTAGGTTTTTGCTTATTCATGAAGCTGTTAGTTTGATTTTGCTTTTATATAAGCTGTTAGTTTGATTTTGATTTTATATAAGCTGTTAGTTTGATTGGATTTGTTTTTGTTCAGTTTAATTTGTGTAGTTTCAGCAGTGATGATTGAAGTTGATGATAGTTTGCTTTTTAATTAAGGTTTTAGAGTAATTTGCTTCTAATTTTAAGCTTTTTACTGAAAATAATCGTAAATGTAGTGTACTTGATTTCTTACTGCGATGTTCTAATATTTCTATGCGTAGGCTGTTATTGCTGCAGTTGTTGCATATTATTGATTAGAGAGATTGTGTTTTTGTTAGTTATTCGAATGAAGAAGAGTGATAGTGTTGGTGCTGATAGTTGTATTGTTAGTGTATTTTGTCTTGGAAGCGTTTTGCTGTGTAGTCAAAGTAGTCGTAAATCTAGTGTTTTGGAAGTGATTTGTTAAAGCAGTTGTTGTATATTTAAGTAGAATAGTCGTGTTTGCAGTTGTTGCATATATTGACTGAAATTGAGTTATAATTGTTGTCAATTTATGTTGCTGAATTATGAGTTATAGGTTTTTGTGTTTTTTGTTATGATAGTGCTTAAGTATATTAATGTAGATGTTATATTGCTTTTAAATAAGCTGTTAGTTTTTGATTTGATGTGTTGTTGTTTTGTTTAGTATTTTTTGTAGAATCATCTGTTATAGTATCACCAGTGATATTTCAAATAATGTTTAGTACCACCAGTGATATTTTAAGACAATTATTGTGTTATGCTTTTTGACTTTGTGTTTTATCACCTTCTTTACAGCTTCTAGTGGTTTGAAAACTCCTTCATCTTTTATTCATCATGATTTTATTGATACTCTGGTGGATCGGTTTTGGGTTCCTAGAGTTGTTGCTGCTAGTGTGCTACCAGTTTTGTTTAGTGTTTATGATTCTGTTGAGGATTGCATTAGTATGTACATGAGATATGCTTGAGGCGGATTTGGTATTAGAAAGTCTACTCGTAAAAGATTAAGGGATGGATTTGTAAAGAGAAGTATTTAGTTTGCAATAGGGAAGGGTGCCCAAAGAAAATTCGTTTGAATACGTTAGCTCCTAAGAAAGGTGACAAAAAAGTGAGGACTTCAAACTTTAGAATTACTGGTTGCAAAGCATGTGTAGTTTTTCATATGATGCCTGGTAGTAGAAAATATAGGCTTACTACGTTCGATGTGGAACATAACCATGAGCTAGATCGTGTTGAGTATAAGCATTTGTCCAAGAGTGAGAGGAAGCTAACATACACTGAGCAACTCTTTATAATCAAAGCTTCGAATTATAATATTGGGGCGACTAGAGCTCACAGTTTGTATACCGGGTTGAAAGGGTCCTCAGCACTTGTTCATGGTACAGAGACTGAGTTTACCAATCTAGTTCGTGGTATAAACTGTTTCATAGGAGATAGCGATGCACATATGGTTATTAACCGTATGGAAGATCGGATGAAATTTACATCAGACTTCTCTTTTGATTATCTTGTTGAGAACGTTGAGCTTATTGGACTTTTTTGGGCTGATCAAGTTGCTAAATTGAATTACAAAGAGTTTGGCGATATCGTCTCATTTGATGCCACATACAAAACTAACAAGTATGTTGTTTGAACCTTTTTTAGTCTCTCTTGTGATATTTGCATTTGCTTTTTCTACATTTTGTATATATTATCACCTGAGATACTTTTTTTTTTTTTTTGATACCGGATGGTTTTCGTGCCTTTTACTGTAATAGATAATCATAGGAGATCTGTGACTGTTGGTTCTGGTCTTCTTAAAAATGAAACTACTGAATCTTATGTTTGGTTACTGCAAGCATTTAAGAAAGCGTTTGTTCGTTCTCCAAATATCATTGTTACTGGTCAAGATGGTGTAATGCGGAAGGCTATAGCTGAAGTTCTTCCTGATTCAAAGCACATGCTTTGTATGTGGCATATCATGCAAAAGCTTCCGTCTAAGGTATCTCTCTGTGATATTTTGCATCTTTTATCTCCTGTGATATTTGCATCTTTTTGGATTGTATCACTTGTGATACTTTTTGTATCCCTTGTGGCACTTTTTGGATTGTATCACTTGTGATACTTTTTTCATTTGCTATCTATAATGATTATCTTTTTCTTGCTTTCGATTGTATCGAGAATTTATGACGATATCGATTTCAAGAATAAATTTCACAAGATTGTTTGGAACATGTATATTGGCCTCAAGAGTTTGAGATGAGATGGAATGAGTTGATGGTTGAATTTGGTCTTTTAAATCATAAGTGGTTGAATAAGATGTATAGGATTAGGGCGTCATGGATTCCTCGCTTTTTGTTGATTCTCCTCTATGTGGGTGATGAGGACCACATCTAGGTCGAGAGTGAGAACTCGTTTTTTTCACATTTCACGCCTCCTACTTCTACTCTTGTTAAATTCATGGTATGTTATGAGTCCGCAATGGAGAAACAGAGATACATACAAGAAAGATTAGATCATCGATCGATTGACTCATTTCACGCTTTGTTGACGCCATTAGCAATTGAAATTCATGCAGCAAGGTTTTACACTCGTAAGCTGTTTGTTCTTGTTCAGAAAGATATAATTGCTGGCTCATGGTTATGTTCTATCAAGTCTAAAAGTTGTGGTGAGGGTTGCGATGTTTTTGTTATATCTGAGGAAAAACCGGATGCTAATATTGTACCAAGAGTGGTTGATGATGAAAGTACTTCAGACAATACCGAGGAAGAGCTTAATTTGTATCAAAAAGACATTGGAGAGTACAAGGTACATTTTTTTTAAGTATCACAGGTGATATTATCCATTACTTTCTTTGTTTATAAGTCTATATGAGGTATCACAGGTGATATTATGCATGTAAAGTTCATAAAAGTTGATATTGTTTTAGTATCACTTGTGATATTGTGATATTGTTTTTAATATCACCTGTGATATTATGTTCTTTTTATGTTTTATATGAGGTATCACCTGTGATATATTCAATTAAAGTTCATAAAAGTTTATACTTTTTTTTTATGAAGGTGTTGTATAACAAAGTAGATGGTTCAGTTGCTTGCTGTTGTTAGCTTTTTTTCGATGTGGTATTTTGTGTCGTCACATCTTTTGTGTGTTCAAGAATTGCAAGGTTGTTTCTATCCCAGATCAGTATTTACTTAGGCGCTGGACAAGGGATTTGATTCCTGCTGATTTGAGGAGGCAAAAGGCTCGTTATGGTCAGAACAATGAAGAAATAGAGAGGCTTGCAATTAAGGAAACTGGTTTAGTTGAGTCGTGTGTTCATATGATGAGTAACAATAAAGGAAAATTGACTTCTTTTGTAGACAAGCTGAAGAAGTTGAAAACTGAAGTTGAGGCTGATTTGCCAACTGTTCCTTCCCGTAATGTTTCTGAAATTGTTAAAGAGTTTATGGGTATAAAGAAGCCTACTAAAATTTATGTTAAAAATCCATCGAAAGCGAGGAATAAGGGGTTTATGAGGGAGCGTATCAAGGGTGGACGTGAGAAAGCATTTGATAAAAGCAAGAAGCAAAAGAAGTCGTGCAGTATATGTGGGTCGACGGAGCATAACAGGGCTACTTGTCCAGATAAGGGTAGATATTTGACCAATAATGCTGAAGTTGGCGGTAGCTCTGCTGAAGGAGTACTTGTCCAGGTTGAGGTGGAGTCATCAACACATCGCAATAGAGGACATGCGAGTTGAGGTTGAAGTTGAGGTTGAGGTGCGATCTATCTGTTATGTCTTATCCAATTTTTACAATTTTATCACTTGTGATGATTTTCTATTTATTATTACTTTTCTTCCATTTTTCATTTTATCACTTGTGATAAAGCATACAAAATTGATGAAATGCTTATACCTTTTATGAGTTTACTTTTTGTGACTTTATTGAATAATTGAAATAAGTTTTTTGCTAATCTAGTTCTATTATATTGTTACGGCATGTTATTTACTGACATTTGGATACTTTAATAAAGTTAACAAAAGCAAGGTTGAATTCTGATTTTCCAAAATCTTTCAACTGAATAGAAATCATCATTGTTTTCAACTTCGACAACGATAAAGATAATTGTTTTTACAAAACGATAGTCTGACATCAGGATTAATAAGTAGCTGAAGAGGATTACTAATTGTTTTTACATGAAACCAAACACAAAAGATTAAGCACTCGGTCAATTGTTGTTTAGTTCTGCATACTTTCTCTTTATTGCCTCCTTGACAAGCTTCTTTACTTCTTTTTCGTCCTTGTTCTCTCGCAAGAAACTTTAATGCATAGTCGACATCATCTTCCGTTTTCGTTCATTTCATGAAGCAACATCTTTGTTACGTATCTTGATCTCATATTTTCTATCTGAATTCGATGATGTTTGTGTGTTTCCTTTAGAATGTCTGTTTGCCATTTTGATCCAATTTTTCCTTCGTAGAGTTCCATGTGTATCATCATGTACAAACCGCAATCTATCTTTTCTGCTTTTGTTTGCCAATCCATCTTTAATATTGTTGGTTCTTGTGTTTGATGCATCATTTCATATCCTGCTGGATGTTCATATGTTGACAAGTGTCTTACAAAAACCGCCCTCTGAAATTTATATTATAAATGTCAATTATAGACTAGTATCCCTTGTGATATTATACTGTTAAAAAATAAATAATCAAATAATTTTTCTTACCACCAACTCATAATTTTCTTTGTACTTTTCTTCGTATGTTGCATCTGAATCGCTGCTATCAATTATGACAGATGTTCCTTTAACGATGTCGAAAAATATTAGATAGTAATGTCCATGTGCTATTATTGGGAAGAATACCTGTTATCATGAAAAAAGTATTAAATTTAAAATAATTTACTAAGTTTCTTGATTAATTTATATAAGTAATGTAATATACCAAGTTAATATCATCAAATTTGAGGTTGCTTGTGTCTTCTTCCATCTGAATAGCAATCAAGTGTTCAAACATATCATACTATTTATCTACTTTGTCAATGAACAATTCTGGCTTATCTTGTAATACTCCTGGAAGCTGATTGACAATTAAAAAAAATATATTATTATTATTAATAAATAAAAGTTAATATAGAAATACGTTCATTTGATATAAAATTTTTCTCTTACCATCATTGATGTATAAAAGTAATGCCGTTTGATCTTTCTATCTGAGAACAATTTCTCATAGTTTAGTATATCAGCAAAGGTATCTATCATAGGAATTTCAAATTTCAAGGTTGGGGCTAGTGATTGAACATTCATTCTCATTAATCCTAAACCTTTATCGTCTACGAAAACTTGTTCTCTGTTCACAATATCACAAGTGATAAGTATAAGGAACTGTGTATATTGGTAACTGTTTTTATATCACAGGTGATAAATATAAGAAACTAATATATATCATTTGTTATCACAAGTGATAACCACAATAAATTAGATATCAAAATTTTAAATATAAACTTACACTTCGTTTCCTTGCATACAGAAGATGCTTCTTGCCAAGAGTTTTTCCACCTCTGTTAGATTTTTTGTCGTGCTGACCTTCTTGTTCATGTATGGAGATTTCAGGCACTGATATTGTTTTCCTTCATCACTTGATTTTGACTGTACTCCTGGGCTATCAATTCCTAGATCAAAGCTTGGCTGAGACCCTGGTATAAAGACGGAACTAGGGCTCTGTGAAGATGGACCTGTTTGTTCTTTTTGTTCAACACTTTTCTGTTTCTTAAGGTTCTTACGGTTCTCACTTTCTGCATATCTGTTCACTTCTTCATTTCGTTTTGCATCCATGTTTGCTTGTTTCCTTTCTATTTCTCTCAATTCATTTCTAAATTCTTCATCAGTTTTGTTTAGTAAATCTCCAAAAATATCATCATCAGTATCAAAAGGTTCTCTTTGATCTTTAGTTTCTTCATTACTTTTTTGACTTGTAACCTTGTTTGTTTCATCTTTTTCCCCTTCATTTTTTTCTGCAGCTTCACCCTTTTTGTTACTGTTCCCATCGATGTTTCCCACAGCTTCATCCTTTTCTCTTCTATCCTTCTTGTTGTTTTCATCAGTTTCATCATTTTTGGTATTGCTTGCGTCTTTGTTTCCACTACCTTGCGCAACTTCATTCTCATTAGAGACTGATTCTCCATTTTGCTCGTTTGCTTCATCGTTTTTGACAGCATCATCAATTATCATTGATTCGTCATTTTCATCTCCGTGTTCTGTATATTGTCTGGCAAATGGATTTTGTACTTCATTATTTCCATCTTCATCGTCACTTGTGCCAAATTTGATGGAGCTTGACTCTGTTGATGTTGCTTTAGAGCTTGATGATAAGAATGGACTTTTTCCTTTGAAACAATCATCTGGTTCAATGAAAATTGATCCGTGCTGAACCGTCAAGTTTTCTCACACAAACCGACCACTTGTGAATGGCCGACCGTAAGAAACTTAAAACAGTTTAAACACCAATGCAATGAAGATCAGGAGAGTATAGTGTTTCCCCAGGTCGTTAAGTCCCAACGAGCTGTGCGAGAATAGTCAAACGTAAAGTGATCGAGAGGATTTGAAAGGGAAAGGATAGTGATTGATCTATACCTAAAGAGAAAGCCCATAAACTACAGGGGCTTTAAATGCAAATTAAAGAAAATTAAAAAGATAAAAACTATTAAATAAACGCTATCACTATTTGCAAAATGATGTTTTTGTTTTTATGTTTTTATAAACCTGAAGTTAAAAACTACGTAACGTACAAATGAAAACGTGAAACTTACACAATATAAATCCTAAAATTATGAAAATGATATTTTTACAAACCTAATGATAAAAGAAAATATTTAGAAAAAGAAAATTAATTTTACAACTATTATTCTAATTATTATTAATTAAAAACTATTTTTAACTATTTAATAATAACCTAAAATGCAAGAAAATAGGAAATAAAACTAGAAAAATAAAATTAAGACTTAGAAAAATCTAAAATATCAAAAGAGAATTTTCAAAACTATTTTTGTATTTTTCCGATTATTTTTCTATTTTCTATGAATTTTAAACCATTAAAAACTACTTAAATTATTTAAAAATACAAATTTAACTAAGAAAAATCTAGAAAAATATTTTTTTGACTTTTTATATTTATCTTAACTTAAGAAAAATGAAAAATTATTTTTTTGAAACTTTTCTTAATTTTTGGTATTTAAAACTAATTAAAAATGCTTAAAAACTAATTAAAATGTAGAAAAATAGAAAACAAGCTAGGAAAAATCTGAAAATTTCAGGAAAACTCTAAAATTGTATTTAGAATCTAAGAAAAATGGAAAAACAGGTGCTTGTGTGGAGGAATATGGAACTGATGTGTCAAGTGCTTAATAATAAGCACTTTGAATAAGCAAATGGAGACCAATAAGCACCAAACCAAAACAGAAGCTTAAATATACTAAAAGTGACCAAATGCAACACAAATCAACAAGTCCTAACCACTGGATTGCAATATACCAAGATTTGGCTTATTTGAGTTTAAGCACAAAACAGTTTTGGGTAGGCTACTTTGGACTTAAGCACAAGCTTCAAAATAAGCTGGAAATGAAAAACAGAAATGGGACCTTGCATTAGACCTGGGTGAGTACTAATGAACCAAAACTCAGACCTAGACAAGCTCAACTGAGCTCTGCACAAGCTCTGCAAATCCTGGACAAGTCCTGTGCAGACTTGATGCCCTGCACAGGGCACTTAGGCCCATTTTGACAAGCTCTTTAGAAGCTTCTAAAAATTTGATAAAAATCTGGAAAAATGCTAATAAGAAACAAGACCAGCTGAATTTCTAAGACCCTAAGTTTCATTGGCATTGACCCGAAATGAATGCATGAAAATCCTCCCATTTGGACTCAAACCGATATTTCAATATTTTGACTTTTGGCAAAAATGGAAGATTGACTTTTTTGGACTTTGGAACCAAATCAAGGACTGAATATGATGTATTAAGATGAAATGATATTGAAATAAGCTAGTTCTAAGATTTCTAAGCACAAAACAAGATTTTGTTTTCTAAAAATCCTCACAGTTAAGCTGAAAGGACAGATGGTTTGTAATTTTGACTTTTGAGCTTAAGCAGGCTCATTATTGAGACAGATATGATTATATTAGAGCTTAACCAACCTAAACTAACTAGTTTCTACCACTGCATAAACCTCTAGCACAGTATAAGTACCAAATCCAAACACCTTTTAAAATACTGTTTTGCAATAAAACCTATCCAAACTGCTAAACTGGTTTATGCAATAGATCAATCTAAGCTTAACTACCTCAAATACAACTAAATATACTGATTTAAACTAATGGTGATCACAGATGTTCATACAAGCATAGAATGCAAAATGGACTTGAAAATTGAAACTGAGAAACTAACTTACAAGTGTCCAAATTGTTTGCAGGCCAAAACCAGACCCAAACCTATGCTAACCTAATCTAATACAACCCAAATTCCAGCTCTGCAACACCATTAACCATTTCCAAGTCTTATTGAACCAATCACTCTTCACAGTTGACTTATGTTGACCATGGAACAAAATTTCTTAAAACTGATTTGCAGGCTTTCCAAAAGCTTATAAAGAACTTAAACAACTTATTTGAGCTTAAACATAAGCTACTAAAAGCTTGGGCATAGGATTTTGAAACTGAGATTGCAACAGTTAACTTGAAAACATGAACTTATACAAAAACCTTGATATTGTTGCTTAAAAGTGAATTACAATGATAAGTTAACTTGAGTTTAATACATTAAAGCTTAGAATTACATTTTAGAACATTAATTAAGCTAACTACATAAAAAACGACATACAAAGGAATTTTAAAACTAACTACTGCATCCCTCTTGCTTCTGCCTTCCTTTTTATATACCCATAAGCTTTGCCACGTGTTTCTGAGCACATCCCACCTTTCTTGTGAGCCAATGAATGAGTAGAGGTCACTTTGGCCATTTTATGCTTTTTTGGCGGGAAAGGCAATTTTGATTGTAGGGGTCTGAAACTGCAACTAGGGGGGGTGGAGTAGGTATGATGATGAGGGGGGTTGAGGTGATAAGGGTGCAGGGATAAGGGTGGTGGAAAAGGGGAGTTGCAGGCTGTACAGTCAAGTGGGGGGAAGAAAACCTGTTGGGAGGGAATGGTTGTTTGACTGAGTTTGACCAAGGGGTCAAAAACAGGAAAGGGTCAAAAGGTTTTGGCGGGGTCATACGGATTTGACAAGGGACCAAGGGTTAGTTTAATATCATAAGGACTAACTTTGCAATTTTATGAAAGATGACGGACCAATCCTGTAATTTTCCAAAGTTGTAACAAGGGACTAATATTGTCATTTTCAAATTTCCAGGGACCAAACTTGACATTTTTGAAAGTTCAGGGACCTTTTCTGCCATTTAACGAAAGATTTATTCAAGGACCATTTTTGACAAGTTAGAATAATTCAGGGACCTTGAATAGCATTTTTCTTTATTTTGTTTTACCAGGGACTCTTTTTGACAACTTTTGAAACTTGGGGACTAAAACTACCAATTATGCAAATTTGATACGTTTTCACCGATTTTGATATTTTGCATTTAAAACACATAAAACACTTATTTGTGATATTTTTATCATTTTGATGCATTTCGAGTGTTTTCAGATGTTTTTGCAGTTTAATTGGTACAAAAATGATGAGTATTTACACACTCATCAAAAATCTTTTTTATTATTTCTTTAAATTGCCAAAGCCTTTCACCCCCTTTGAATTTACATATGTATTCTTTAATTGTTTCTTCTAGCATTTCTTTCTCACTCAAAATGCTTTGTATCTTATCTTCTAGCATCTGATACACTTCCTGTGATTGAATTTCAAATTTAAGATCACATTAGTTATACATCATCAACAGTGATATTATAGTTTTTTTTTTTTTTTTTAATATTTTACTGTATTATCACAAGTGATATCATGCATAATTTATTTTATCACTTGTGATAGGACATAACAAAGAAGTTAATTTTTTTTAGACTGACCTGCTTTTGAATATCTTCTTCGTCTTTATTCATGTCTCCTATAATTTCCACCATTCCAAAGTACTTGTTGAAATCAATTTCCGTATCTCCTACTTTTCAACAGACTTGTGTTCCAACTTTTTAGAGTCGGTATCCTTCTCGCACATTCATTTGATCAAACTTTGTGTAATGTAAATATGCAAGCTGTTTCATCAACAATTTTATCAGTTCAGTGAATATATATTTTCATAACATTTTATGTTAGGAAGAAAAAATAATTTAAAATTTATTACTTACCATCAAGTGTAACTGGGCCGTAATACTCAACCTATGTCCTATTATTCTTTCTTGTAGACCAATCATGTTTTGTTGAGCTAGCACAATCAAAAATATATCTGCACTAGTCTATATCTTTCACATTATCTCCTTCAAACACGTTTTCCAACACCGTTTTTCTGACAACAGAGCTTTTATCGCATCCTCCCAATGTATTTGCAATAAGCATTAAAATGTTCATTCTGAACATGAAATCTGTGTTTGTTGTTTTTGTTATCTCCTTTGATATGGCATTTGTAGTAAAACTTTTTTCGTGTTTGAATTTATCTTTCCATTCTTCAACAAATTTATCATTGTATTGTCTTTGGCCTTCATCTCTTTCTAGCGTCCTTGATCCATTTGGTAGTATGAGAACTTCATGCACAGTTTGTGGAGATATTTTTAAATTCCCTGTTGGAAGTCTAAGGTTCATTGATTCTGTGCCGAGGCTGTCTACCACAAAGAAGGCAAGCTTTGTCGGTATTTCATTTATTTGGAATTCTATCAAGTCTCCAAAACCCATTTGTGTTATAACTTTCTTTCTTTCTACACTTAACCCACGCATTGCCTAAAAAAGTGGCATAACTGATGCCCTTCCCTTGAGTATTGTGTACACCTTTCGCTTTTTTTGAATCTTTTCAATCTCTTCGCTTACATCATCTTCCATTTCACTAATTTTTTTTCCTTTTCCTTTTTCTCTTTCACGATTCTCTTCTTTATTATCATTTTTTGCAGCAGTTTCTTTTTCAGATTTTTCTGTTTTTTCAGGTTTTTCTTTTTCAGCCTGTTTCATTTTTGTAGAATCTTCTTTTTCAGCTTCTTTTGCATCCTGTAGTAAAAATAAAATAATAAAATAAAATTGTTGGGCATTTATCACTTGTGATATAGCATTCACAGAACTATCGCAAAACACTTTTTGATATACATGTTCTGTAGCTTTTTCCGATGCTTCTTTTTCTTGCTCGGGCTTTAATTTTGTTGCTTCTTCCTTCATCATCTTCTTTTTTTCCTCCAACCCTTTTTCTTTTTCTTCTATTTTTGGATGCAAACCTCTAAAACGTTTTTTCTTACATCCTAATCTTGCTAATTGTTTTCTTCTTTTTGGTTTCTGTTCATCTGTATGTTTATCATATAATATATCATAAATAATAGCGAATCCAGTTATACATTGTTTGGCAATTTCACAGTCATTGAATCTACAAATTAACCAAATTTGGGTAGACGTTTTTAACAACCAAACTACCTTTTCGTTTCTTTTTCTACATGTTAACAACCAAATCACCTTGATTTACAATGAGCCCAAAAAACGTTTCAACGATCCCAAAACAGTTACATTTATGTCCCTTAGTTTACAAGTTCACTCAAACAAGTTACAACTTCAAAATGTATAAACTAAGTTCTTTTCACTATGCATTTTGAATGAAGTTGTAAGCCCAAAACAGTTAGCTGAGCTTCTTTTTTTAAGATTTTTATCTTGTATTAGCAAAACTTCAATCAAACTACAATGTGCCTCAATTTATAACTATCCCAAAACTACGACGATCTTAGTTTCTACAATTGTAAACATCTAACAATCAATGACATGAGT
The DNA here is from genome assembly GCA_022545495.1 of Chrysanthemum lavandulifolium. NCBI lineage: Eukaryota > Viridiplantae > Streptophyta > Magnoliopsida > Asterales > Asteraceae > Chrysanthemum > Chrysanthemum lavandulifolium. Next base: position 247,664,354 of record CM040240.1, on the reverse strand, counting down.
CACGCTATTGTAACTTCTAATTCAATAGCATAAAATTTTGTCTTCAATATATTTTCTTAAATCACAAGAGATAAACTAGTATATTACACTTATCTTCAACAATCATTTTTTTTTTTTTTTTTTTTTTAATTTAATCAGTAATTTATCATTGTTTCAAGACATCTTAAAATAAGCAAACATATATAAAATATGCATATAAAACTCATATAAAATACGCAAACAATAAATAAAATTCAATTAATTTTAAATAATATCGAAATGAGTGTCGTACCATTATCCATATTTTCAACAGATTGTTTTCCCTTATCCGGTTTTTGAGGTTGCGATTCCTTCATATTTATGTATTTCTGAATTTGATTCAACGGTTCGTCGTTTATTTTTCGAAGGATAGATTGTTGGTGTGTGTTTTTCCAAATCTGGGTTTTATTTTATTGAACTTTACATTATTAGTCCTTCTATTTTTACTTTATGTAAACTTTTTTGCCTTTTTTAATTTATATCACCTGTGATAAACAATTAAATATTTTTTTAATTTGCATAATCTTGTTTCATTTCATATTTGTGCAAGATGATTTCATTTAAATCATGCTTTCTTTGCATGTTTTTTGTGTATGTATAGATTGTCCTTGACTACATTTTTTGAAAAGCTTTGTCTATACTAGTCAACTGAAAATTTTCACATCAAGCACATACAAGCTCACATCTCAAAGTACATTTTGGAAGTAATAAATCCTTACTTATTTTTTTCTTTTTCTTTTTTTGTTAGATGACAGGTGACATAACAGGTGATATAATAAACTTTTAGTTATATCACTGGTGATATGTTCTAATATCACAAGTGATACATTTAAAAAAAAAAGAGAGAAAAGAAAAATTTTGTTGGTAGGCTAGTTTTGTGGCGACTCAAGATCTAAATTTTGTTTGTAGGCTAGTTTTTGTTTACCAGTTTTAACATGTTTTCACAGAGTATGTCATTGCAAAAATAATCAGCCTCTTAATTTGATAGAGTCATTTTATACACTTTAAGGACAAAAGGCCTTGGCAAATATCTTATCAATTACCAAAGTATCGCAAATAAATCATTTACACTTTGAAAAAAAATCCATCATAATCCCAAATTTACCGATCTTGGGTTCACCAATTCATTTATTTAAACTAAAGATACATGAGTAGCGAAATCTTCTATGAATTATCCAACAGCATAAATATATATAGTGATAGATACATGCATATGTCAGCTGAAGAACATAAGCAAGGTTATATTCATATTACCCATAAGCATTTGCTTCCATCTAAAATTGAGAACAAAATGTAAAATACATCTAAAAGCATACGTCTGCATTTCCAACAAAAAGATGCAAATTTCAGATCAAAATGTAGTACAATCTCCGGCACCAGGGAATGTGATTCAGGTACCTAATAGATCCACCCATCTACTTAGGTATTTCCCAAACTTGACACCGTCTGTCACATTTCGTGGGTCTGGCATCCTACTTGCATCTAAAATGCGTAACAAAATGTAAAATCCAACTAAAATATGCAAAATCCAAAACAAAATGTAGTTCAATCTCCGCACTGTGGAATGTGATTCGTGTACCTAATAGATCCACCCATCTACTTAGGTATTTCCCAAACTTGACACCGTCTGTCACATTCCGTGTCTTGCAGAATTTCTACTATTTTTTTTTGCATATCGATTCTTAAACCTACTTTAAACCATGTACGTTGTTTAGAAATCTAAATACTTAAACAGATATGTAAATTGTTTTGGAATAGCATTAAATACATTTAATGCTTGTTTTCTTCATCTATCTTCTTCCTGATAGCTTCTTCAACCAACTTTTTGAATCTCCTTCTCATCATGCTTGTGTTTTTCAAAGAAACTTGATTGCATATTCGACATCGCTCACTCTTTGATTCACTTCATGTAACAAGATCTTAGCGCATACCTCATCCTCATTCTTCTTATTTGTTCAGCATATCTGTGATTGTTTTCATCAATGATGTTTGGCTTCCAATTTGATCCTGCTTCACCTTCAAATGTCTCCATATGCATCATCATGTATAAGCCGCAATCAATCTTGTTATGCCTTGTTCTCCATTTCATCTTTAACACAGTATTTGGCTTCTCTTTCAACATCGTATTGAGGATTGGGTGTGAAGCCCTCATCAAGTAACTTACAAGCAATGATTTCTGCAAATTAACAAAATATTACTTTCTACAATTTATCTCTAGTGATATTACTTGCTACAATTTATCTCTAGTGATATAAGTATTTAAACAGAGTTCGGTTCAGACATTGCTTACCACAAAATCAAAGTTGGGTTTGTATTTATCTTCGTATGGTGCATCTGAAATGCTGTTGTCCAGTATTACAGTGTTGCCCTTCTCCAGATTGAAAACTATGACGTAGTAATGGTCATGAGCAATTATCGGAAAGAATACAAGTTTCACATCTTTCAATTTCCGTTTTGCTTCTTCCTCAGTCATGAGTGTTTTCATTAGTCTTTCAAAGTTGTCATATTGCGTTTTTTCATTTTTTTGTTTCTTCAGAATCTATGGCAGCTGTATCATGACAATAGATTCAAGATAATTTAAAATACATATTACATAATTTTGAAACGATAGATATATTATTGCATTTTTTTTGGAAGTTTTATATCTTACCACCGATCCGTTGGGAAGTAGTATCTTGTCTTCATTTTTCAACTTTGTTCTTCCTCTCCTCATGATTCAATACCGAATCGAATGCATCGACACCGACTTTCTATTAGCAAGCCCGCAATTGATTGCATTACTATTCTTGGTACCGTGTGCCTTGCCATCATTGAATACCTCTTCTCTGTTTTTTAATATCACAGTTGATAAAATTTAGGTTCTTAAATATAGCATATCACTTGTGATAAATAACATAACCTTAATACTAACAGCAAATTTAAATCTTACATTATATCTTCTTCCATCGAAAATAAGCTGTTAGCTAGCATTGTTTCAGACTCTGTTAACGGTTCCATCGTGTCTGCCTTCTTGTTCATATAAGGTGATTTCAAGTACACTGATGGTTTAACAATCCTTTTTCCTTCCCTCTTTTCATTTTCTTTGTTGCTTTGTTCAGCAACATCTTTCTGAGTCCTGAATGCCTTGTGTTGAATTTCTGGGCTTTGAAATTCTGCAACTTTAGCCCTTTCTTCTTCTTCTTATGTCTCAGCTGCTTGTTTTTTGGCTGCAGCGTCTTTTTCAGCCTGTTTTTTAAGCATCTAATAAGTTTTAGATATGAAAAAGTTCTGCAAGGTATTTTGTTTAAGTTTATATGTCTAACGAGCTTATTTTTGTTTCGATTTATGTTACAGAAGCTGCTTATTTTTGTTTTATTTTTGAGTCATATAAGCCTATAATTCTCAAAATAAGACAAAAAATGGTAGATTATAAGCGCATGCATGTGAAGAAAAACTATGCAATGCATAAGAATGTATGGGGATATATGCAAATCAGAAGAAAGCATACATTCACCATTCATTCTTAAAGTTTGGAGTTCCCTATCTCTAAAATACTAGTTATTACAAACCATAGATCATAAGTTTTTCGCAAAAGCATGCACATGAACAAAAAGCATGCAAATGCGTAGGAATGAATGGGTACTAATAGTAGTTCAACTAGAAGGGACTGAAAAGGGCTCTACAAAGGCGCCAAGATACATCGCCTTTTCTTGCCTATTTTAAGCAGAGCAACTATCTAACCTTTTCTTTTCTTTTCTTAGCAAGTTCTTTTGCAGCTTCTTTTCTTTTCTTTTATGCTTCTTTCAGTAGAGCTTGTTTTGTAGCATCTTCTTTGCAATGCTTGTTTTGTCATTGTTTTGTCAGAGCACTTTGCATTAATGAAAAATTAACGAATAAATAAATAAATAAAAACTATCGTATTGTATGACTTTGTTATATTTAGAATTTATCACTTGTGATATTACCTTTTCGCTTCTTCTTTCTTCCGAAATGCTTCTTGTTTTTCACATTCTTTTTCACTTGCATTTTTTTTCACCGCTTCTTTTCACCTATTTTTTTTGTAACTTCTTGTTTTTGGATTGCTTTTTTTAGCCTCTTCTTGTTTTGTCATTGCTTCTTTTGCAACTGCATTAATAAAAATTAAAGAATAAATAAATAAAAAAAAGAATAAAAAATAAAAAAGTGTTGTATTGTATGACTTTGTTATATTTAGAGTTTATCACTTGTGATATTACCTTTTCCGCTTCTTCTTCTTCTTCTTCTCTTTCACTTCTTTTTTCTCACCGCTTTTTCTCGAGCTTCTTTTTCGAGCTTTTTTCACCGCTTTTTTTGCAATTGCTTCTTCTTCACCGTATTTTTTACCAATTTGTTATGTAAAATTTATCACTTGTGATATTGTATACAGATAAGTACTTTAAATTATAATTATCTAACCTGTTGTTTATCTGTTTCTGCAGGAGTCTCTTTCGTGGTTTTTTCTTTATCCTTATTTCCTCCTTCTCCATTTCCGCCTTCATTATCTCCTCCTCCTCCTTCTCCATCATCATCATTCCCATTATCTCTTCCTTCAGTATTCCTTCCTTCATCATCACTTTCATCATCTCCTCCATCTCTTTTGCTCGTTCCTTCTTGATTATCAATCACTCTACCATATTTATCTATTTGAAGATGTCCCTGGAATAATGTATTGTATTTTTCTACATATAACTTTATTGTATCATCTCCTGGGTATATCTCCATGCTTACCCTTATAAAATTTTCTAACTCTCTCCTTTCATTCAAAACTCTATCAAACTTTTCTTCAACAGCTTCATATACTTGCTGTGTTTTTAATTAAATAAAGCAATTATAAGTATTTTATCACTAGTGATATATTCAAATTTTTCATATTAATTATAAGTATTACCTCTTTCTGTTTCGTGATATCTGCTTCTTCACTCTCATCTTCTTCTTCGATGACCATGACATTTCCAAACCCTCCCATGGCCATCTCCATCTCTTGCCTTTTCTCAATCAGTTTTGTGGTCCAATTTCTGATGGCTGGCCATTTTCGTAGCACATCCATTTCATCGAACTTTGTGAAATGCAAGTAAATAAGTTGTTTTCAAGAAAACAAAACATTCATTAAAACCTTTACTTATTAAAAGAAGTGGTAGATTAATCTTTTTAGTATCCCAAGTGATATTGTACATGGCATCTATTTTTTTAAAAACAACTTGTAATATCACTGGTGATAGAATACATCTTATCTGTCATTAACTTAAAATATCACTTGTGATACCCTACATCATATTTGTTTTAAAGAAAATCTTGACTTACTATGAATGTTGCGTATGGTCCATAGTACCAATTTTCCAGTGTTGAGTCATCCCAGCCATCCTTGCTTACTTTCATACAGTTCCAAATGAATGAGCACCACCAATTGTCGGTATTTCCTCCGTGTCATCGAAATTGAAGGACGTGATACTTCAAATCGAATCATTATAGCAAGTTCCCGTAACAGTTTGCAAACAACATTAGGTAATTCATCCGAAGGTGAAGTCTGCTTTTCCAGACTCAATCACCTTTGATAATGCTGTTGTTGTTATCCTTTTTTTTTCCGGGAATTGTGCCATAAATTGTTTCATAAATACATCATCCCAATCCCTTTGTGGTCGAGAGCAAAGTGACTTAGGACCCATTGGTATCCCAAAAACTTCCATAATCATTTTCGGAGTGATTTTTATTACACCCCCATTTGGCAAGTTGATTTGCATCTTTTCCACATCCAAATGTGTCAATATGAAGTAGGGTAGCTTTCCATGGATTCTTAACAACGGGAAATCAATCAGTGTTCCAAATCCCATTGCTGTGACCATTTTTCTTCTTTCTGGGCTCAACGAGTGTGTTGCATCGTAAAACAGTTGGACGGTTGTTTTAGCCCTTAATGACTTGAATGCAATGACATATTCTTCATCTTCTTTTTCAGCTTCCACCTCCATTTTTTTCTTGCCCTTCTTCGTCTCTTCTTTCTTCTTCTTCGCTTCTTCCTTCTTCCTTTCTTCTTCTTTCTTCTTCCTTTCTTCTTCTTTCTTCTTCTTCGTTTCTTCCTCTTTTTTTTTATTTGTTGCCTTTTCTTTCTTCTTCCTTTCTTCTTCTTCTTTCTTCTTCTTTGTTTCTTCCTTCTTTTTCTTTCTTGCATCCTCAGCTTTTTCGTTTTCCTCTCTTCTTTTTCCTTTTCGGTTTGTTCCCTCTTTGGTTTTTCGGTTTGTTGTTTTTTGTTGTCGATCTTGTTACAAGAACCGTGTGAATCTGTTGGTTGTTCTTTTTGTTTCTTTGGTTGCTTGGGTTTCAACTTTGGGTTTGCTTCTTTGGGTATGACAGTTTCTTGGGTGTCGCTTCGGGTGTTGTTTGGGTTGTTGTTTCTGGTGTTGGTTCAGATGGTGTTTCTTCCATGTTTGTTGGTTGGGTTGTTGGTGGTGTTGGTGTGGTTTCTATGGTTGCTAGAGTTGTTATTGGTGTGTTTTCTGGTGATGTTATTTCGGGTGATACTTGATTTAATGGTGTAACAAGCCTTGATCGTGCAATGGTTGTTATCTGTTTTGTGGGTGTCTTTTCTAGATAGGTATTTTTTATTGATGACTTTGTGTGTTTTGTGGTTGTTTTCTGTGGTGAGGGTGTAGATGTTTGCTGTTGTGTTCTGGTGGTGGTAGTGTTGTTTCTGGTGTTGGTGTTTGTGTTGTTTCTGGTGGTGGTGTTGGTTGTTTTTTTTCTGGATATGGTGCTTTTTTGAATTGGCGTTTGTTTCTTGCTTCTTTTCTTTTTCATTTCTCTTAGACTTGTATTCAAATCTGCACAAAACAAATCCCAAGTAAGTTTTCATGAATATTTATTGCTGATAAATATAAACTCTGAATGTTTATGCGTCATACAATTTTATAACATTCTACTGCAAGTATGTCATATCAATTTGTATCACAGGTGATATAACACATAAGCTAAATGTCAAAACAAGTATGCCGCATACATATGTGGTTTATCATAGTTGATATTTTTCTAAAGGAGACATGCTTATATGTTGCAATTTACCTTTTCCTTTTCAATCTCTCGAGACACGCTCAAAATTTGCTTGTCGACAAACCGCATTTACAAATTTTTTAAAGAAACAAATGTAATGTCTCGCAATTTTATGTTTAAAGATTTATTAGCGCACAAAACCGACCGCTTAAAGCTTGTATTGTCTCCGGAGGCTTGTAAATATCATCTTCTACATTTTTTCAAAATCAAAATTTTAATGTCTTATGTTATGTAAAACAAAAAGACACTATAAAATCTAATAAAAAATGTATTTGAAATATAGTTATTTCAAGTATAACGGCTTATCATCACAGATGTTATACTATCAAAAATAAAAAATAAAATCACTATATCTGTTTTTATCACTGGTGATATACCATTAAATATTTAAGTTATCCGCGACTGCTCTTCATCATCATCACTACCATCAGTACCACTACCACTACTAGTAACACTACCACTACGAAAACTCATAACTAAACCACCACCTCTACCACAAAAACACTAAAATGTATCGCTTATCGCGCTACATGATCACTAATCGTGTGACAAGTAATCAATTATCGCTACATCTGTTTTTATCACTAGTGATATACCATAAAATATTTCTCTGTCACACTCAAAAACGCATCATAAGTTACATCAAAATTATACTCGTAACAAGCTAAAAACATATCCATTATCACGAAGAACGCTAAAAGTCAAATCGACGTTCGCTACCACTACTACTATCACTACCACTATACTGAAGCACCACCACCACCACTACCACTACCACCACCACCACCACCACTACCACTACCATTACCACTACCACTACCACTACCACCACCACTACCAGTATCAAAAATCAAAACTAAACCACTAAGACTACCAAATCACTACCACATCTACCACAACTGTTTTATCACATGTGATATTTTTCCAAACGGTCTAAAACATCTAAAAACATCTAAAATTAGCAAAATCTTCATAAATTTCTTCTTCTTTTACAGTATGACATCAAAATCTCAAATAAATACATAATCATCAATTGCATGTCATTAATACAGCAAAAAATACAGAAAAATGTTCATAAATAGCAATAACATTCATAAATAAGTATAAAATCAGTAGAGATACATAAATAACATCTAAATAATTAGTTTGAAGCTTCGTACCATCGTTTTCGGAGTTGGTAGGTTTGTTTTGATCCTTTTTTTTTTGTGCTTTTTTCTTTTTCAGTTGAAGATTGATGTGTTTTTGTGTTTTATTTATTTATTATTATTTTTTTTGACGGTTAATTGTTGGTTGATTTTGATAGTTAGGGTTTGTTTTTAGTGAGAGAATTAAGAGAGAGAAAGCGACGTGTTTGTTTTTTTATGGTGAAATGAGTGCGTGTGATATGTTTTTGTGGTGGGGGAAAGTTTCAGCTTTTGGCAAGAATGGTCCTTCAGTGTTTTTTATCCTTAAAAGATGTTGGATTGATCCAACGGCTGGGACTTGTCCCTTGGTAAGTAGGGGAATAAAGGTTTGTGAAATAAAGCGCCTCAAACATTGTATACGTACTTTCAAAATTCGTTTCGATATCATACATTAGTTGACGTGACATGACTAGTCACCGGTTAAATTATTTACATGACAATGTTAATAATTTTTATTGGTGATGTGAAGATTACTCTACATATCTATTTTTTATATCTTACTCTTATTTTTCGTTTATATCATTAATTACAAACACGCTTTATATACACAAATATGAATCTTAATAATCATAAATTGACGATCAAGAAATTAAAGAAGGAAACAGTCGATATTCTTGCTTAACGATTATCCATTTGTTTGAATAAGTTTAATACTTCATTCATTTTAAAATATAAGTCTATTTTGATTTTTTTTCTAACTTTGACCTTATTTATTGTTTTTCGTGTTATATAATATTTGATAAAAAATATACCAATGAAAATACATTTAAAACACAATATATTTATATATTTTGCATCAAGTATTAAATAATACGAAAAAAAATAATTAATGTCAAAGTTGAAAAAAAAAAGTCAAAATTGACTTATATTTTGAGACGGAGGAAGTAAATAATAATAATAATAAATCTTGTGTTATTTATTTGTTCAATAATTATTACTTTATACTAAAACCAAGTTCGATCCACTACATTATAAAAAACACACTTTCGGTCCATAAAAAGAGTGCACTTCCATAGCATAAGTAAATGATGAAGCGAATTAAAGAATGTAACTTGATATACACAAAACCAAATTCAACATGTATGATAGCGAATGAGTGGCATATAATGACGTGTCATGTATATATAATGTGGTCTTTTGCGTATTAGAAATAAGTTTGTGATGATAACAAAATGAATTTTGAAAGTACATGTACGATATTATCATTTTTTAAAATTAACGTATGATATTTGTAATTTTTAAACGTATCTTGCTATTGCATGAAATTAGCCCCACAATTATTATATTATCAAGTGCCATACACATAGAGGGTTGACTTTGGTAATCTCGTTCAAACTGCAAGACATGTTACATGTTCGGGTAGTGGAACAAGTGAAGTAATCTGTAATTAGTTTGATAATTTCCATGAAGAAATAGATAAGTGTTTAATTAAAATAAGGACAAACACTGTGCTCTGTAAGCCTATATAAGGGCATTCCTTTTCATTGAACTAATCACAGCAAATTAATCCTTCTCTGCCTTCAACTGTATCCTCTTTTTCAAAATTTTAATAATTGTCATTATTATTTGATCAACAAAAAATGGCATCCTATCTGTCAGTATTTACACATCTTGAAATCCAACTAGAAGATATCAAATCAGCCACCAACAACTTTCATCATAGCAAGGTTATTGGAAATGGCGGTTTTGGGAAAGTTTATAAAGGAGAACTGTCTCACTCTGAGGGGAAAAGCATGGTTGCTTTCAAACGTCTAGATCGTAAACACGGGCAAGGAGACCCCGAGTTCTTTAGAGAAATCAGTATGCTTTCCTCTTACAAGCATGATAATCTCATCTCCCTCTTAGGATTTTGCAAGGAAGGGAATGAGATGATCCTTATGTACGAGTATGCATCTCGTGGAAGCCTCGAACGGATTTTAAATGATGCTGCTCTCACGTGGACACAAAGACTGAAGATCTGTCTTGATGCTGCGAAGGGGCTAAGCTTCCTTCATGATCCGAACGGGTCACAGCAAAGAGTCATTCACCGTGATATCAAAAGTGCAAACATTCTACTCGATGAGAATCTCAATGCCAAGGTTTCTGATTTTGGGCTCTCGAAAATAAGTCCAGCTAATCAGAAAATCACATTTCTCGTCACCAGTCCCGTAGGTACCCCTGGCTACTGTGATCCACTTTACATGGACGACTACCAACTAACAAAAGAGTCAGACGTGTACTCTTTTGGGGTAGTCTTATTCGAAGTTCTGTGTGGGAGAGTATGTTATGAACATAGCGATGGTAATTTTAAGGTTTTCGTACATTTTTGGAAGAGATGCTATGAACAAAAGAAACTAGATGAGATCATCTTTCAAGATCTCAAACACCAACTGGATCCAAGTTCTGTCGAAACATTTGTAGACATTGCATATCAATGTTTACAGAAAACTCGTGAACAACGGCCAACAATGTCTGTTGTTGTGAAAAAACTAAAAGCTGCACTTGAACAAAGAGAGCATGAGCAGGAACAGATGCCTAAAGCTGCGGAGTATGAGGCGGAACAGATGCGTAAGGCTGCGGAGCGGGAGTATACAGAAATACTCAAATCTGCTGACCCTCCGCTGAGATTCTTAGAGTTCCCAGTTAACGGTGGCAAAACGGTAATAGGCCACATTGTTTTGTGTTTTTCTATTCATTTTAATAATGGTAAATACAAAATAAAATATTTCTATCATTTGTTAATCATTGAATATCTCATTCATAGTTTTAAAAGTACCAAGTATTCTCACCATTCATAGATCGATCCTAACAACAGTGCTGATATAAATTTAATGGACATGTAGTTGCTATCCATCAATGACAAGGGAGAAGTCATTTGTGAAAGGATATGCATTGAAGCCTGTTTGGATCAATTTCAATATGACCGTTTAGAAGATCCATCTGGCTTTAAAAATTCAAGGTGACTTGTCCTTCTTCTTACACCCATCTCTTTTGTTTCTCTATGGTTTTTAATTATGTCAATCAGATTTCCAGGGGGGCGCTGTTGCTACAAATATAATCATGAATTGAAAGTACGTGTTAGAGCTCAATTCTTGTGTCCCCGAATCACATACAGTGTGAACCTTGTCTTCAGAAATGCAGGAATAAAGATGTGTAAGACCCTCCACTACAAATTAAATGGGGAGAAAAAATGTTGCATGGTTTATGATACATACGAGAGAGAAGATGGATGGTTCGTGGTACCATTATATCAGTTTACAAGCGACCACAAAACTGCAGATTTTGAAATTGACTTTGAAGGATTTCAGAATGGTTGCAAGTTACAAGTTGCAGGATTCGAGTTCCAACGCCTTGAAGAAAACGTAAACAGAAACATACTGGTTTATTATTTTATGTCATTTTCTATGTTGTTTGATGGCTCTAGCTGTATTTTTAGAAGAATTAATTTGGAAAATAGGTCAGCCACAAGCATATTTTTAAGTATAACCTCAACGGCTCACTTGATTTGGTATGTTTTTTCATATATAGGTGGAACTGCATGATCAAGGGTTAGAAGAGTACCAAGACATAGTTAATGCTGCATCACAGTGTCTGTTCTACAGATCCGCTGAGGAGCTTAAAGAACTTCTCTCCATAGGTTTCCACATTAACAATCACAAAACGGTAATGTGCTATGTCTATATATAAGCCACTACTTGAGATTCATTTTAATTTGTTATATGTTAGGAAAGATAATATCATCAGAACTAATTCCTAACTGTATTATATAATATATGGACAGTGGTTTTCACATAATGAAAATGGAGAACACTGTGAAATGTTATCCATAGCCCACTGTTTGATTTCACGTAAATTTGCTAGTCTCTCTTATACTGATCTTTATTCAAGGTGACATATCCTCCTCCTCCACCTGCTCATCCCGATTGTTTCTTTTATAATGTTTTCAGACTAATAATACTTCATAAGTATCATTCTATGCTTCATCTTATTGCAGATTTCCACGCTTTTATAATACATATAGAAGTGGATTTAAAGTACATATCAGAACTCAATTCTTAACCCCATCAATCAGATACACAGTGAACCTTGCCTTCTACAAGGGCGACTCTTCTAATATACGAATGTATGTAAGTCTCAAATACAAATTAAAAGGGGAGACAGAAACTTCTACCGTGTACCTAGCAAATGAAACAAAAGATCATCGCTCTTTTATTGCTGAATTGTATCAATTCACTAGTATCGGGAGAACTTTTGATCTTGAAATTGTGTTTGAAAATCATAAAGACAATTTAAAAATCGAAGGCATCTTGTTTCAGCCCCTAGAAATAGTAAGTTGACAAATATTGGTTTATTTAACTATGTCCTTTTTTTATTATTATTGTTAAGGTTTCAAGATTTGAGACTTTCTTACAAAACAGCACTAGATATTTTGAATTAGAGGTAGCAATATATCAGGTTGAGTTGGATTGGGAATATGTCGTTTTTGAAAAAGTGGGTTCGGTTCATGATGGCAGGTTGCGTCGACCTGCTTTTTTTTGGTTTTTTTTTTAAATGTTATAAACATCAAATATTAAAGTAAAGTTTTAAACTAGTTTTAGAGTGTCTGTACTACTATTTTAAAGAGACTCATTATGAAGCATGATCTGTTAGTATTTATAATCTAATGAACACTGCTAAAACAACTTATAATTTAGTAAAATCAGTAAACTGGTACAGTAAAATAATTGATACAACATAAAGGTGCCATGTGGCGAGTGTGTAAGATGGCAGATGAGTTACACTTAATGGGCTGCCGCAGCTCAAATAACTTTAGCTACTTTCTCATTGGGCATTGGGTCAAAAATAGTTTGATATATGTTTATATTTCATAGGTTGAACATGAGCAAGTGTTAGAGGATGAGAAACTGTCAAATGATAGTCTACAATGGACAGTAGTGAAGAAGGGTCTCTTCTCAAATCTTTTAAAAAAGTCCAATGGTCAAAAGGTATATCTGATATGAACTACATTATTGTCATTTTGAAACCTCAAACACAAGTATTCCTATAGTTCTCATTTGGTACTTACATGTATCTATATTTATTGATTGATAGGGGTATGCTGTTGATAACAATGGGAAGAAATCTTTGATGTTCTCAGCAAGAGGCGTAATAACAAGTTACAACATGTCTTTTCAGTCTTTACCCGAATCAAGGTTCTTTTTCTAATTTAATGCCAATTTTCTAGAAGATGTTTATATCTTGTGGTTCACCCTGTACTAAAGAAAATGTTAAACAAGAGGTCCAAATTAAACTGGTTTGCAGCCACATACAAATTTGGGTCTCTTGATGTTCAACCCAAAATCAGGGTACTCATACGCAAAAACAAACTGACGTCATGGACGTTGTGTTTCTATCAATAGACATACCCGAATCATATGAGTTAATAAATATGTTGTATCAAATGATAGTAAAGCATGCATGTATACTTATGAGCATTTCTCTTGCACCGTATTTCTTGGCCAATTCACTTTGAGTTGACTAATTCCACTCATTTTAAATGTAATCGTTGATTCGTATGTCAAGAACTCTAGATGATTTTTTATGTTTACTGCAGATTTGGAGAAGTGGCTGTGATAACTCACAGCTATTTTCAGATTTTGAAGGAAATCAAATCCAAAGGACTAACACCTGAAACAACATATGCATGTTACCTTGTCTACAAATCAACTGAAGAGCATCCCATACTAATAAATGGATATACAAATTCGTATATCTATTTAGTAAGCCCTCTAGACACCCCAATTATTGGACAAAAGCTTGATCAAGTCACTCACAGCCAACCATTGAATAGACCCAAAATAAATGCCGTTCCACGACAGAGAAGCGATGGTTGGATGGAAGTTAAAGTATCGGAGTTTCAAACCCCGAGTTCTACACCAACTAAATATATTAATATTAACTTATGGACTCCCGATGGGAATGATATTAGTGGGCTTGTTATCGAAAGCATCGAGCTTAGGCCCATTGTGGCACATTCAGTTTAACCCCATATCATTGGGGAAGTGGACTTTTGATAGTGGATATTAAGAGTTTTTTATTTGTACCAAACAGGAAAGTAATCTTGTAGAGAAGACCAAATGTCTGATTCCTTGATGAGCAGCTTAAGCAACTATACATCTAAATCATATTGCATCCGGCCACTATTGTGTGATCTTTTATCGTCTAGCTGTAAGTGGTGTGGTAGTGTGAGATGACCAAATAACAGATACATAAATTGCTGCGATTGTGAATCACAGTAAGGTTGGAGAAAAGAATGGTCGGCCTGTAGTCTCCATGCCTGCAAAAGTATTCAATAAAGGTTGTTTGTCTAAAGATATATGAAGATAGTCATACGCCAAGTTGGACATTCGAAGATTTTACTTTATAATCCAATAAAGCCAGTCTAGAAAAGAATCTAATATTAGAATTACGTCCAAGTAAATCTTGTAGACTCTTGATATTTGAGTTTTAGAAGCAATAGTTTGGTACTAAACATTCTGTAACTGATTAAGCAAAAACTGATTATCATTTCCAAATTACAGGTCTACTTTTGCAGTCATTCAACTAATATATATACAGTAATTAACAAGCTTTCTATTGCTTTATTTCGCCAAGTCATTGACTCTTAGCATAATTTCTATTACTACACATGAAAGTGATCTTTTAGAAAAGGCCAGAAGTCCGATTCCTTGATGAGTAGCCATTGGATCCATGGTTTATGCAATTCACTAAAGTCTGATCTTTTATTGTCTGGCTGTAACTTGTGTACCAGAAATGACCAATACACAAACTGCTGCGACTGTAAATCATAGTGAGGTGGGTTGAAAAAGATATGTTGGGGCTGCGTGGGTCATCTTGCCTGCAAAAGTAATTCAATAAGGGCCAGTCATTAAACAATGTGTACTATTAGCAGATATGTAATGAGTTCCTTTTATTATCATGGATTCATAGATATGGAGCATTACACTAAGATATATAACAAATGTATCTTGAAATAATAATTGAGTGTTGTAGAGCTATCTTAATGATCATCAGACAGCATAAGTATAGAACTGAACTAGGAATTGGTTGTAGTTTCATTATCATACCATTTATTTGTAGCATAATGTTAAAACATGTTGGCTCCCGATATAATCTTTCAAATTCCGCCAGACCGCCATTGTCCCGTCTCAAGGATCATTTTCGTGATGAGAGCAAGATTATTCAAGTGTAAAAACACTAATAACTCTGTTTCCATGTCATGTTTTGTGATGAAATGCATACGGAACCAAATTTCCTATTTGAAGTTTTAAAAGATTATCATTTGTACACTCTAGTCTCATTTTAGATTGTGTGATACTAATATGAACCTAAAAGAATCTATAGATTAGAAAGAAAAAGAAACTGAACCAAATAAGGATAGATGAACTAGCATAGTGATAATATTACTAGCATAGTGATAATAACAAATGTAAATGTTTTCTTGCTGGTCGAAGAAGACCTGTCCACATTGTTCAGGTAATGCTTTTTGTGCAAAATGTGAGTCAGGAACTAGGAACCATATAAAGAAGACGACCGTGAAATTAAAGATTGTCATCTATACTTTATATATAATGCAAAATTATATTATAATGCAAAATGTGAGCTCCAATCATGAGATGACATGTGTCACTTCTTAACAAACTCCAAGCCTAACTCTTAACCATTAAAAATTAAGAAAATGAGCTCCAATTATAAAGTGACATATGTCACTTATCAACTAAAAATTCATCTTTATTTTCAAATTGAAATATTTTTTAATCTACTTAATTTTTTTATAATCTAATTTCACCATATTTTCTAAAATTTTATGCTCTTTAATTCAACATTCATTTTGATATATTTTTATAAGTTTTTAGTTTTTATATTTTTAGTGGGTTTATTTTATTTAATTTAAATTTTTACAACTTTAACCTTTATTTCAATTAATATAATCTTGATTCGTTAAAATCATATACTTTTAGGGGAGTGTTTGACGGGTAAGAGATTGCGAGGGTATTTCTATATGCGGAGATAATGATGTCACGGAAAGCTACGAGAAAGCTACGGGTAACCCAAACAAACACATATACATTCGAAGTGTTGTGAAACGAATTCACTAAACGGGTAAGCAAACACATATAACTATACTTATCGCCTCCGTTGTGCGCGGGTATCCGACTAGTACAATAAAAAAAAACGTTATCCTGGTCAATGTTTAGCATCTACCAATGGCGTGTATTGAAAGTACAAATCAAACTAAATCAGCGAAAAAATAAAGACAGCAACATCATATCGACTGCGAGGGAACAACAAAATATACATTCACACTGAGCCAATCACTCCTATGTAGAATTTAACTATTGAGCTAAAGCATTTATAATATCAAACATATGAGGCACAGATAACAATTGACCGGGTATGAAAATTGTAACATAATAATAGTTTCAGGATGGTTTTTGTAAATAAAAACAGAAAGGTAAAAAGTCTATGAAGTACGCGGGAACAATTTGTTAAATAGCGAATGGTTCCTGTAAATTGTAACAGAAAGTAACTGATGTTGGAATTATATATCATGATTCATGACAATCAAATATAACACATATACATCAAAGAAAACATGCGGAAGCGTATAGGAAAGATTAATGAATAATTAACTAACATAAACGTATGCGTACCTTTTTCGATTCAAGAATCAATTCCTGGAAAACTAGCAAGTGATTAACCCTAATTAGGGTTTATAGGTTTATAAGAATTACCCCTTACCGATTTTGTAATTCAATTCAAGAATACTAACAATAATGTGTTAGTACCACTTTCTTGTATACACGTACTAAATCAAATTAAAGTAATGCTAGTTTTAATCACACGAAACAATTTGGTTTTAGCAAAAAACGACACAAACAATTTAGGTTTTAGCTTATGAGTACAAGAGATGCAAAACCAAGACCCCTAGCCTTGTATATATACTCAACATAACTTGGTGAACAAGTTGAGTTTGGGTTGGGTTGGGAAACACCCGTAGCCGATCGGTTATACATCCCCAAGGGGATTCCGGAACCTTCCCAATCTTAATTTTGCAATCTAGTCCTTCCAATTACATTTAACGATCGTTAGTCCATTACACTTAATTAACTTAACGTCCGATATATTATTTCATGTAATTAATAAATAAATATAACATTTACATTTAATTATTAACTTTAATTCTCATACGTAAAGCGTGCAATCCCGTGGTCTCGAGTTCGATCCTAATTCAGGACTACTAATTTATATCCATAAAACCAACAGCTCCCACTTGGATATATCTTAATAGAGTGATCACATCGGTTAGTGTCTAGCAACACTTCGATGCCTCTAGTACAACTCAAGCAAGGCTCCTGGAAAACCTTTTAATGATTTCTCATTATTATTATCCTTTTGTTTCTAATACCACGTTAAATAAAGACATGGAATTAAGTCATTCTTTATTCAACCATTCTGTTTCTCCTTTTAAGTGACTGACCAAGATTACCAAATCTTCTGAACATATTCAGGGGAGATTTTGGGTGCGGCCGCACAAGCATCTTGTCAACCCTACGAGGGGCCAGCAGTATTAAACTTCAAATAAATTTGAAGGAACAAATTCTATCTTGACTATGAGACTAACCCACAAACTTCGTAACATTTCTGGAAACAACCCTTATGACTACCAATTACGTATAGCGTTAAGTTGCCCCACAGAAATGCACTACATTTATGACACTTATATGGTATCTCAAGTCTGAGGATAACTATTCACAATTTACTTATAACAATATCCACAAAGTAAATCATGTAGTTGGGATAAGTCCTATATTCAATTCATTGAATATCATTTGAAATTGGTATGCATTCTCATCAATATACTTTCAAGTACATTCTACCACATCTCTCAGATTTGTCTTAGTTTAATGATACTCCCATATCATTAATCGACAAAGGACAATTTACAATAACTTAGTTACTCATGGATTAAACATGCAAATATAGGACAACAATATTATAAATGAAAATAAACATAATCAAAATTTTATTTCATCAAAATAATAAATGTTTACAATATCCTTTATCCAAATACTAATCACAGTTTTGCATGAAGCTATTAGCTAAACGAAGTCCAATGCCATTGGCTAGTCCAATAAGCTTTTCTCTAGGTAAAGCCTTAGTGAAAGGATCAGCTAAGTTGTCATTTGTGTGAACTTTCAATAGATTAATTTCACCTTCACTGACTTGTTCCCAAACATAGTGATACTTTCGTAGAAATCTCTGGTGCCCTTCATGACTCCATGTTCATTGACAAATATGATTGCAGCAGAATTGTCACAATACATATCAATAGGCGATTCAATTGAAGGCATAACACCAAGTCCTGAAATGAATTTCCTAATCCAAACAGCCTCCATTGCGCTTCCGGCAAATGTATTCGCCTCTGTCGCAGACATCGCATCGTGATTCGCTTGCTCTTCCAATAATCGCTCCTCCATTGATGACAAAGATATAACCCATCCGAGACTTCAGATCATCTTTATCACATTGCCAGACGCATCACGCTTCCTGTAACACCAAGCTCGTGTCCGGATTTCCACCATACACTAAGAACATATCTTCGATTTCTAAGATACTTTAGAATATGTTTAACAAAATTCAAAGAAGTTCACCCGGATTCGTTGATATCGATTGGTCATGTTTTGAGCGAACGCCACATCCGGCCTTGTGCATCTCACAACATACATGATATATCCCATCAAGCATAAGGAACTTTCGCATGCGCCACTTCAAAGAAGTGTTGAAGCACACATATCGCTACATAAGACATGCTTTACTTCCATCGGCAAATATCCTTTCTTGGAATTTTGCATATTGAATCTCTTCAATATTTTATCAATGTAAGCTCTTTGACTTAAACCAATTAACCACTTTGACCTATCTCGGTAGATCTTGATACCCAGAATGTATGCAACTTCTCCTAAATCCTTCATGGAAAAACATTGTCCAAGATATGCCTTAACATTTTGCAAACTTGGAATGTCTTTTCCCATAATTAATATGTCATCGACATAAAGGATAAGGAAAATTACATCACTCCCACTAACTTTGTGATATACACATGGCTCATCAAGATTTTGAATAAATCCACACCTTTTGATTTCTTCATCAAATCTCTTATTCCATTGCCTCGATGATTGCTTCAATCCATAAATGGACCTTTAAAGTTTGCATATGGTTTGAAATTGTGGATTCACAACCCTCGTGTTGCTTCATATAGATGTCTTCATCTAAGCGACCATTCAAGAAGGCGGTTTTGACATCCATATGCCATATCTCATAGTCATAGTACGCTGCTATAGCTATGAGAATTCTAATAGCTCTAATGTCGGCTACAGGAAAAAAAGTCTCCTCGTAATCTATGCCATAAGTTTGAGTAAAACCTTGCGCAAATAGACGAGCTTTATAGATGTGTATATTTCCATCCATATCAGTCTTTATTTTATAGAGCCACTTACTTCCAACTACCTTAGCATTTGGAGGTAAGTCAACCTCTTCCCAGACTTCATTTTCTTCCATGGATTGCATTTCCCCATTCATTGCAGCTTGCCATTTGTCCTATTCAGGACTTGCCATGGCAGCTCTATACTTAGTAGGTTCTCCAAGATCTCCTAATATAGTTTCCTCAACTTCTACGTTAAGACATAGACGGTTCAGGTACACACGTAGTCCTTACAGATCATTTAACGGAATCACTTCAACTTCGGTAGAGGACCCAAACTATCGTGTTCCCACCGAAGTACGCTGGTGTTTTCGTAAGGTAATGTATCTTCATGATCATCTTCCGGATCATAAACTCTCCCACCGAATTCTTGAGATACGAGATCCTTTTCAAGAAAATCTCCATACCTAGCAACAATTACTTTATTTTCAGTTGGATAGTAAAAGTAGTAACCCATAGTTTCCTTAGGGTATCCTACGAAGATACACATTACAGATCTTTGTTGAAGTTTATTTGTTGAGTCACATCTAACATACGTCTCGCAACCCCGGACCATTAAATAAGACAAGTTAGGAGCTTTACCATGCCATATTTCATATGGTGTCTTATCAACCTTCTTTGTGGGAACCATATTCAGAATGAGAACAACTGATTCTAAAGCATAATCCCAAAAGGATAAAGGTAGAGTAGTAAGATTAAACATTGATCGTATCATGTCTAAAAATGTATGATTTCTTATCTCAAATACACCATTTTGTTGTGGAGTATATGGAGATGTGAGATTCTGGACAATTCCATTCTCAGCTAAGTAATATTTAAACTCTTGGCTTAGATACTCACCTCATCTATCGGATCGAAGAGTTTTAATCTTTTTTCCCAATTGCAGCTCTACTTCTGCTTTGAAAACCTTAAATGTTTCAAACACCTCATGTTTATGCCTAAGTAAATAAACATAACCATAACGGCTGAAATCATCAGTAAAGGTTAAGAAGTAGCTAGCACCTCTCTTTGACACATGTGTAAGTGGTCCATGACATCGTGATAAATCGACCAAGTAGATCGACGCCTCTCCATATTGCTATGAAAAGGTTTCTTCGTCATCTTCCCAGATATGCATGACTCACATTTATCAAATGATTCATCATTGATATTTTGCAAAAGCCCTTCGAGTTGTAGCTTTTGCATGCGAGCCTTACCTATATGAGCAAGTCTACAATGCCAAAGATAAGAAGAATTCAATTCCAACTTCATTTTCTTATTGATGCTAAACATCGAATTATTATTATTGTTAGATTCATTTCCAATCACGTCAATTTCAAGCACACCATTCACAGTAATCGCATTAAAATAAAATACACCATGTAAAGAAACATAAATTCCATTACGTGAAATAGTATGAGTAAAACAGTCATCCAACAATACTGAAAAGGAAAGAACACCTCTAATTATAGAAGGTGCATAATAACAATTGTTTAATAACAGTACTAAGCCCGAAGGCAATACTAAACTAAACACCCTATGGCTTCAACAACAGTAGTGCCCCATTGCCCATATGCGATATTGCTCCCCATAGGTCGCCTTCCTCTCCACTCTAAACCCCGCAGTGTATTACAAATGTGAATAAAACATCCAATATCATATACCCAGGAATTTTTATGATTTAAAGTAAATAATTCAATTACAAATAAGTTACCTGAAGTACAGGCGCCCGAGGACCCGGCATACTTCATCTTATTTTTCCGTAATTCATCATGATAGAGAGCACAATTTCTCTTTCAATGCCCAACGACTTTGCAGTGGTTTCATGCTTGATCCTTTTTAGGATTTTCCTTTCTAGGAGTAGGGTTCTTCTTGGGTTCTGGTTGATAGGCCATAACTTGTTTACCCTTATCAACTTTCCCTTTGCCCTTTCCCTTCTTGTTGTTCGCACGCTGCGGTTTTGGCTTATTAATCCTTCCACCCGTAATAGCAAGTACCGGGAGTAGGAGCCTTTGAGGTAACCCTTTTCATAATCAATTAGCAATGCATGTAGGTCAAGAATCGCCTTCCCACGCAGGCATATTGAAGTTCCAAAGAAAACCATTGAAATCCTTGTTAAGGGATCTGTTGATCAAGTTCACAGCAATGTCATTTTCATAAACTTTGCCAAGTGCCATTAATTGGTCCATGTATCCTTTCATCTCCAATACATGCGCACTTACGGGTTTACCCTCTCCCTGCTTGCAGCTGTGAAGTGCATCGATCAAATCATAAATTTCAACAGCCGCAGGTTTCTCAAACATAGCTCTGAGTTCATTGAGCATGTTGTATGGGAAGTAGTTTTCGAACTGCTTTTGGAGAGCAGGTTCCATCATTCCCAACATCAGGCAAGCCACATCATTATGACGCTTATACTCAACCTTATACGCAGCCTTTTCCTCGTCAGAGGCGTCAGGTTGTGGTTCAACAGGGCAAGGCGTGTACAGATAGTCCAAACGATCAGCAACTCTACAGAAAATTCTCAAAGAGCGGTGCCAATCATTGAAATTCTTAGAGCCAGTCAACTTTTCTCGATCAAATAAACTTTTGAACGCAGAACTTAGTGCAGTGTTAGTGTTATCGTTGTTTTGAGCCATTTCTACATAAAAAGTTCAAGTATTAGTATTTTCAATAATACAATTTTTCAAGAAAATAAAATATACCCAAGGTATTATAAACATATAACCATATAATAAGGTAATCTGTAGAACAATAATTGGCAAACAATTTCCAATTCCTAGATCATTATGGGATTTATATTTTCTAACGCCATTGCAAATATAAACATGTTTTATCCCCATCTTGTGCCTTGAGTCCAGATCTCACTTACTACTCAATTTAAGTCGTCTAACTTAAAGAACTGCAAATATGTTCATGTAAGGTCTGACTTTACATAAAGATTTACCTTTCCATCACAATCTCGCCAAGTTCTCACATGACGTAAATTGCAACTTCAAGTGTTCCTTTAACTAGATGGCACAAACTTAATTTATAAAGGGTGCTAGTTTTGATTTATGGTGTCAAATCAAATATGCACAAAGATGTCATGCATTCATCTTGTAGTATAAATTTTAATAAAAAAACTTTTTATTAGCCAATTCATAAAGATCAAATTATCAAAGTTTTGATTGAGGTATTGGTTTCGCCAATCAAGGAATTTACCTTAAATTATCGTCCATTATATCGTACTTTTGCATAAGTCTAAATACTTAGTGTTTCGGATAATTACCACAAAAAGTGGCGCATGGAATCAAAGCTAATTCGCCCTTAAGATGATTTTGTACTCATAGCCTATTTGGTAACTCCAATTTGACTCGCAAAGAAGCGGAGAATTTGGTCACAATAAGCTATGACCCCTTCTTTCGGTCACAATTTAATGCACTCCCTCCTTTACCCCTCACACAATCATTAAATTGGGTGAGCTGCTCACTATTTCTTACCAAAATCATCAATCAATTAAACTTTTGAAAATTTAACTCTTCAAAAACAAATCAAATTTCACCGTTGTTTAGTCTGATTTATTTTTCTATCCAAAATTACCCTTTGCTTAAAACTTGTCACACATAATAAACAAACAAGTAAACTATTAAAAAATAAATAACTTAAAACAATGCGCATATAACTAACAATTAATACGTGTAAACAAGCAGCCACATGCAACTTATTTGATAAAACCTATTAATAATCAATGTCTAGGTTAATTAACGATATATTAACTAGGGCTTTCACCGCACAATTGAAAGTGAGCCACATACATCGATTTAATCGATTATGTAGTTTATAATTAAAATATACCAAATTGCACATAATTGATTCATTAATATATTATTGGAGTCTTCTCCAATTCAAGATTTATCAAAACAAACATGTGATAAAATATCTTAATAATTAAAAAAATTCAAGCAAACATCCATGACAAACATGCATGTATCATCATGGATATAACATAACAATTATTCAATTAAGTCACAAGATCGCATACAATAATATGTCACATAACATATTATTCATGAATTTATCACGTAACACATATATTAATTCTAGTTTTCGATATGGTTAACATAACAATTAATATATAAACCCTAAATTTTTTTTTACATAAATCGACTACAAAAAAAATAAGGGTTCGACCCGAAAAAAATTTAAAAGTCGATCCATAAATGTTTTTTAAAACCAAATTAGGGCAAAAGCCCTAACCCTAAAACAAGGGTTTACATAATCATAACCAAAACCATA
Source organism: Chrysanthemum lavandulifolium (assembly GCA_022545495.1). Taxonomy (NCBI): domain Eukaryota; kingdom Viridiplantae; phylum Streptophyta; class Magnoliopsida; order Asterales; family Asteraceae; genus Chrysanthemum; species Chrysanthemum lavandulifolium. The sequence goes on along the minus strand of CM040240.1, from coordinate 247,640,360 downwards.
GAACAATCATATCAAACAACATACAATATTCGTTTTTTACGTGTTTAGTAATTAATTACTCATTAAACCAATGACTCGTGATGCCACTGTTGGAATTATATATCATGACAATCAAATATAAAACACATATAGATCAAAGAAAACATGCGGAATCGTATAGGAAAGATTAATGAATAATTAACTAACATAAATGTATGTGTACCTTTTTCGATTCAAGAATCAATTCCTGGAAAACTAGCAAGTGATGAACCCTAATTAGGGTTTATAGGATTATAAGAATTATGATCCCAATGAGCAAACGATCTAATATAGAAACCGACTTAGAACAAAAGCTTATTAAGTATTACGCGAATTTAACACTTAATCTTAAGAAGAAGAACAAAAACATTCAACACCTCAATATTATTTATTAATACGAATACTCTAACAAGATTAGGGTTTTGCAACCTTGAAGTGTATCGACCTTAGATATAAAACATACGATATCTAATCTAACCTAGGACCTCCTTTTATAGGCTAAGGAGTCCTTTACATTATACAATACGTAACCTACAAGATAAATATCTTTCCATATTTATCTAATACAATTAACTAAACCGACTATTACAAGACTAGCAAGTGGTTACATATCATCTATCAACAGCTACACAATACTACTAGCCGCGGTTTGTCATCATCCGTGGTTACAATCTTCGTCCGTGGTTATATCAACCTTGTCCGTAGTTCCAGACTTAGAGTAATTCTTGATCCAAGGAACCTAAAACCCAACAATCCTCCCTAAACTTGATACATTCCAATGTAATTCTCAAGTTTCCTTTAAGCTCAAAACATCCGAATTGGAGGATGTAGCCAAACACTTACCGATTTAAGAATATTCTCATACTTCAAAGAACAAATTGTAAGCTTGACCATCATAGGGTAACAACATCTTGATAATACCAAAGCTTCAACATCCGAGCAATAATCACGGATACTTATTCAATTGAGGATAATCACCTTCTACAAGCATATGAATAACTTCTCCGTAAATAGCTTAAAACATGAACTCCACAAGTTTGATATAAAACCATCTAGTAACTTGACCATTGTAGAGTCCTTTCCATTCGTGTTCATCATGAGTAGGCTCAAATAAAATCTTCAAATGATGATAAACCGCCTCTCATGATAATCATTTGGATGTACTTCACCAAACTTATTCTTGTAAAGTATCCAAAGATTCATCAAATCATCTCTATCAAAATATCAAGCATCTGTGAAAATTTATTATACTCATAAACTTCATTGTTGAGTCTTTGAATTTTCCAAACTCCTTCACTTCCATTAAGCTCAAACTCATAAGAAATAATTTGATTACCATCTTCAACTAATTTCAATCTTTTAGAATCGATGTCTCCGAACCTCGATTTTCTCTTTCTTTACTTTGAATCCATTCATCATCCTTTTAATCCACTCTTCTTCCTTTTAGAATTCATCTGACAAGAATCATCATTATTAATTCTCATACATCTCTCATAAATCTCAAAAATTCTTTCAAATGAACACCTACTAAGATTATCGTAAACATGTATGCCTCAATTTTAATAATCTTCATCAATACATTCCTCATCTGTGCAATTGAAGGAGGTTTCTTTCTTATAACTTGCTTCCTTTCTTTACCAACCTTCCTTGCCCATTCACCCAAAAGTCTAGCTTTTTCCTCATCATCCAACAAAGCCCATTCTTGTGCAGTATACTCATCACTTATTAATTCAGAAGCTTGAAGATAATTTTGTGATCCATACCATGTAGCTAACCATCTCTGACTAGCTTCTTCTTCATCTTGCTTCCTTTTCTTTAAAGCTGCTTGTTCATCAGCTATAATACCTTTTGCATACTCTGCATCATAAGCTTCTTGTTCTGCTTTATTTTTAAACTTCAGCTCTGGTACTGCAACCCCTTTTCCTTTTCCAATATCAGATTGAACCACTTTCTTCTTCAAAGGTTCACCAATAACTAAACTTTTTGTTTTGGGTTTATTTGCAGTAGATGGAACAGATAAAACAGGTGTAATGATGGGTGTAGAAATAGATGAGGTTTTGCTTAGATTTATCAAGGTACTTGCAGCTTCTTTCTCTACTTCCTTGGTTTTAGGTGGTGATACAGAGAGTTGTGACAACAAAGGGAAGTGGTTATGATAGCAGTGGGTATGATAGTAGTGGGTATAATTGCAAAGTCCCAAACTCGCAGATTGGTTACAAGAGTACTAACCATGGTTTCGCACCTACCATCGTGGTTTGTGTCCTTCACTACATCTTCTACAACATTCTTCAAATTTTCAAGAACTGCCTCATTCCCATCTTTATCGATACCAAAATTCATTATCTCCACTATCAACATCTTCCATAGGTACATCAATGATATATCACCAGCCTCCCCGAATTCATGCCTTCACCCTCCCCTGCTTGGTTACATCTTCCACATTCAGAAATGGAGAGAGTCCACCTTCTTTTCTTTCTTCTCATAGCTTTCAAAACAACAACCCTGTGTCTTCTTACTCTCCAAAACCAACACTCGTGCTTCAATCTCCTAATATCCTTACCCCAAACACACCCAACTCCTCAGACCCAAATTGTATCCTCCATTTTAGCACATTTAACCGCCAATTCATTAAAACGCTCAAGAATATCCTCCCACTTCGACTGTGTTAACCGGTCCGAGAGGTGGTTCATTGAAAAGTCATCATGTACCATCTTAGGATCCATCAATTCATGTTCATGTTCCAAACTATCCTCATCACTTCGAGCCGTGTTAACGCGCCCGAGGTGAATCCTGGATATAGTAAACATAGCATCGACCTTGCCCGATCATCTATGCACCTCAGTAGCAGCCAGGGCTTGGCTAGGATTCTCCACCGTGTTAAGTTCCAAGGAACTCTCCACATTAGAGTTGCCAATGGTTGGGTCTTATTTATGTTTCCACTATCCCGACCAAAGATCTAAGCATGAATCAAGAGTGGAAGCCCTTCCAATCATGTCACCTCCACTCCATGTGACAAACCTCATGAACAACACCACTAACACTAGCCCGAGGAAGCTTAGTGCCCTTTGTCTCCTAGTCCATACAATTGGTGTAACAAAGGTTTGGGTTTGACTAGAAGTAGGTTGAGTTTTACTAACAAAGGGTTTGAGGTGTACTATCAGCTGGGTTCGTATGTACTAGCAGCTGGGTTCAGGTGACTATAGGTCGGGATTCAAGACCTTCATCAAACGCAGGATCGTGAGGCAAAATAAGCATATGGGAAACAAAGGAACATCTCTTATCTCGCACATTTGGCTTTTGATTCCTCATATGTGCAAAACCTTAGGAAGCATATGATGTACTTCATAATTTGGCTCTAATAAGTTGAACAAACCTAGGATACAAATAGTATTTACCCTGCTCAACAACTTTCTTCCATCGTAAACAAACAACATAATTTTGAAGGAAAGTCATTAAACCCATTTGTGAATAAGAAACTTATCACCTTATCACCCCTGTGTATATCCTAACCTGCCTAAACCACCACAATCTCAAAGATCGAAAGATTATCAATACCATCAAGATCATCAAACTTTAAAACATCCCTAATGATCTCCTCAGTAACAAAAATAGCATGCTCATCCACAACAGTGCTAAACACTTCGACTCCATCAACCTCTTCAAGCGTAGCATTCCTCCAGAACTGATGTATGTAGGCTTTAAGAATGGTTGGTGTGACAGTTAAGGCATAGTGAATAGGACTGTGAACAAGAAAATCAATCATTTGATGAAACCCTTCAGATCGATCGTTCTTGGTGAGAATAGCAACAAGATTATGTGTAGTGGAATAATTTTCCGCCATTGTGATTAAGGATGTAGATGATGTAGGATTTGTGAAGTATGCAAAGGAGAGTGATTAGGGTTAATGTTGCGCGCCAAGTGAAAGTGGTGTGAAGATCAAATAAATGATCCATCCGTGATTTGGGGAAATAATATACTTTTGCAAAAGTTACCAATCAGCCCCTGTAGTATCCAACAGTAATCAAAATGCTATCCGCGGTTTCAAAACAGCTATCCGCGTTTAGACTCATACCATCCGTGGATACATAGTAGCACTTCAACCAAACATCCAAGAGTTATAGCAAGTAAATCTGTGTCATAATAAGAGAGATCTCACAAAAATATGAAGGATTACACAATTTTTTTTATTTTTTTTTTTTTAACAAACACAAGCAGCCTAACACACCACCCTATGTACACAAATCCTTCATACCGCAAGACAAAACACAAAACAAACACAGAGAAGAAGGTTATTGTTGTCAGTGGTTAGAAAGAGCTAGAAGTGGTTCCAAATGACCTATCCGTGGTTTAGAACAGGTAAGTCAATATGGTCAACTTCTAAGATAAATATTAGTCCAACGCCCAAGAATCTCATTAACTCCTCAACCACATTTAACCCGCCCCTCATTTACTTCCATAACCCATAACTCTGCTTATAAAAAGAACCCATATCTCACATAACACACACATCAATTAAAACCAAAACCCTAATTTCTCCAAAATCCACAATCAATCTCAATCACCATGTGGAACCCTAGTTGAATAAACCGTGTTGTTGATCTTACATCCTCCTCCTCATCATCATCATCAAGTGAAGATACTAATCCATGGCGGTTTATCTTCCTCCACAAGAACCAAGACCAAGAAAATCCCCATTTCTTCCATCATCCAAGATGATAGTGTGGTGAATCCAAGTGAGGCATCCGAGGACTCGATGACTCTCAAAGAAGAGAACTTCAAACCCCCAACCTTCATCATCCCAACCCCAACCAAGACCACGAGCAAGAAATCCACCACTCCCAAAAGACAGAGAGGTGGTTCTTGGTCTTCCAGCACCAAGTTGTGGTGCTTCTTCACACATCGTAAGGGGGAAGGGAAAAAGGAAAATGGAATGATGCTTTTTGGTGAAACCAGTAGATGCAAGTATGATTTGACTATGTCCTTTGTGCTTCATCTATCAGATTCATCTTCATCATCTTCGCTTGCATCAATCCATCCTTCCCATTTTGATCCTTAGCTTGTCATGCATATCCAACAAATGAGGATAGTAGTAGGAAATCATGTATAGAAGTAGTCTTTAATTTGCACTTGAAGTTTCATTGTAAGTCGTAAGTCAGAACTGCTTTTGATGAATGAATGAACAATTTAACTTCAAGATTTCTTTAGCTTCTATAATGAACTTTCTTTTATCCGCAAAATGGTTAGTGGAAACACGTAACAACAAGCAAAGGGTTTGAACAAACTATCGTTGGTTAGAAACAAGAATAGCAAAACTAAGATTACATAATAACAATTCAATACTTATACAAACCGGTACAAAACAATTTGAGAGTTTAGAGATTAATCATTCCAATACTAACAACAAGGTATCAAACCTCCCCACATCAAAAGCTTTGGTGAGAAGATCAAGAACATTGAAATCAAGATGGATTTTTACCATTTGAATCACCTTTTCTCATTACAATCTCTAATGAAATGATGCCTTATCTCAATATGTTTAGTTCTAGAATGTAAAACAGATTTTAATAATGCAAATTGTATCGTTATTATCAATGTAAATCTTAGTATGCATAAAATTGTACCCAAAATCCAAAGAATTGATTCTCAATCCAAAGAACTTGACCACAAAGAACTAGCAAAGAGCCACATATTCAAATTTCAGCTGTAGAATTAGCCACAATAGTTTGCTTTTACACCGCCAAGAAATTAATCTGCTTCCCAAAACCGACATCCTCCAAGAGTAGACTTCCTATCCAAACTAGCACCAAGATAGTCACTATCTCGTAGGCCACCAAATCAAAAGGGAATCCTTAGAGTACCAAAGGCCCAATTTAGGATGACCTTTCAGATATCTAAAGATCCTCTTAACAAAGATTCATGTGTGAGGTATTTGGTGTGACTTGAAATCTTGCACACACACATACCGAGAACATAATATCCGCCTAGATGTCATGAGATACATCAAAGATCCAATCATGGACCTATACAACTTCAAATCAACTTTGGGACTTCCATCATCCGGTAGCAGAGGTTTCGAGTCTCCATAGGTGTACTTGCACTCTTTACATCTTGAAACCCAAACTTCTTCAAAACATCTCGCTACATACTTGTCTTGACTAATGAAAATACCATCACCCTTTGTTGAACTCAGAGTCTCAAAAGAAAGTGAGTTCTCCCATAGAACTCATCCGAAACTTATCATGCATAAGTTTCTCAAAATCTCTCGATAGCTCCTTGTTTGTAGAGCCAAAGATGATGTCATCTACATAAACCCGAACCAATAAAATATCATCTTTGTGCTTTCTAATGAACAAAGTTTTATCAATCACCTCTTTAAACCCATTGTCCATCAAATAAGTAGACAGCACTCATACCATGCCCTAGAGCTTGATGCAACCCATACATAGCCTTCCTCACCCTATAAACCTTGTCGATGATCGTGATCTTCAAAACCGTGAGGTTGACAAACATAAACCTCCTCATCAATTGTGCCATACAAAATGCACTTTTAACATCCATCCGATACACAACAAAATTCTTGAATGAAGCATAAGCCAAAAATAACTGATAGCCTCTATTCTTGCAACCGAGCAAACACTTCATCATAATCCAAACCTTCGCCAGTGTGTATCCTTGAGCAACCAACCTTGATTTGTTTCTTACAACAATTCCTCTTTCATCCTCTTGTTTCGAACACCCATTTAGTCCCAATTGCCCTTTTTCCATTAGGAAGATCAACCAATGTCCAAACCTCTTGAAGCTTAAACCGTAAAAGCTCCTCTTGCATTGATTCTACCCACCTTTCTTCCGATAAAGCTTCTTCCACTCTTTGGGCTCCTTTTGAGACAGAAAACAAGCAAACAGCAATTTTGCGATCTTTATGACTGCTTTTGTGAAGTGATCTTGCAAAGAACCCATGTTCAGGAAAGGGTTCAGTGTTCTTAACCCTGCTTCTTGTTTGAACTGGAGTATTCAAGTTTCCAAGTATTTGTTCCTTGGGATGAATCTTGTGAATCCTTGTAGTGGTGATTGGACTTTCATGAACGACAGTTTCCAAATTAGACAAATCAGCATTGAAGAAATCATCCATGTCTTCATCATCAGTAGGGGTATCAATTTCAATCAAAGCAGGCATAGTAGGATCATGTGGATACTCCTCATCACCAAATAATGGCTTTGCATGTGGTCCAAAGAAAGTACTATCACCAAGATTTGTATCCGGGTTTCACTTGACCTATCGGTGGTAGAAGATGGCTTATCGCTGGTTTTAGTAGGCTTAGCAAAGCTTTCATTTGGCTTAGCAAAGGTTTGCAATGCCTTTTCTTCTTTTCAATTTCTTCTACCGACACCGAGTTATCTTTCAACAACTCATCCTTATCTTGATGATGATCAACATTGCCTCCATTATTCAAGACATCATCATCGCTGGGACCTTGCTTGTGAATGATGGAAGGAATGTAACCAACTTTCCACTTTTCAACCAAATAGAACTCCTTTGGAGAATCGCCTTCCTTGAAAGGTGTCTCGCCTCGTAATCCTTTTGTGTACCAGATAAACATTAGTGGAAGTTCCCGCAATGATAGGCTCATAATTCATAGATTTGGTTAGCATATCAATGTTAAACAAATTAATCGGTCCTTTGGTCTCAACACTAGGAGTCTTTTCACCGAATTGAACATGTAGTTCTCTTCAACAATTCTAGTCCTCCTATTGTATACTCTAAAGGCTTTACTATTAGAAGAATAGCCTAAAAGTATCCATCATCGCTTTTTTCTTGAAACTTGCCTAGGTAGTCTATGGTATTCAAGATGGTAACAGACACCCAAAAGGTTTTAGGAATGCAATCATTGGCTTCCTATCATGTAACAACTCATAGGGGGTCTTGTTATGAGGCTTCACTACCTTACTTCTATTCTCGCACATAACATGCGCTCCTACAAAAATTTCAAAAGGTAGTTGGTAACTTAGATTCGACAACATTGTCCTAGCAATTTCAATTAGTGTCCTATTTTTCCTTTCACCACACCATTCTGTTGTGGTGTTCTAGCAACACTAAACTGCTTTCTATACCTTTAGCTACACGTAACCGATTCATCACATCATTCTTAAACTCGGCCCATTATCACATCCGATTACCTTGACCTTATGGTTTACTAGATTTTCTATCTTAGTAATGAAACTCTTGAGGATCTCACTAGTCTCACTCTTAGCACCCAAAAAGTATACCCAAGAAAATCTACTATAATCATCATGATAGCTAGGCAAGATCGCTTATGGTTCAAACTTCTAACAAAGGTAGGTCCAAATAAGTCCATATGAAGCATAAACAAGTGGTTGTGTGATGGTGTTTACGCTTTGGTCTTACAAGAAGCTCTATGTTGTTTACCTTTTGACAGCCACACACTTCCTTACACTCAAAACCTTTGAAGGTAACCTCTCACTAAGTTTCCTTTACCGCTTTATTGATTGTTTTGTAATTGAGATGACCTAGCCTTCTATGCCACAATTTTGACTCATCTACGATGCTTTAGCAAACAAACATGTTAAGGACCTATTTGGAAGAACATCTTTAAGATCAAAACAATATATATTTTCCTTCCTAGGTACCCTAAGTTGTATAAACTTCTCATCGTGCATCTTAAACTCGTGAGACAACACCACACACCCGCTTCCCCAAAAGTACCCGCTTTTTCTTATCACACATTTGAGAAACACCAATAGATTATACTTAAGTCCTCAGACTAAATAGACTTTTTCAAAGTCTAAATTCCTGCTCGATTGTGCCTCCGCCAAGTATCTTTCCTCCCTTGGATCATTGCCAAATGCCACATATCCTCCATCAAAAGCTTCAAAATCTTCCGTGTTGCTCCCATCCCAAGTCATGTGCCCAGAGCAACCACTATCAAAACTCCTTTATCTTTTAGCTCGCTTTGTAGATTGCCCCGCACATGAAATTAAACAAATTAGTTCTTTTGTGACCCAAGCCAATATCGACTTGGGTCCGCCTCTGCATCAAAATATTCAAATTTCTTTAGGTCCATTGATGCACAGCTGACATGTGGTAAAACCTTGGTCTTAGGCTTCCATTGCCAACTAGTCGAGGCCTTAACAAAGATAAAATGATTTCCAACCACCGTGTCGCTTATCACCTTTGGAATTTTTAAAACTTCTTTTGAATCGGTGGTGATATTTTGCTTAATGATGGTTTGATTCTCTTAGCCGTGTTTACATTTTGCTTAGCGTTGGTTGGAACCCATTTAGGTGCAAAGAAGACTATAGATTTTGTATTCCCATTCCTCATCAACACCGCTCTTGGAATCATGTTTTTGTTTGGATGAGGGTTTGTATTCTTTGAAAAGTTTTGATGATTTACCCTCCTCCAATGATTCCAAACTTGTGGTCTGTTTTTATTACAATTTCTCTGTAAGTGTTCAAAACTACCACATACAAAACAAGCCTTTTTAACACATTGAAACCAACTCCTAACCTTGTTAGAAATTAGGCCATTAAAGTTTCTCTGGTTACCCCTAGGTATGTATCTTTTCATTTGTTCCCTAGGCACTTCCTTGTACTCAACTACTCTCTTAGCTATTTGAGCTCCAAATCTAGGTACAAGGTTGACTTGCTGAGAATCAACTTTCTTAACTTTTTCTATCTCTTCACACTTAGTTGATTCAGCCTATCTTCCTCGTAATCGATTCCCAATCTTCAATTATGGGAGCATCGATGACTTATCGAACTTATCTTAGGTGTTTCACTTTACTTATTCCTTCTACAGTTTGTTAAAACGAATTCACTACTAAATGACAGCTTCTTTAGCATGGGTGCATGTTGCATAAGAGTGGGTGGTGGCATATTATTGTATCCTATCCCGTAACCCTTTTTCATTAAATGACTCTCTATAGATTTATGAACCGATCAAGCAAATTGTGTTTTAGCTACCCTAACAACATGTTTTTCTTTTCTTCTAGGCCTTTTGTTTTACACTCTCTCTCTCGCTAGTTTATCTTTAAGCATTTTAATCTCTATTCTTAAGATCAATTTCACCACCTAATATATTGATCTTATCTACATACTCAAACTCACATTTAATACAAGATTTAAGCTTCTCTTCCACACTCTCTAGACCAACTCTATAACCTAAGTTGTCCATAGTCACCTTTCTACTTCTTTCCTCATACTCGATAGCTTTTGAGATTCTAAGTTATCATGACATGATTTAAAAGAACAAGTAGAATCATTAGATACCTCGTAATCGAACCGTAAGATGAAGCATAGGCCATGAGAGCAAAGTTATGCTCTTTGAAGCTTCACTAGCAAGAAAAGTCGCATTGGGACCTTCTTCAACTGATCACCCAATCATAATCACCAATCCCATCCCGAGCAACCAAAGTCAAGAAGCAAAGCAGCTCTTCCGTAGTCTTCTTTATGCCTTCAATTCTTTTAGAGCTCGACATTCCCTAGCAAAGTGCCCTTTCTTCTTGCGCTAAAGCACTCCATCTTGCTTTTGTCGAACCCAGCCTCCTTTGACCATCATACTTAACTTGTCTTCCAGCCTCCTCGAAACTTCCTTGCTTGGAGAGTCAACATTGCCATTTGCCATTGAAGATTAATCTCATCAAGATCATCGTGATCAATTTGATCTAGATCTTGATTCAAAACATTAACACCGGTAGTTAAATCGATAGAAAAGCACAAATTGCACCATCACTAACATTATCACTAATAAAGGGTATTGTTTGCAATAGCCGTGGTTATACCATAGGCAAGCAGTGGATACATCTTGTGAGCTCTTGTGATTAGTGGATACAAAAGCAATGTTTTGATTAGCGTAAGATGCATTAGCAAAGTTATTCTCGCACTCATAAACCTTCAAGTTGTTGAAGAGATTGTCCATAGTCATCTTATCAAAGTCCACCTTATTTCTCCACACAATTGTATGAATAGCCCATTCGATGATAAACTCCTAATGAACTTCAAATTAATATCTTCTTGAAGAACCTTATAATCCATCGACTTCATTGGTCGATAAGTTTTGAAGTCTATTATATGTGCCATCAATCTTTTCTCCACTAAGAGCAAGTGAAGGTTTCAAATTGATGCTTGAGCATATTCATCCTTGACTTCTTAGTAGCTTCATTACCAAAGAAACCTTATTTCAAGAGCATCCAATAAATCTTTAGCAGACTCATATTGTTCAAAGTCCAAAGCATAGTCATTGGGTATTCCCATGGAGAGAATATCGTGAGCTTTGATCTCCATTTTCCTTTTGCTTTATCAATTTCACTAACAATAGCTATCTCTAGACCATCCTCACCCTTCTTAGGAAGAGTGTCTCCTTTTCAACGACATCCCGTAGAGCATAATCAATCATACGAATGTATTGCCTCATTCGCATTCTCCGATTTGATACTCACCATGCTTGAGCATGGGTACCTTTGAAGCACCACCATGTGAGTTTCACGACATCTTTACTTACTTGAATAAAGCTTAACAAAACTTCTTCTTGGTTACGCTTCTAGATCACAAGCTCGATACCACTTGTTGATCCCAGTTGAGCAAACGATCTAATATAGAAACCGACTTAGAACAAAAGCTTATTAAGTATTACGCGAATTTAACACTTAATCTTAAGAAGAAGAACAAGAAACATTCAACACCTCAATATTATTATTAATACGAATACTCTTACAAGATTAGGGTTTTGCAACCTTGAAGTGTATCGACCTTAGATATAAAACATACGATATCTAATCTAACCTAGGACCTCCTTTTATAGGCTAAGGAGTCCTTTACATTATACAATACGTAACCTACAAGATAAATATCTTTTCCATATTTATCTAATACAATAAACTAAACCGACTATTACAAGACTAGCAAAGGTTACATATCATTATCCGTGGTTACACAATACTACTAGCCGCGGTTTGTCTTCATCCGTGGTTACATCCTTCCGTCCGTGGTTATATCAACCTTGTCCGTGGTTCCAAAGACTTAGAGTAATTCTTGATCCAAGGAACCTAAAACCCAACATTAATAAACTATCGCTTTGTTGATGCATTCATCAAATTAAGTCAAAGTCAAGTCAACTTTAGCCAAAGTCAATTTCTAAATTTTATGAAGATCGTGAAAAATACACATATATGATCATGTGAAATGAATATATTGTATCCTATCCCGAACCCTTTTCATTAAATGACTCTCTATAGATTTATGAACCGGATCGAAGCAAATTGTGTTTTAGCTACCCTAACAACATGTTTTTCTTTATCTTCTAGGGCCTTTTATTTTACACTCTCGCCTCCGCTAGTTTATCTTTAAGCATTTTAATCTCTCTATTCTTAAGATCAATTTCACCACCTAAAATATTGATCTTATCTACATACTCAAACTCACATTTAATACAAACATTTAAGCTTCTCTTCCACACTCTAGACCAACTCTATAACCTAAGTTGTCCATAGTCGGTCTGCCTACTTCTTTCCTCATACTCTCTCGATAGCTTTTGAGACTCTAAGTTATCATGACATGATTTAAATGAACAAGTAGAATCATTAGATACCTCGAATCTGAACGGTAAGATGAAGCATAGGCCATGAGAGCAAAGTTATGCTCTTTTAAGCTTCACTAGAAAGAAAAGCTGCATTGGGACCTTCTTCAACTGATCACCCAATCATAATCACCAATCCCATCCCGAGCAACCAAAGTCAAGAAGCGGCAGCTCTTCTCGTAGTCTTCTTTATTCCTTCAATTCTTTTAGGAGCTCGACATTCCCAGCAAAGTGCCCTTTCTTCTTGCGCTTAAAGCACTCCATCTTGCTTTTGTCGAACCCGCTCTCCTTTGACCATCATACTTAACTTGTCTTCCGGTCCTCCTCGAAACTTCCTTGCTTGGAGAGTCAACATTGCCATTTGCCATTGAAGATTAATCTCATCAAGATCATCAGGATCAATTTGATCTAGATCTTGATTCAAAACATTAACACTGGTAGTTAAATCTGATAGAAAAGCACAAATTGCACCATCACTAACATTATCACTAACAGTGGTATTGTTTGCAATAGCCGTGGTTATACCATAGGCAGCAGTGGATACATCTTGTGAGCTCTTGTGATTAGTGGATACAAAAGCAATGTTTTGATTAGCAGAAGATGCATTAGCAAAGTTATTCTCAGACTCATAAACCTTCAAGTTGTTGAAGAGATTGTCCAGAGTCATCTTATCAAAGTCCACCTTATTTCTCCACACAATTGTATGAATAGCCCATCCAGATGATAAACTCCTAATGAACTTCAAATTAATATCTTCTTGAAGAACCTTATAATATCTCGACTTGATTTGGTGATAAGTTTTGAAGTCTATTGTATGTGCCATCAATCTTTTCTCCACTAAGAGCAGTGAAGGTTTCAAATTGATGCTTGAGCATATTCATCCTTGACTTCTTAGTAGCTTCATTACCAGCAAACCTTGTTTCAAGAGCATCCAATAAATCTTTAGCAAACTCATATTGTTCAAATTCCAAAGCATAGTCATTGGGTATTCCCATGGAGAGAATACTGTGAGCTTTGATCTCCATATTCCTTTTTGCTTTATCAATTTCACTAACAATAGCTATCTCTAGACCATCCTCACCCTTCTTAGGAAGAGTGTCTCCTTTTTCAACAACATCCCAGAGAGCATAATCAATCATACGAATGTATTGCCTCATTCGCATTCTCCAGATTTGATACTCACCATGCTTGAGGATGGGTACCTTTGAAGCGATCACCATGTGAGTTTCGAGACATCTTTACTTACTTGAATAAAGCTTAACAAAACTTCTTCTTGATTACGCTTCTAGATCACAAGCTCTGATACCACTTGTTGATCCCAGTTGAGCAAACGATCTAATATAGAAACTGACTTAGAATAAAAGCTTATTAAGTATTACGCGGAATTTAACACTTAATCTTAAGAAGAAGAACAGTAAACATTCAACACCTCAATATTATTTATTAATACGAATACTCTTACAATATTAGGGTTTTGCAACCTTGAAGTGTATCGACCTTAGATATAAAACATACGTATATCTAATCTAACCTAGGACCTCCTTTTATAGGCTAAGGAGTCCTATACATTATACAATACGTAACCTACAAGATTAATATCTTTTCCATATTTATCTAATACAATAAACTAAACCGACTATTACAAGACTAGCAGTGGTTACATATCATTATCCGTGGTTACACTCTTCTACTAGCCGCGGTTTGTCTTCATCCGTGGTTCAATCCTTCTGTCCGTGGTTATATCAACCTTGTCCGCAGTTCCAGCACTTAGAGTAATTCTTGATCCAAGGAACCTAAAACTCAACAAGTGCCACTTTCTTGTACACACATACTAAATCAAATTAAAGGAATGCTAGTTTTAATCACACGAAACAATTTGGTTTTGGAAAACAAGTGTGTCGACACCCTTGGGAGTAGTCGACCAAATTCAAGCAAAAAACACACACGAACAATTTAGGTTTTAGCTTATGAGTACAAGAGATGCAAAACCAAGACCCCTAGCCTTGTATATATACTCAAAATAACTTGGTGAACAAGTTGAGTTTGGGTTGGGTTGGGAAACACCCCTAGCCGATCGGTTATACATCCCAAGGGGATTTCGGAACCTTCCCAATCTTAATTTTGCAATCTAGTCCTTCCAATTACATTTAACGATTGTTAGTCCATTACACTTAATTAACTTAACGTCTGATATATTATTTCATGTAATTAATAAATAACTATAACATTTACATTTAATTATTAACTTTAATTCTCATACGTAAAGCGTGCAATCCCGTGCTCTCGAGTTCGATCCTAACTCATGACTACTAATTTATATCCATAAAACCAACAACTGCTACTATCGTTTCTTCAATCTACCTGTTCATCGTTCATAGCTGGGTACATTTTTTCGATAAACATCGCTTTTGTCAGTGTATATTAATAAACTATCAGTTTTGTTGATGCATTCATCAAATTAAGTCAAAGTCAAGTCAACTTTAGCCAAAGTCAATTTCTAAATTTTATGAAGATCAGGAAAAATACACATATATGATCATGTGAAATGAATATATTGATTGTTTTACATATTCTGTTTAAATTGAAAGGTTAGTGTAACACCCCCAAAATTTCACAGCGGAAGCGTTCGGGTCATGGGGTGCTACTAAATCAATAGTCATAACACAAGGTAATAAAGAATGGAAAAGTTATTCCATTTTCAAAATATAGATTTAATTTAAGAAATAGTTTTACACCATTGTTTCAAAGTGCGGAAGTAAAGCCCATAAAAATATATGTTGTCCCATTAAAATTTGTATTAGAATGTTTGAAAACACTTCGGATGCCAGTCTTCAATGAATGCCATTGCATTGCCCACGCCAAGAATTAAACCTGAGAAAAACATGCTAAAATGTCAACACAAAGGTTGGTGAGTTCATAGGTTTAAGTTTAAGAAATCAAGTTTTCAAGTTGGACCACAGTTGCACATATAGCATCTCCGTGAATGACACTATATGCAAAAAGGCTATTACGCTAATACCAAGTTCATGCAACCGAAACTACGACATTGTGCATGCATCTAGAAGCATGATAAATAAAAGCCCAACAAGTGTATTTCCAGTACACTCAATCAATACAATATGATATACGCCAGACGTTTGCCTATCCGGTCAAACTCGAACGGGGGTGTCATCCCCAATAGATCTATTCATAACAATCGCGCCTCCCCAAAGGGAACTAACGGTAGCATAGTTGGGATTCAAGGTTATTTCATGTGATATTTTCATTTTCAGGTCCGAAAAGAGTTTTGCATGTTTCTCACCCCATAGTTTTATAAAGCAAGTAAATAAGAGTAAAAGTGGGGCTATAAACTCACCTTAGCAGCTTGGTGAATAAGGCACAAAGGGATCAGGTAACAAATGGCTCCAACATGCAACCTAGATTAGTACGACAACTTAGTCTTTATTAATGTTTAAGACTCGATCAAGTTTAATGAAACTTTATAAATTTTAAATGTTGTTGTTGTTGTTGTTAAGTTTATAAATTTCAAAATAGTATAATTTGGCTAGTAAGAACGGGTTTAGAAATGACTTTGAAAGGGTATACTTCGGCTATAAATAGATAAAAAGAAATACTATATTGCTTGGTTTGGAAACATTTGATAAAATAATGTCATAATATAGTCGATTCATTTTAGTTGATAAAAGTACGTATATGTATATGTATATAAGTTTTTAACGAAGACTTTCATAAAAATGTATGTCATGTTTTTATAAAAGATATCGAAGTAATATTTACTTGAAAGTTTTATATATAGGTGATGTTGCGACGATGTATATATATGTATTTATAAAATAATCTTTTGTCGGTTTTTGATATGTCATGTATATATATGTATAATAGAGTTAACATCGTATCGAAAATTGTATTATAGATTTTTATTTATAAAAAATGCTCCTAATATAAAATTTGCCCATTTATTTCTTTAGTTGTGACATGTATAAAAGTGTTGTAAACTTTATATCTAGTCGGGATTTACGAGACAAAGTTAAGTCGAGGAGAACTCGAGTTTACGTTCGACTAGACGTGCCTTGGTGGCTGTTTAAAACCAAATCTAACAAGTTAGAGTTAGGCAACTGTGTTATTAATATTTTGAAATTGTTACTTGATGGCCTAAAAACAAAATCAATACCAACACAGTCCAAATTCAAAACAACCCAAAGTAATAGCAAATCTAATCTTTAGATTTGTAATTTTGAAGAAAACTAAGTAAGACTAAAGCACCTCACTGTTGGGTTTTACTCCAAACAGTAGCTCGACAATCCAAAAGAGACCAACAAAATTTTAAGGTTAGACAAATAAGTTATTACTCTTTTGAAATTTGTACTAGATGACTCGAATTGTAACACAGCCAATCATATCCTACTGTCTTGAGTGGGTCTCGACCCAAGCTCACTCTCGACGCAATATAGCACCACATACCCTCAACATCATTTTAGTCTTATGAGTTTAGAAGTAGATTACTTAGTAAAACAAACAAACAACAAAATCAAATATGTACTTTTCACTTGAGTCAATCCTTTATGTTTTTATTAGTATCTTGTTAACTTAATATAACACCACACAAGAAACAACAACAAGCAACATGTATTGGGTTTTTCTAGATTTTCATTCTTGAGTTTTGATGTTAACGACAACAACAACATTAACAAGAACATTTCCTTTTAATCTTACTCATCTAATTCAATTGAAATTAAACGAAAATACCAAAATAAAATCAGTTAACAATTTAGATTTTAAACACAAGGAAATAATGATTCTTACAAATAATTGAGGATCGATTTGGAGGAACAACCAAACAAAAAAAATCAAATTGACTCGAGCTTTCTTGATTAATCGAACAATGGAAGCTTGAATTGGACTTCTAACACCTCAATCTACAAAACCCCCAATCTAATTTTAAAAACCCCTTTGATTTGGAAGAACCCTAATTTTCGAATTGGTTGGGAAAATGGTGATGGAAAACTCCTGTGATTTATGGGAACTTAGATAGAAGATTAAAAGAGCATTGTGGCAAATCCTTTCTTGATCTCGAGTTGGATGAAGGTTGTCGTCGCTTTCTACCGCCGCTCCTCAACACCTCCATGTGAGGACTATGAAGGTAGACTTCTATTTGGGATGAGGTGAGAGCGATGGCAAATGAGTTGACCCAAGGAGAGGAGAGGAAAGTTTCTACTATGGTGTTTCTGTGTTTTGTGTTACAGAAAAGAGAGAGGCGACAAGGAGACATAAAGAGCAGAAAAAAAATGAAAGGGACGTGTGAGAGGGTGTGTTTTATATATTTTGTTTTGTCCTATTATTAGTACTGTATAACTTGTACTGCGTTAGTTGTCAGGTCTCCGCGTAAACGTACTCTCCGGGGTTCCGCAAAACATAAAATTTATATTTTTGGAAGTGTTGATGAGTGTGTAAATACTCATCATTTTTGTACCAATTAAACTGCAAAAACATCTGAAAACACTCAGAAATACATCAAAATGATAAAAATATCACAAATAAGTGTTTTATGTGTTTTAAATGCAAAATATCAAAATCGGTGAAAACGATCAAGTTTGCATAATTAGCGCTTTAGTCCCCAAGTTTCAAAAGTTGTCAAAAGCAGGTCCACGGTAAAAAGAAAAGAAAAATGTTATTCAAGGTCCCCGAAATATTCTAAGTTGTTAAAATGGTCCTTGAATAAATCTTTTGTCAAATGGCGAAAAAGGTCCTCAAGTTTTGAAATTGTCACAAATAGTCCTTGAAAATTGAAAATGTCAAACCGGTCCTTGTACTATTAAAGTTTGTCAGTTTTAGTCCTTGTGTGAACTTTGAGAAATGGGCAAATTTGGTCCCTCAAGATTGGAATAGTTGCAGCTTTGGTCCTTGTCATCTAAACAAACTAAGCCATGACCCTTTACCCATTTAGACCCCTGCCATATATACCATTTGGACCCTTGACCCTTTCATTTTGAACCCCTGGTCAAACAAAGTCAAAAGCTGCAAACCTTCCCTCCTTTCCCTGTTTATCTTCCCCACCCACTTAACTGCAACACACAGGCCACTCTCTCATCACCTTTCCTTCCCCCCTCATCATCACCTCTACCCACCTTTCCCACCACAATAAATGCCACCCCCCCCTAGTTGCTAAATCAGAGCCTACAGGTCAAACCTGTTTTTCCCGCCAAAAAACGTGGACAGCTATTATGACTCAAAACTGATCCAATGGCTTAGATTTTTAGTGGGATTTGCTCAGAAGGACACGTGGAAGCTTTTTGGTGCATAAAAGAGGAAGAGAGGCAAGAGAAGAAGGGGTACTTAGTTTTTTTAATTTTATGTATGTCGTATTTTTATTTTTATGTCTTTAATTAAGCTTTAAACTGTAATCTTTGGTTTCATTGTATCAAATCAAGTTGTTTAAGTGTATTCAAACTATTATCAAGTATCAATTCAAGTTTTTATTCACATTTCATATTTTGATATTTACTGTTTCAAACTTCAGTTTCAAACTCTCACCTTCAAGCTTCAAATAGCTTAATTTTAAATCCAAACAAGTTTATTTAAGCTTCAAATAGCTTTTTGTAAGCTTGGAATTCAGTTCAAGCAAATTTGTCACAAAGTCAACAAAAGTCAACTGTGCAGAGAACTTGGGTCAAGCAGGCATGGAAATGGTATTTGGTAATTGCAGAGTTGATATGGGTTGGATTTGAGTAGCTTAAGTTTGGTTTGGTTTGGTTTAAGCTTCACAAATAAGCTGGGAACTTGTAAGTTTGTATCTCCTTTTCATTTTGTATGCAGTTTTCACATTGTGCTTATATTTGAAACTGTGGTCATTAAAATAGCTTAGACATGTTTAATTAGTAGTAATTAGGGTCACTGGACTTAGTTTAAAGGGTGGAATGAGTTAAATCAATAACTAGCTTAGTTTAAATCTTCAAAACAGTTCTATAGCAGTGTTTGGATCAGATGTTCATATTGAGCTTGAGCTCTTGTTTGCACTTGATATATGCATAGTCAGTCTCAAATAGAATCATTTGACTCATTTCTGTCTTAAAATTGTGCATCAAGTCTCTCAAAGTCAAAATCACTTGGAATCTGTTTTAACTGCACAACTGTTGGAATTTTCAATTATCAAAAGCTTGATTTATGTTTGGAAATCAGTAGCATAGCCTGATATAGTTTCATTTAACCATATCACATCAATATCAGTCCACAAATTAGGATTAAAGTTCTTAAAAGTCAAAATTGGCAAAACTGTTAAAAGTCAAAAAGGTAAAAACCAGTTTTTCACCAACCTAGGGTGATTTTTAATAGATTCATTACTGGGTCAAATTAAGTGAAACTCTGGGTTTTAAAAATTCAGTTGGTCAAGTCTCTTATTATGATTTTTATAGAATTTTAGTAATTTTTTTTGAGCTCCACCATAGCTTGTCAAAAAGGGCATAAGTGCCCTGTGCAACTGAGTTAGCTTACACTGACTCTGCACAGGTTTTGTGCAGGCTTGTCAAAAGCTCCTCAGAGCTTCTTTTGGTCTAGTTTTTGGTTTACAAGCACATAGCCAGGTCTACTTTAGATTCATACCTTTGGTTTTGAGTTTGGACTTGTTTAAGTGCTTATTTTCTAGTCTCAAAGTAGCACCAAAAATCTGTTTTTAGCACTTACTGTCAAATCATCAAATCATAGCAATGTGCAATTCAGATGTTTATGATAGTTGTATTTGGTTTCTTTTGAGTACTTATAGCTTAATAAAGCTTATGTGTTCAGTTGGTGCTCTTTTGGTACCTAGTGCTTATTACAATAGCACTTGAATTGCAGTTTCATTTTTCTACACATAAGCCACTGTTTTTCTATTTTTCATAGATTCAGCATATTAAATTAGACTTTTCTTGAATTTTTCATATTTTTCTAGGCCTGTTTACTATTTTTCTTAATTTAAAACAGTTTTTAGGCCATTTTAATTAGCTTTTAATACAATTAATTCAGAAAAGTTTCAAAAAATAAGTTTTTATTTTTCCTAGGTTTAGATAAATATAAAAAGTCAAAAAAATATTTTTCAGATTTTCATAGTTAAATTTGTAATTTTAGTAATTTAATTAGTTTTAAATAGTTTAAAATTCATAAAAATAGAAAATAATCGAAAAAATATAAAAATAGTTTTGAAAATTCTCTTTGTTATTTTAGATTTTCCCAAGTCATAATTTTATTTTTCTAGCTTTATTTCATATTTTCTTGTATTTTAGGGTATAATTAAATAGTTAAAATAGTTTTAATTAATAATAATTAGATAAATAGTTATAAAAATAATTTTCTTTTTCTATAAATTTTCTCATATCATTAGGTTTGTAAAATATCATTTTCATATTTTTAGGACTAATCTTGCTTGATTTCACATTTTCTTGTGTACGTCACGTAGTTTTTAATTTAAGTTTTATAAAAGTAAAATCAAAAACATCAGTTTAAATATAGTGATAGCGTTTATTTAATATAGTTTATCCTTTTTAATTTCCTTTAATTTGCATTTAAGCCCCTGTAATTTACAAAACTTTTCTTTAGGTATAAATAACTCAAAATCCTTACTGATCACTATCCTTAGTGATTATTCGACATCTGATTGTGTTAAACACCATTCATCCTCCGTGGGATTTAACGACCCAGGAATCCACGATATTCCTCTGATCTAAATTGCATTTGGTGTTTGAACTGTTTTAAGTTCCTTACGGTTAGCCATTAACAAGTGGCTAGCTTATGTGAGATAACTTGACGGTTTTGCACCAATCAAGCGTCTTCGAAATACTGTCATAAAAATACTATCGTCGGCTTTGCTAGTTTACTTTTATATATTAACTGTAACTGGTCGCGATTATAGATTGAAAAGAAAGAAAAAAAATCTAGCCGCGAAAAATCAGTAGAAAAATTTACGGGTTGTTATAGTTAGTTTGTTGGACTACTTATTTATTAGTTAATCTAAACATAGGTAAGCGGAGAGGGATCCCTGATTATGCTACCCGAGAAAAGTTGAAGCTTTTTTGGGCTTTGATGTATGAATCCTAACCGGTATTCCTGTGCCCTTTTCAAGACTCTTCTTGGACCATCTCAAGATGTTTACTCAGCTAGATAACCTGGTCTCCTTTGAGAACTTTAGGACTCCTTGGAAATGGTTATTTGTTAATCTAGACATGTTTTCCATAATCAAATGAAAAAGTGACTAAAAATCTTATTTGGTCTTAATATAATTCTGATATGATTCAACCTAAGATGATTGAAATTTGTGATTTATGGGGTGTGTCGGATTCTTATTATACTTATTGTGTTTTGTGATGAGTGTGTAAATACTCATCATTTTTAGTCAAATCTGAACTGCAAAACGTTTAAAAATGCTCAGAAATGCATCAAAATACTGAAAATATTACAAAATTGCATTTTATGTGTTTCAGATGCAAAATGTTTAAAATCAGATGAAAAATGAGCAAAGTTTGCATAATTGGCGCTTGGTCCCCAAGTTTCTAAAATTGTCGAAATAGTCCCGAGCACTTAATTTCAAAGAAAAATCACCAAGGTCCTTTTAAATCATAACTTGTCAAAATTAGTCCTTTGGTGAAAAATATAAAAAGTTTGAGAAAATTACAAAATTGGTCCTTCAAGTTTGAAAATTGGCAAAAATGGTCCTTGAATTTTCAGGATTTACACATTAGGCCCTTGTGTTATTAAAGCCTTTTTGACCCTTGGACCCTTGTCAATCCAATTGTGAACCCCTGCTTTCCATTTGACCCTGCCATTTGGACCCCCTCCTTTTAATAATCCCAGTCAAACTCCTTTGACTCCACCTTTCCCTCCCACTCACGAGTTCCCTTCATCATCACCTACACTAGCCTGCAACACCAGTACCCCCATGCCCTAGCTCACCTTTTCACCCACCTTATCACTCCACCTTCATAACAATCCAAGATACATTGAAGACTTCCCTCCCCAAACACTCAAACTCATCCAGCTGTTAAAAACACCATTTCCCGCCAAAAATGATCAATGGCTAAAATGATCCTAAAGTCATCCAATGGCCATAAACAAAAGTGGGAACTGCTCATTTTAGAGAGAGAAGACAAAGAGGAGAAGCACAAGAAAAGAGGAGATTGAAGACCATCAGGAGTATAAGAAGCTCATTGTAGCCATTGAAGGCAGTAGTCAGTAGTTAGCTCTTAGTTAGTTTTTAGTTTTAATTCCGTTTTTAGTTTTTAGTCCTCAGTTTTATTTTTCTTTGTATTTTCAGTATTAAAAAGTTTTTTAGTAATTCAGCTTTGTAATCCCATTTGTAGTTTGAAGATTTTAATGAAATTGGTTTTATTCAATCCTCGATCGAGTATCATTTCGCTTTTAAGGTTTCCTATTAGCTCATTGAGTATTCAAAAGTAACATACACGAGTTTGGTTAATTTGTGTTTCGATTTGAGTTGCACGAAACAAAAATACAAAAGAAAAAATAAATCTAAAAAAAAAAGTTATTGTAAGTAGTGTTAAGATAAACTTGAGTTTCTCAAAAAGCTATTATAAGCTTGTCAATAGCTTACTAATTGCTTAGGTAAACATCCACTCAGTTTTTACTCTTGAAACACCTTTGGTCAACAAAAGTCAAAGTGCAGGCATTAAGCTCTCTTGGACCCGAAGTTACTGAAATGGAGTTTGGTTTGGGTTAAGTTGAATGAGTTGGATTGATCTGGTTTTGAGTTGGGTTAGTATCGAGTTCAAAATACTATGCCATTGAAATCATGAGCAAGCCATGGTGCAGACCTCTTATGAGTTTTAGCTCTTCTTTTGAATCTTTTTAGCTTGTTAAGATAGTTTAAATGATGTTGTGTGCTGTGTAACTTGGCCTGATATCAGTGTCTTGTTTGAATTTTAATCCATTCTCTGTCATTAGTTCTTTTCGAATTTTTTTGTACTAAGTCTTAACTTGAATGAGTTGATTTAGACTTGTCCAGTTGATGAATTTAGCTTAAACTGTTGTTATCTCATATAGAGAATTTAGAGTAAGCACTTTCATGGATGAGATCAGTGATTTGGTAGGTAAAAGCTCATGTCAATGAGCTAAAGTGGTGTTTGGGTCAATCAGAGCTAGTGAGTTTTAAGCTTAGTCTTTGGTAAAGCCCTGTCAACTTAGTCTCTGTTAGGTTGATTGGACTTAAATCAGGGATTCATTTGCAATTCTAATCAGTTAAAGTCAAAATGACAGATAACCTGTCTTGATTGACTTAGCAGCTAGGATGGAGAAATTCAAAAGCTTGCATTGTGTTCACAATTCATAGTAGCAGCTTAATCCACCTTTATAATAGTTCATTTCATCATGTTCAGTTGATAGTTTAGCATCAAAACTCATTTAAGTCAACATTTCATTTTTTCTTCAAAAGTCAAAACTTGCAAAAACTCAGTTTGAGCCCATCTAAGATGATTTTTCATGGGTTCATTTATGGGTCAAATCAAGTATAACTTGTGGTTTTAAAAAGTCCTACTGGTCTATTTTCTTATCCCCATTTTAGTGTAATTTTGTGAATTTTATAGAAGCTTCTTAACTGCTTATCAAAATGGGTTCATATGCCTTGTGCACAGGTGCTTGAACTGCACAGGTGTTGTGCAGGTCTTGCAGACTTTGCACAGGGCTTATCTTGGCTCACCAAGGTCTGGTCTTTGGTTTAGACATACTTGGCCAGGTCTCCTTCAAGTCTCTTCTTCTGTTTCTTAGTTTTCAGCTTATCTAGTTGCTTATTTTTAAGCCCAAAGTAGCCTCCAGAAACTGTTTTTAGCACATTTGCTCAAATCCTCATAATCCTTGCAAGTTGCAATCCAGAGGTTATAGATAGTTGTTTTCTGTTGCATTTTGGTTCTTTTAGCTTATCCAAGTTCCTGTTTTGGTTTGGTGCTTATTGGTCTCCATTTGCTTATTCAAAGTGCTTATTTATAAGCACTTTGCACATCAGTTTCATTCTCCTCCACACAAGCACTTGTTTTTCTATTTTTCCTAGATTCCTAATATTATTTTAGAGTTTTCCTGAAATTTTCTGATTTTTCCTAGCTTGTTTGCTATTTTTCTTGATTTAAATTAGTTTTTAAGCATTTTTAAATAGCATTTAATACAAAAATTAAGAAAAGTTTCAAAAATAATTTTCATTTTCTTAAGTTAAGATAAATATAAAAGACAAAAAAATATTTTCTAAATTTTCTTAGTTAAATTTGTATTTTAAGTAATTTAATTAGTTTTAATAGTTTTTAATTCCTAGAAAATAGAAAATAATCGAAAAATACAAAAATAGTTTTGAAAATTCTATTTTGTTATTTTAGATTTTTCTAAGTCTTAATTTTATTTTTCTAGCTTTATTTCATATTTTCTTGTATTATAAGCTATTATTTAATAGTTAAAAATAGTTTTTAATTAATAATAATTAGAATATTAGTTATAGAAATAATTTTATTTTTCTAATAATTTTCTTTTATCATTAGGTTTGTAAAAATATAATTTTCATATTTTTAGGGTTAATATTGTGTAAGTTTCACATTTTTATTTGTACGTCATGTAGTTTTTAATTTAAGTTTTGTAAAAACATAAAAACAAAAACATCATTTTAAAAATAGTGATAGCATTTATTTAATATTTTTTATCTCTTTAATTTCCTTTAATTTGCATTTAAGCCGTTGTAATTTGTTGGCTTTTTCTGTAGTTATAATAAATCACAATCCCTTTTCCCTTTCAAATCTCTCGATCACTATACGTTTGGTGATCCATTGCATAGCTCGCTGGGACATAACGACCCGGGGAAACCCTATACTCCCCAGATCTTCATTGAGTTCGTGTCTGAGCCGTTTTAAGTTTCTTACGGTCGGCCATTCACAAGTGGCCGGCTTGAGTGAGAAAAACTTGACGGTTTGGCACGCAATCATTTTGTTACATTAGATAAGCAGTTTTGAGGGTGTTTGAATAATTATTTGTTCCAAGAAGCTTATAAATTTTAAATGGTGATAGGCACATAAGCAGTTTAGGAATTAACTCTGGTAATCTTCTACAAAATTTGTAAGAGCTCAACAATTGCAAAAACATCATGCCGTATAAATTCTAGGTAATTTGATTATGTATTGTAGGAGCACACTGAAGTGAAAAGGCTTGTTTGTTTTGGGAGACTCGGGCGGACATTTAAACATTCAGTGTATCTATTTAGAATAAATTAAAACACAAACACCAATGACAAGAAGAATCCATCTCCATCTGCAATGCTTGCCGTGGAGCAACCATGCCACTACTTTTCACTTACAGAGGTCAAATCAGCAACAAGTAACTTTGACGAAAAATTATGCATTGGCCGTGGGGGATTCCGGAGGGTCTATAAAGGAATGATCATGGATGGACCAACTAACCGTGTCTATGCTATCAAGCGTTTATATTTCTTGTCTGATCAAGGAGAACCTGAGTTTACCTCAGTTTTCGATAGAAGTCGAGATACTATCAAGGCTTCGTCATTGTAACTTAGTGTCTTTGGTTATTGCAATGACGGGAAAGAGATGGCTATTATTTATGAATACATGCATAATGGAACCCTTTCGGACCATCTTCATATCAAAGGTACACCGTTGACAACACAATAGGGCAAATGCAACGGTCGAAATCCGTTGCAAAGCCATTGCGAATGGCTATTTGCAACGGATTTCCAACAGATTGTGACCGTTGTATTAATACTCCATGGAAATTAAATTGCTAAGGAATTTCAATGGCCAAAAAGTATTTGTGATGGTTTTGCAACGGAAAAAAATTCATTAGAAGCAAAGGACTTTTTTGCAAAACATATTCTTTCCAACAAATTTACAACGGTTCAGATTTGCAACGAGTTTTTCTACATCGAAATTAAGCAAAAAACTTGCAACGGTTTTGCAATGACATGTTTTTATAAGGATTTGAAAAAAAAAAAAAAAAAAAAACCATCTATCTTTTTATTCCAATTTGGTTCAAGTATTACGCAATATACAAATCCGAGATAAACTATTTTAATACACAAATCAAAGCTACATAAATAACAGTATCAAGATCCAAATATCAAAATGCAACAATTTAAGTGTACTAATTCAAACCAATTGTACAAGCTTTAGTAAAGTGAATAAAACACGAAATGTAACAAATGCAACAAATTGTTTAAGAGGTAGTGTTAGCTGGAGTTTTAGGCAAAAATCGTGCCAACATCTCGGCAAGTTTTGCACCATTTCTTACCTCATTATGTTGAGTCCGCATATCTGTATCCTTTCATAGTTTGCCTTTCCTTTTCTCAACGTCCTTTAGAGCATGAGCAATGCATCAACTCTTTGAAGACTTGATGCATTAATTGCATTTAATGACTTGAGGCATAAAGATAAGTCTTTCATCAAACACTTGAGATTTATCAAGTCTTTGTAAAAATCTATTCAAAAAGCTTTTGATGCAATGCATAAAAACCTCTTCCAAAAGCTTTTAATAGTAAAAAGCTTTTGTTGGTTTTACCATTGTGGATGCTCTTAGGATAACCAACTTCAAATTATGTAGGTAGGCGGTTCACTGCAGATTTCTACACAAATGTATATATATATATATATATATATATATATATATATATATATATATAGAATCTAGATCAAATAAGATCAAACTTAAAGTTGTTAAAATGAGATCCAACTAAAATTTAACAATCGACACTCTCCTTACAACAAAAATAAATTTTTTATTAACTACAACTAAAATTGTCAAAGTTTTGAAAGATTTCTTCTTAAAATTTATGAAACCTAGGTGATACACTTTGATTAGAAGTGTAATGTGTATCAGGTTTTAATATGTGTATCAGATTTTGGAATATTTATTAGTGTAATGTGTATCAGGTGTATCACTAATCCAAACTTATGTATCATTTGGTTATTAGTTGCTAAAATGTTAATTTGTATTAAAATATTTTTTTATGTGTATTATTGCTAAAATTGTTATTTATAAATGTTTTAATTATTTTTTAGGCTTGATCTTATTTTTACAACTTTAAGTTTGATCTCACGTTAACTCTTCCCTATATATATATATATATATATATATATATATATATATATATATATATGTTTGGGTTTAAAATAAAAAGAATAAGAAGGCATGTGAAGGTGACGTGGGTCACCTTGCCATATCACCATGCCACATCACCATGGTGTCTTATATATGTTTATTATGATATAATAAACTTATATATGTCCACAAGTCGCAAACTAAAGCCGAAAAATTAGGTCTTAATAAATATATAAGCCGAAATGAAATGAAATTTTAGCTTATATGTTATAAGCCCTATTTTTTCGACTTATTTTGAGACTTGTAGGCTTATATAAGTTAATTATATTATATAAGTTTATTATATCAATATAAGACAACAAGTCTCAAAATAAGCCAAAAAATTCGGGCTTATGAAATATAAGCCCGAATGGGCTTATGTTTCATAAGCTTAGCCAAACAATCCCTAATTTAGAAATACACAAGTGTATTGGAGTAGTATTAATCAATTCACACATTATGAAGTACGTATAAGAGCATAAGGTATCATGGCTCAAATAACTTTGTCATTTCAGCGTCACTCATCATATATCTTTTAACATCCACACATCAAATAGACTGTTTAACATATTGAACTTTTTTTTTTCTTTTTTAGAATGGCAATTTATAACTATCTCACAAATATTAAACCATAAATCTATCTCACATGTCCTAAGCAGTACTTGAAACTACAACCACTTGGTTGAGGAGCTTCTCACATATTATGGGATACCATTGGGACACAAGCCTTTTGGTTTTAACATAGTGAAATGTTTACAATATTTAGTTAACCGTTCAATTATTTTGTTTCAGATATAGACTATTTACGATATTTAGTATATCATATTTGTATTGATGTGGATCAAATATGTGTGTATAATTTTGTGTGGATAATAGTTGGTGAAATGATAAGAACTTATTCTTATTCATAGAGGCATGTTTAGGGTTTAATCTATGCTTGTGAACTGATAAGAAGTGTGATAACATCAAATAGTCCTGAATATTAAGTGTCAATTTCCCCCGATAATGCTCGTATTTTATATCATTTTTATGGATTTACGCTTGTTTTCCTCTATATTTCACTTTCAGGTAAATTACGAGCATTGGAGCTAAAGAGACACGGATTTGGAGAGTTTATTGAAGATATATGATAGTATGCTCATTTTGAAGATGTTGCGTCGTAACTCCCCTCTCACATTATGCCGTAACAGAAGCGTGGCTCTGAAAACCAACTCAACTGAAGATTACGGTGTATCTCTCTCCAAAGATTACGACGTAACTAACTAGGTTAAATGAGGTTTCACGCTGATGCAAGCTATGCCGTAACTATTGTCTCAACTACGGAGTAACCAGGATTTATTGAAGATACGGCGTAACTCCTTCCAGATGTTACGCCGTAACCAAAATTTTCAGTGCAAATTACGAAGATAATGGTGTTACGGCGTAACTCTCAACTTAATTTACGCTGTAACCAGATCTGGCCTATAAATACCACTCAAATTCTAGTATTTCTAATCATCCCATTTCACACACAACATCAGGGAACATGAGTAGAAGGTTGAAGGCAGATCTTAGGGAGCATACGCAGCCATCTCCAAGGGAGAAATCACTCCCCTACGATAAGCATTAGCATTTTATCTTTTCTTTACTTTCAATTCATGTATTTCGTAATGTTAAACATTGAATCGATTGTTTTAGTTAATATGAGTGGCTCAGCACCTCTGGTGCTAGCCTAGTTATTATTCCTTAATTGTTTTGTTTATGTTTACATTGCTTCCGTATAATTATTTCTAGTGTATGCATGCATACTTTGTTGGTTGCTACCCTTGTTTCGGTAGTTTTGAATGGCGGTAGTGGCTAGTTACTTAGGAGATATGACCAACTGACCCTAAGTAGGTAGACTGAGTGGGAAGGGTAAGATATGACCAGCTGGCGACCCTTCTTCGCTTGTTCGATTTGACCAACTGATCACCTACCGTTTGGATGAACTTAAGAAGTTAGGGATGAGTGTTTAAGATGCTAGCGCCCGGGCACTCATTGTTACAAATCCTGCATGTAGCGATACTTAATGACTTGGCTTAGGGGACTAAGAACAACTGGACTATCGATGGGTCACCTGATATCTCCAGTGGAACCCTTTGTTGATAGGTTAGGACGAACTGACCAAATGATGTCCTAGCGACTCTTACCCCCACTTGAAGTAATTGGAAGTAATTAAACATAAACTTAGCTTGATAGGATGATTAATTAGGTTAGCACACTTCTCCCCTATTGATCACAACTCTTTCCTTTACTTCCTTTTCTTATTTTCTTGTCTTTAGTTTCAATTAATTATTTCCGCCTATTAAAATCTGTGACACCTTGACTTAGTTAAAATCCGCACACATAGCTCTTGGGACGACCTCGTTTTTACCGAAATACTACACTACACACGACCGAGTATACTGCCTGTTAGTGTATTAGGGTAGACCATAGGTATAACGAGACAATATAAATATTAAAACCTGTAAAACTTGCATCAAGTTTTTGGCGCCGCTGCCGGGGAGTTATATATTTGGATTTTTATTAAGACTTTCATTTTTATTTTAAATTTTCTCAAATTCTCACGATCTCTTTTCAAGTTTCAGGTAGCATGGAAGTTGTTAATATTGATGACCTCACTCTTGAGGAATATTTGGCGTTTAACAGAGAAGAACAAGGGCCGGGGCTCGTAAGACCTGCGATTGGAGCTAATGTCCATTTCGAGATTTAAGATCAATTTATGAGGGAGCTTCGTTCTAACCCTTTTTCAGGAAACAGGGACGAAGATGCATATGAGCATGTTGAGAATGTCTAGTACATCGCAAGCCTTTTCAACATTCCGGGTGTGTCTCATGACGCTATTATGCTAAGGGTGTTCCCCATGACTCTTACTGGAGGAGCAAGAAGATGGATCGAAAGATTGCCCGTCGGGGCAGTTGATACATGGGCTCTACTTAAAAAGCACTTCATCCAGAGATATTGTCCTCCGTCGAAGATATCTAATCAGCTCATGGAAATCGATAATTTCAAGCAAGATGGCGATGAAACGTTGTATCAAGCCTGGGATAGATACAACGATCTCCTCTACAAGTGTCCTACAAATGATCTAAACAACCAGCAAAAGGTCAACATATTTTACAAGGGGATCAACATAACCACAAGATAGATGTTGGACTACCAAGGACCAATTCCGAGCATGACCCATACTCTCGCAATTGAAGCCATCCAAAAAATGGCTGATCATTCCCAAAATGGGCACGATGGAGCAAGCAAAAGGAACCAAGGCGGAAATCTTGATGGAATTGCCGCCATAACTAACTAGCTAGCTAGAAAATCTTGGTCGAGATATGCTCAAGCTTAGAGAAAGTGTTCATGCCATCCAAGTAGGTTGCGAAAGCAACGGAGGAGGACATCCACCAAAAAGTGTCCTCACATTAACGAAGAGAGCACAATTGAAGAAGCTAAATATGGAAAAAACAGACCGTTTTATAGGGAAAATCGGAATAGTAATGGCTATCATGGAAGACCTGCTAGAAATTACAACCGCGGGCCTTATGGAGAAAAAAGGCCAGTATTGAAGAGACCATCAACAAATTTCTGGAAACCTCAGCCTAAAGACAAAAGGAACAAGAAGAATGGCTAAAAGAATTCCAGGAAAACACTGATAGAAGTCTCTCCAATCACGACACAACTCTAAAAAACCTTGAAACAATGGTGGAAAAGCTTAGTGAGAAGGTAAGGTAAAATAACACTAAACCGGAAGGGACAAAACCTATGATGGAATGCAAGGTTATCTTCTCTGATGAAGATTCAAAGTTACAATTCAATTCTCCCACTAATAATTCGGTTACGAGTGAAAATTCCTGCGATAGTGACAAGTTACGCCGTAACATTTCTGACAAGTTATGGCGTAACTATGGTTTAGAAAATGATCGGGGCATTATGAAGAAGAGAGATACCGATGCTGATGACAGGAGCAAGTTACGCCGTAACCAAATATCAGAATTACGGCGTAACTGGGATATGTGGTCCAACAAATTTCTCGAGGTAGATGAATCAAGGACGCAAGTTATTAACGGATGGTCCAATGATATTAACTTATACCCTCAATCTCCATCTAAAAGGAAGTATCACTGGTGTAAGAAAATTCCCGTAGCTAAGGGGGAATGGTACGATCTATGGGCTTCATGCGACCCTCGGAACGAAATTTGTGATGAAGGAATCGATAAGGATAGGGTCAAGGATAACAAATTCATGTGGCCTGCATATACTGATGAAGAAAGATTGGAAAAGCTCTCGTTCGAAGATGAGGAGGAACCACCTATTAGGCACTGTTGCACCCCGATAATTATCACTGATGACGAGTCTACACGAGCATGGCCTACATGCAATCCTTTCCACGAGTATTGCAACGGGGGTGGTAACATGAAAGACGAGGAATGGACATGCCCGCATGAGCTTGAAAGACATGATATTAAGTTTGGGGATTTATCCTTCGATGATTGGTATGCAGTACAATTCGGGGATGCTAAAATTAACCCAAATCTGCTAAAGAAGCTCAAGATTGATTATGAGGAGCATTCCCTACAGAAAAAACCCATAAATGATGATATCTACTGCATAGAGGATCCCTCAAGCAACACCAATGACGAGATAGCTCGGAGTCATTAGTGTGAGAAAATAAGGACGCCTGGCAAAGTTTTTTGGGCATCTTGCAACCCGTATGATGATAAATGCAACGGAGGAAGCAATATTAAGAGAGTTGGGAAAGATGAATTCTTTTGGACATCAACAAATGACGCGGAAAGAATGGAGGTACCTTGGTTAGACAATCTAGGATTTGACAATTGGGTAAAAATCAAGTATGGGAAAGTCAATGCATTGACCAAGGAAAAGATTTGGAAGGAATATATGAGTAAAAAAGACCCGAGCGAAGAAGTTCTCAACGACACAAGTGAAGTAACGGATGAAGAAATCAAGGATTCAATGAGAAATGAGAAAGAGGAATGCAAACGGGTACTAGTAGAAGATTTACTCGACGATGAATGGTTTAAAGGTACCGAGTCTGACGATGATGATATAGAAAGGATTTTGGATTACCTTGAACTACAAGGCGAAGATGGATTCACTGACCCTAACGATGAAGCATATGAGCAAAGAAGGTGCAAACTTCTTGGCATTCCGTATAAGAGGCCGCCACCGATTGTAGCTGAAAAGTATGAGTTCACTAGATACCATTTGGGGTCGGACGAAAAGTTTTGCAAAATTCAGAAGATCGAGACTAAAGAGTACCTCCGCACTGCTACAAATGTTGCTTGGGTCAGACATAATTTGATGAAGGATATGGAGGGAGTTGGCCAAGTCCAAAGGCCACCATAAAGCCCCGAGGCTTTGAGTCTAACTTGAAGACTCGTAAATAAAGAAAAGTGCTCTTTCGGGAGACAACCCGAATTATCCCTTTCATTTGTTTTAGAGTTTACTTCAAAATACATCCATGTGGTTTACCCCGTTTCGCACCATACATCCCTCTCGCAAAAGTTTCACCAAATACATCACTCCCTTAGTAAAAGTTAACCTATATACATCCCTCAGTTGAAATAAGGACTAACGGTGCAAATTATTTCTCCGTTATCTCCTAATGAGATAGATAATGTTTACACAGTTAGTCCTCTGGGTTAACGGTACTTGCACCGTTAGTCCTTTTTTACGTTTTCTTCCGTTTTTCTTATGCTTTTATCCGTTTTCATTCATTTTTACACATATAATATGTATGAAAACGGATAAAAATGTATGAAATGGAAAAAAACGTATGAAAATGGATAAAAATATTTCTGTCTCGATTTAAAATAACCATTTTGACCCCTTTCTGGTCCGAATCATCAAAAGTGTAAAACACGAAAGTTGTCCGGAATGATGTTTTACATCAAGACTCGCTAGATTTTAACCTGAAAATTCAAAATAACGAACAAAAACGTGAAACAAGGACGAAAACGTAAAAATACAAACGAAAACGTAAAAAAAAAAACAGACGAAAACAAAAAAAACATACGAAAATGTAAAAAAACAGGCGAAAACATAAAAACACGGGCGAAAACGTAAAAAAGGGATTAAAAACGGACAAAAACGTAGAAAAACGGGCGAAAACATAGAAAAACGGATGAAAACGTAAAAACCGGTGAAACGAAAAAACGGACTAAAACGTAAAAATATGGAAAGAACATAAAAAGGAAAGTAAGCGTAAAAAGGACTAACGGTGCAAATCATTAACCCGAAGATTAACGGTGTAAACATTATCTATCTCGTTAGGAGATAACAGAGAAATAATTTGCACCGTTAGTCCCTATTTTAACTGAGGAATGTATATAGGTTAACTTTTACTAACGGATTGATGTATTTGTTGAAACTTTTGCGAGAGGGATGTATGGTGCGAAACAGGGTAAACCACAGGGATGTATTTTGGAGTTTACTCTTTGTTTTATTTACATTTTCTGTTGGGTTTTGTGTTTTTAACCATTTTTGCAGGAAAACGGAGAAAAGTTGTTGTAGTATCTTTGAACGGGACTGATCATCTCACGCTTCTGGCGTAACTCATTCTTATGGTTACGCAGTAACATACTTTTTGCAGCAGCCCTTCTCGAGCATTACCAATTACGGCGTAATCCCATGCAATGGTTACGCTGTAGCTACACTCTGTAGCGTTTGCGTGTTTTGCACTAATTACGGCAGAACTCCTTATAGGGGTTACGACGCAACTATCCTCTGTAACACTTCTTTCTTTTTAAACACAATAACCTTGTATTAGTTTTCAAATGAACTTTGTAGGTATGTTCCCTGTAAGCCCTCGCGAGACTACACTCATCCACTTAGGACACCAAGTGGTTTAAAAGGCTTGTTGCATACGCTAAATGCATCTGTGATTCCTACGAAAGTGAGTTAGGTTTCTTTTTCATTTTTATTTTTCTTTTTTAGAAATATGCTTGTCGGTAGTGTGATTTCAGGGATTGAAGTTTGCTCGTGGATGCTTAAACAAAGGCACGTTTCATTTCGTGGGCCTTCCTTCTTTTTGGAGCAAATTTCAGGGAAGTTCTCGCTCTAATTCTACTTTTCTCTTCACCTTTATTTAACACTTAGTAAAAAAGGGACTTTGTACATTTCAAGTGGGGGGACGGGAGTAGAATTGTCTCTTGAACTTTAGTTTGCCCTCGTTTTTCAAGTTTATTTTGAAAAATTATGCCATTTTTTAAATTTTGACATGTTTTTCTTAACCTAACTAGATTAGACCTTAGCCGAGCACATTATAACCCTTGATATTATATGGTGAGATTTGCCTTATCCGTTTCCAAATTTTTACCCTAAATCCACCAAATTATGAGTGTGCCGGTAGCTTGTAAACTTTAAAACTTAGCCTTTACATCATTTCGAGACCATAAACGAGGTATGTTGAGTTGGCTCGATGTATTTGGACTTTTCAGTTTAAGAAGGCAGTATTATAGGATTATCACCCAAATAGCCTACCATTGTGTATCTATCGATTAGTCACCTCGACTTCTCGACCCCCATGTTAAACCCTTTGTTGCACTCACCTTTAGTGCAAGATACCCCTAGAAATACCCTTATGAGCCATTCCTTTCATTTTGTTCACCTAACATATTGTTTCGTTACACCATTACACCTTAGCCTACCTTGTAGTCTTTATTTGTAATTAGGACGTCATTATTTGCCTAAGTTCAAGGTTCAAGTGGAAAGGTTCGGGAATCACACTTTCGTCGACGACATATTCTTAAAGATCATTGAAGACCCCCCAAATTCTCATATTGTTCATCTCAAGTGGGGGATGTTATGTTTAGTTATTATGTTTTGTTAAAATAATAATAAAAAAAATGATGTGATTCGAAAAAAAGTAGTTATTGTTATTTAATTGATTGTAAAGTGCGATGTTATAAGCACTATTGTTATGAGCTTACTACTGATTTAGTATCGAAGAGGCGACCTCAGTCACATTTGAAGAATGGAGTTGGTAATGTGCCCATCATGACATCCTCTAATGGCACATCTACCTGGTATTATCATGATCCGGTTTCTTAACTTCGAAACTTGAACTTTGGGCGAACGGTAAGTGGTGATGGCTTGGTTATAGATTTAGACTATCTGCTTGATTTTATTTTACACCAATTTTATCCCATGTCTTATCCTACCCTTAGTCATGAAGCGTGTCTAGGTGATGCAGCGAGCAATCTTTGGTGTCTTGGCCATGGATTTGGTCATGTATCATTGATTTTGTCCACTTCGCCGTGACATGTTAGTAATGACAAATCACCCTTAACCTTTGTCGTGTCTACCCATATTGCCTTCGAGAATTTTTTTGTCCTTAACTCTAGTGGTGGAGATTTGTGTAACCGCCAAGCTTATGATATAATACGTGCTATGAATGTGCGATGAGTGATCACCCCGAAATTGACACTTAGAATAGTTGAGAGATTTGAGTTTTTTTCCCATTTCGTGAGGTGTTCGCCTTTTTTTTTTATTCTAGCATAAGGGATTTGTAAACTTATATTTTCCAGGTAATGGAAGATATCTTTTTAGGAATCTATCTAATAAGGTCTACTTGAGGGCAAGTAGAGTTCAAGTGGGGGGGATATTTGATAACATCAAATAGTCCTGAATATTAAGTGTCAATTTTCCCCGATAATGCTCGTATTTTATATCATTTATTTGTATTTACGCTTGTTTTCCTCTATATTTCACTTTCAGGTAAATTGCGAGCATTAGAGCTAAAGAGACGCGGATTTGGAGAGTTTATTGAAGATATATGATAGTATGCTCATTTTGAAGATGTTACGGCGTAACTCCCCTCTCACATTAAACCGTAATAGAAGCGTGGCTCAGAAAACCAACTCAACTGAAGATTACAGCGTAACTCTCTCCAAAGATTACGACGTAACTAACTAGGTCAAATGAGGTTTCGCGCCTTTGCAAGCTACGCCGTAACTATTGTCTCAACTACGACGTAACCTGGATTTATTGAAGATACGGCGTAAATCCTTCCAGATGTTACGCCGTAACCAGCATTTTCAGTGCAAATTACGAAGATAATGGTGTTACGGCGTAACTCTTAACTTAAGTTACGCCGTAACCAGATCTGGCCTATAAATACCACTCGAATTCCAGCATTTCTAATCATCCCATTTCACACACAACATCAGTGAACGTGAGTAGAAGGTTAAAGGCAGATCTTAGGGAGCATACGGAGCCATCTCCAAGGGAGAAATCACTCCCCTACGATAAGCATTAGCATTTTATCTTTTATTTACTTTCAATTCATGTATTTCGTAATGTTAAACATTGAATCGATTGGTTTAGTTAATATGAGCGGCTAAGCACCTCTGGTGCTAGCCTAGTTATGATTCCTTAATTGTTTTGTTTATGTTTACATTGCTTCCGTATAATTATTTCTATTGTATGCATGCATACTTTGTTGGTAGCTACCATTGTTTCGGTAGTTTTGAATGGCGGTAGTGGCTAGTTACTTAGGAGATATGACCAACTGACCCTAAGTAGGTAGACTGAGTGGGAAGGGTAAGATATGACCAACTGACGACCCTTCTTCGTTTGTGCGATTTGACCAACTGATCACCTACCGTTTTGATGAACTTAAGAAGTTACGGATGAGTGTTTAAGATGCTAGCGCCCGGGCACTCATTGTTACAAATCTTGCATGTAGCGGTACTTAATGACTTGGCTTAGGGGACTAAGAACAACTAGACATTCGACGGGTCACCTGACGTCTCCAGTGGAACCCTTTGCTGATAGGTTAGGACGAACTGACCAAATGATGTCCTAGCAACTTTTACCCCCACTTGAAGTAATTGGAAGTAGTTAAACATGAACTTAGCTTGATAAGATGAGTAATTAGGTTAGCACACTTCTCCCCTATTGATCACAACTCTTTCCTTTACTTCCTTTTCTTATTTTCTTGTCTTTAGTTTCAATTAATTATTTCCGCCTATTAAAATCTGTGACACCTAGACTTAGTTAAAATCCGCACACATAGCTCTTGGGACGACCTCGGTTTTACCGAAATACTACACTACACACGACCAGGTTCACTGTCCGTTAGTGCATTAGGGTAGACCATAGGTATAACGAGACAATATAAATATTAAAACCTGGTCAGTAAAACATGCATCAAAGTGTCTTCAATCAGTTGAGTAGACAAAAATGACACGGGGAGACACTTTATTGGATATACATTCAGGAGTATGATTATGGTTTAGCCCATTACAACTAATCCATACCCAAAATAATCCTATTTTAACCCTTGGGAACTCAATACAATCCATTATGACCCAATTCCATACCACAACAAATTTAAAATATACTCAATCTTGCCCGCTCCACTATTGGTGCGAGTTGTAAGGATTCTTAATCTCGAGTCAAGTTGAGGTGTCATCTTTAAACCTCATTACTCATTACAAGATATTAGGAATTAATAAAATCAGTAATTTCCTGTTGCAAAGCTTTTCAGCCTTTAGGTAGTCTACCTTATAGTTGTAGAGTAGTATAGGCAAGTACGTGCAGAAAGTTCTCTCTCTAGGAAACAAGGAAGAAAAACTGAAGGCGACTTTCAAGCATCCAAATGGGTGAAAATTTATTTTTCAACATAATACAACTTATTCCAACACAACTATAACAACTCATTTTAACTAGCAAAAACTCATTCTTTTTTTGTGCTAACTATGATTTTCGACATTTGGGCGGCTAATCCACTCATATGAGATGTTACTAACTTATAATCTCAATATAACCTAATGGTATAAAAGAGCCCAACCTTCAAGACTTACTCGAGATTTTCTTGTTTCAAGCTTAAATCCATCTCAAGTTAAACCTCATTTTAACGCAATTAACTAGGAATGAATACATCTACTAAACCGTTATAACTAATTACACATATTACAACCGATTATCACAAATACCAACTCAGTTCTACTTATGAAAAGCTTTATACTCTAACAAGATACAAATTAATCCATAAAGCTCATCCATATATAATGAAGGTATTTAGGATTTCTAGATATGTTTATAATTATGACCGTTATAAAATCTCCACACGCACGTTGTAGTCGCTATACACATGAACTCAACGAACAAAGAGTGTGCACTACAAAGTATACCACAAATATTTCTTCCTTATTCTGTTAGACCAATATGTGACGATAGCATTTTCATGATGGATGATTGTGGTCGGTACAATATAAACCATCAGATCACCATTTGAGGTTTTATCCCAAACAATAACGCCCCCTTGGTGACTGGGTATGATTGTTCATAAGAACGGGGTCATCTTCATCATTTTACACACCATATACACATACACTTATTTAGTCTATTTGAGCATTACCCCTGCTACGAGGATCGTTGATCATTGCTACGACAATAAAAAATAATTCTTAGTAACATTTTATTGTAATATTGTGTTGCAAATCCGATGCAAATTTTGAAACTTGCAGCATAATTGCAACAGAAAGAATTTCTTTATATTTAAATTATGTCTTCCATTACTATTCCGTTAAATTTAGTTTTTTGCAACAGAATTGCAATGGAAAATAAGTGATAATTTGTGTTAGATTTAATTTTTTTCTTCCGTTGCAAATTTTGAAAATTTGAAACCGAATTGCAACGGAAAACAAATGATAGTTTTTTCCAGATTTAAGTTTTGTCTTCTGTTGGTATTCTGTTGCAAATTATGAAAATTTGCAACAGAAAATAAATTTAATTTCTTTAGATTTTATTTTTGTCTTTCGTTGATTTTCCATTGCAAATTTTTATAATTTGCAATGTAATTACAACGGAAAAAATAAAAATGAAAGTAAAATAAATTAGGTTATATTTTGTAACGGATTTGCAACCATTTTTTTTGTCGTTGCTATTCGATTGGTAATTCGTTGCATTATGGTTGCAAATTTGGAACATAAATCTACCGTTGCAAATTTTCGTTGGATTATCCTTTTTTTGTAGTAGTGGCTCAAGATATGCTTAGGAGCTGCTCGTGGATTTGCAAAGTGGGCCCCCACCAATTTTTTAAAACCTGGGGATTTAATCAACGTGGTTGAGTCAACGGTTGGACTGCCGATCAAACCGGTTTTATGCCAAAAGAAACCACCCCGGTTTGAAGGGTTCATAAAGAAAAAAACATACCCATTCTTAGTTTGTATTATAAGATCAATATTGTATGTAAGAATTGTGGGCTTATTATCAAACTAATATCCATAGTTGACACTTCTTAGACATCCAAAGAAGGACAAATATACAAATCACTCCTATATTTAATTGGCAATAATTCATTTCAATAAGCACCGTCGAAATATTTGACAATCTGTTTATACAAGCCATTACTTTACCAACTGGATCACTAATTTGTTAGCTCATCAGTCATCTCTATAAACCAACCATTGAATATACTTTCCCACTATTTTAGCAAAACAAAAACGAAAAACTCGCGGCCCAATCACCCACACATTGATCATGTCACTCTACTTCAATGTACACGAAATCAAAATCGCCATCGATAAATCGCTAATAAAATTAGATAGTGTACGACATAATTACCCAGCCAACATCGATTACATAATCTACAATTAAATCTTCTTTCTTTTCCCTTTGCATAGGTTGAACCGGCCGGTTTTCAGGTCGACGGCTCGACAAAAACCGTTGGTAATACGGTTTGAATCTCAAATATACTCGGCTTACAACTGACCGGTCACCACTTTGGTTCTCATTTCAACCGATAGAACCGGCCAGTCGAATCAGGTTTTAAACTGGCCTCATAATGTTTTTATTATTAATTATTTGGTTTGTGAATGTGCGTGAGGTAGTTAGTAGGATATGTTTGTATAAAAGTATTATTTTAGTGAAAGATGAGAGAGTTATGATTATTCCCCCATCTAAAGGCAAGAAGCCGAAAGCTATTATAAAGCTCCTTGGTGGTGCAAATATAGGAGCAATTCCTGAAGTTACGTATAGGTCGGTTGTGCTTCCTGCAATCATACTTTTTCATATTGATTTTGGTTAAGTGCAAAAGAACATGTTAAAACTTATCGTCGTTATTTTTGTAGATGGACTTGTATCATGTAATGTTTAATATGTGTCTGAACCAATCTACTTGGGCTATTTCCAAATGAAGGCTATCTTATTATATCCGTACCATATAACGTCACGTTTGATCACTCACAAGCTGCTAGAGAAGTTTTTGAGAGGTTTCATTCTTGCTTGAATTCAGTGTTAACGTATGGATTGCCCAATGATGGCCTGCTAGCAGCTGAACTTGCTGATCTTTCCCTTTATTCTGTTGGTCCTAGGTGCACAAACTATTTCTTATAAAGTTTTATCAGCCAAATGCATCTCACAGTCCCTTTGTTATTCTCCACTTGCGTGTAAATGTGTATTAATGAAACCCTACTTCAAGTACTATCCGGAAGCTATTTCTCTGACAACCTACGAAAGGTTAGTTTGACGCCTTCTTTGTTCATTACAGACAATCTAGTCTAATGTGGAGCAATGTTGTAAAAATCGATCATGGCGACCGATATGGCGGCGCCATGGCGGTTGGCGGCATTCCACCGCCATGAAATTCACATATCGGTCAAATATATCGCTCATGGTAAAAATCGGTCAAAATAAGTCAAAAATAGGTCAAAATGGTCATTATGGCGGTCAAAATCGGTCAAACTCAGTCAATTTTTTAAATTTTTTTTAATTGATAAATAATTATGGACTTATGGTTTTTATTTTTCAAGCATGTTAAACTTTTTAGTTTTTTTATGGATATTGACTTATTTTGTTAGGATATTGCTAATATTTATTTATATAAATAAATTCCTTTATAATTTATGGTCCCCGCCGAGAGACCGATATATCGCCGCCAAAACCAATATATCGCTTGAAGGTAGTCAACCACAATGGTACCGCCGACCGATTTTTACAACCTTGATGTGGAGTTCCAGTTTGTAAACCATGATGTGCATATTAGGGCCCATTGTTTCAGTATTATTGGAATTGATGCAATGCTTCTTTTAATGTGAAAGGCGAATGCCATTATATCATAAAACAACAGGCCGGCAACAGAGGCAGTACCCTACTTCGAGTAGGTAATGTGATTGGTTCAAGTACAACAGAGTTTTGTATGAAAATAGTACTGCAGTTTCTAAATATTATCGTGTTTTTTTTCACTTTTGCAGTTGGGTTCTTTAGTAAGCCTGATGATGCCTATGGTGGAAGCATCTGCTGTATCTTCCATGGCTAAGGATGCTGCAGGTAAAGTTAGATTTTATATACTTGAAAAATACAATTTTATTTTTTTTTATTTTTTTTCTATTTAGCTCACTATTATGTTTTATACTGCCTTGGTAATCACATCTCATTTATGTTTGTTCTCTGTCTATCCATTCTATGCAGATGCCTGGAAAGCACTCCTTCATACAGCTGAAACAATGGCACCTGATTATGATCCTGAAACTATATTCTCGTTGAACAAACTATAGTATTTAATCAGATAATTCTGTGTGGTTTAGTAATCTACAAGACATCACGAGAAGTTAGTTGGTAAAATGTTAAGTCAATGCTAACTGACAACAGTCTTTTACTCAAATTTTGTCGTTCCTTATATACGTCGGTAATGTTCTATGTGCTTACGTTGATCTTTAGAGGGATTTTGGTTGTATCAGGTTGCTCAAGGAGTATCAGAATTCATACCAACACCAACTGAAAACCGAGAATGTTGCAAGAATTCATATAATGTCCCAAAAACACTCCTGGTAATTTTGTTCTCCTGATAGGCTAAAACTAAAATTGAAACATCTTTTTGTGTTTCCTGTGTTGATTTTACACTTGTTTTTTGCAGGTGAAGTTCAATACTGATGCCGTTGATGAGACTCATCTCCTTGAGGAAACTTTGAGGTCTCGTTCATTTATATAACCAAATATACATTAATTCTTGATCATTTTTATTAGTTTAGCAAACATAAACAAACTCGCATAGTGAGGTTAGTATTTGTATTGTTTGTAGGCTTGAAAAAGAACTAAAAAACAAATTAGACCTAAAATTATTCTCAAATGGTTTATCGATGCCTTAAAGGTGAGGCCCAAAAGAGATGCGACAAACTGTCTATATATACTTGACCTTAAGAATAGGGGGCCTTAGAAACTCAGGGCCTAAAGACCCACTTTTAGTAGCTTTACTCTTGAGCCACTCCAGTATGCAAGTTTTAGTAGTTATGTATGTAATTGCCCCTAACAATTAACATGTCATTAGACATGATAGCAAAGTGCCAAAGTGTATGGTATTTTTTATGGAGGCTGCTGAAAGGAGGAATAGGTCAGAATGAGTATGCTTGATTTTTGGGATTGTACATTTATTTCTTTGTGTTGAATAAGGGAATGACGTCTGAAAAAGGGTTGTAAATAATGTTGTAATTGACGTGTGAAAGTGATTGCTATTGACTTGCTGACTTTTGAATTATGGAAAGGGACAAAACATGTGGAAAAAATTGCAATTTATTTGTTGACTTTCCAAATATGTCAGAAATTGCATATATATTCAAAACATGCATACAAATCATTGTACCATATGCATACAAACTTGTACTTAAGGATATGTATATGCAATTATTCACTTTTGAAAGGATATATATGCAATTCCCAAAAAAAGAAAGTGTG
This sequence comes from Chrysanthemum lavandulifolium, assembly GCA_022545495.1. NCBI lineage: Eukaryota > Viridiplantae > Streptophyta > Magnoliopsida > Asterales > Asteraceae > Chrysanthemum > Chrysanthemum lavandulifolium. The sequence continues at coordinate 247,596,940 of CM040240.1, read as the reverse complement.
AATTAAGTGGTTGAAGTTTCGTAGGAGACTTGTAGTTAGTGCCAACTATGTCGCTCTAATATAAGTAGATTTCAAAACCCTATACTGCTCATATAACGGGTTTTGTAATCTGTATATACTAGTAGTTATGCTTAATCAAAGATCATATGAAATAAACCTTGCACAATTAGGAGGTTACAAGCATTTAAAATACACTTTGGGTGACTCGAAGCATTCCATTCTTTTTCGCCAGGTTTCATTCTCTTTCTGGACCCATTTGTCGTTTTTTTATAGGAAGTGATTGGCACACTCGCTAAATTTATTGGGACACTCCATTGCAATAAACAGTTGTACTTTAAGTATAACCTGTTTTAACTGCTTGTACAGTGAAGTGTCCCGATAAGATTTGAAAGTGTGCCAATCATTTCCCTTTTTTTATAGCTAATCTTTTTTATTGGATCCATCAAGGATAAGTTATAACCATCGACCCAGTTATAAGTAAATAGGTTGAGATTTCCACCTCTAGTAATTACCAATAATTTGTTCTTTTCTGCATGATCAGGATCCGAAACTGCAAGTAGGTGATGTATACACTCCAGCAGATGCGATTGCACAAGGCCTCCAGACCCTTTCACCTAATGAACCAAAATTCTAGCCAGAACCATTGTAGATTGGTTTAGTAGCATTAACTAGTAAGTTAAGTGCTAAGATTCAGCACAATTTAAACCAAATTGTCTCAACAAAATTGTTCGATTTTGTACATATCAATATAGAAACACACATCCACCTTCAGTTGTGTAAGCCTCCGTAAATATTTTGCCAACCTATGCTTTATTCAATTTGATGTTAAGGGATGAATGGAAGATCAGAATTATGGAATGGTGAAAATGTGTAACATGGGATAGTTATCAGATTTTTTCTTCATGTTTGGCCTACTGTGGGCTAAGGGTGACAAAATGTGCGGGTCGGGTTGGACCAATGATCTTTCTGGTGAGTAGTGATATCTTGTTTGCTGAAATAGCTATACACAATGATCTCTCTGACGAGCAGTGATTTTCTACATTAAAACCAAACCTGGGTTGTGATTATTGTGTAAGAATTGTTAATGATGGATTGATGGTTGGATTCAATGGTGATTGCTTCTAAACAAGTTTCTAGTTTCCGTTGTCGGCAGTCTTCATTATATCTGGATGAAGATTGTGTTATGCTCTGATATATATGATGAAGTCAATGAAATAGTAATCTATTAAATACGATAAAGGAATTGTTGTATTATGGTTGAAGCATTCTTTAATACACTTCTGAACAAACTTAACGGATTCTATTATAGTTAATTTATACCAAGACTACACATCGCAGCCATCTAATCTAAAAAGTTTTGTGGAATTTGGTTCTTTTCAAGGACTCATACAATAGGTCAGCCACAATAACTCAATTGCTTTGATATGTGATATATTTCTTTTATAGGTGGGGCACTATCAAGGAAAACACTAATAAGTTCCACTTCGCCACTAGGATTGTGTCGTTCACATAAATTACAACAAGTGCCTACAGACAATAACAAGTTGTTATTCAATTATGTGGTCACAAGTCCTCACCTAGCACAAGCATAAAAGTCTGGCTTTCCTACTAGTGTTCTGCACTTGCACTTTCTGAAAACACAAAATTCAATAAATTTATCATTATCATTCGATCAACAAATAATGGCTTCCTTCATGAGAGAGTTTGAGCATCTTGAAATTAAATTGGAAGATATCATATCAGCCACCAACAACTTTAATGAAAACAAAGTTATCGGAAATGGCGGGTTCGGGAAAGTTTATAAAGGGGAACTATCTCGCCAGGAGGGGAATATCATGGTTGCTTTCAAACGTCTAGATCGTAAACACGGGCAAGGGGATCCTGAGTTCTTTAAAGAAATTATAATGCTTTCTTGTTACAAGCATAAAAATCTCATCTCCCTCTTGGGATTTTGCAAGGATGGGGATGAGATGATCCTCATATATGAGCATGCATCTCGTGGAAGTCTTGACCGGATCTTAAATAAAGCCACTCTCACGTGGACGCAAAGACTAAAGATCTGCCTTGATGCTGCGAAGGGACTAAGCTTCCTTCATGATGCGAACGGTTCACAGCAAAGAGTCATTCACCGTGATATTAAAAGTGCGAACATTCTACTCGATGAGAGTCTAAATGCAAAGGTAGCTGATTTCGGGTTGTCAAAAATAAGCCCAGCTAATCAGAAATACACATTTCTTTTCACCAGTCTAGTAGGTACCCCTGGTTACTGTGATCCACTGTACATGGACACGTACCAACTAACCAAAGAGTCAGACGTGTACTCTTTTGGGGTAGTCTTATTCGAAGTTCTGTGCGGGAGAGTATGTTATGAGCATAGCGATGGTAATTTTAAGGTCTTTGTACATAAGTGGAAGAGATGCTATGAACAAAAGAAACTAGATGAGATCATCTTTCCAGATCTCAAACATCAACTGGATCCAAGTTCTGTCAAAACATTTGTAGAGATTGCATATCAATGTTTAGAGAAATCTCGTGAACAACGGCCAACAATGTATGTTGTTGTGGAAAAACTTAAAGCTGCACTTGAATTAAAGGAGCTTCATGATCTGAAACTGAAAAGAGAGCATGAGCAAGAAGAGATGCGTGAGTATGAGGCGGAACAGATTCGTAAGGCTGCAGGGTATGAGTATGGAGAGATACTCAAGCTTGCGGATCCTCCTCTGATCTACAAATCTTTGAAGGAATTGAAAGTTCTTCTCTCTAAAGGGTTACCAGTTAACGGCGGCAAAACGGTAATAAGCCATTATACATTTTAAAAATTCTAAATACAAAATAAAAAAATTTGCATGTTTTGTTTATAGCCTTATCGTATGATATATATTTCTATCACTTATTAATCATTATATACATGATTAAAAAAGATTATTATATATATGATTAAACAAATATTCATTACTTTTAACAGGTTACATTGCTTTAAAAGTATTAACTTGTTAAAATAAATATACATGTTCAATTGTTTATATTCAGTAGTACTAGTGGTAAAGAGCTTGTAGTAACTATTAGTATTGAGAGGTCTCAAGTTTACTTTCAAAAAACTCTAAACGGTCACACCAACCTTTCTGTATATGGGAGGGCTTTACACGGTCTGAATCTGTGTGGCGGTAGGCTCAAATCCCATGTATTAATCGGCCAAAAGGTCAGAAATCATGGTTACAAAAAAAAAAAAAAAAAAAAAAAAATATACATCAACATGATGGGTATGTTTGGTATGAATGAAATGGAGTGAAATTGGGGCTTGAGGTGAGGCTAGGCTTTTATTATGTTCGAAGTTGAAATTTATATTTTGTAGACTTGTTTGGCAAATGGGCTTGGGCTTATTATTGCAAAATTACTAAAAAAGATATAATTAAATGAGTTTTATGGTATATGTTAGATATTTTTGTGGGTAAATATGTAATTTATGGTTCATAAGCCCCGGACTAAAGTTTTTAGCCCTTTTATGGGGCTAAAGTTTTAAGCCCCTATTAGGGGCTTATGATTTCATAAGCCCGCATGACAAACGAGACTTATTTTATAAGCCTGCTTATTTTAGAAGCCCAAGCCCCATAAGCCCTCCCCAAACACACCCGATAAAGGAATTTTGAAAAAGAAAGATATAAATGGATATAATCTCAAAACTGAAGGGTGTTTTACTTTGCCTGAAATAGACTCGCTCAATTAAAGATGTAAATGCATCGCAGTTGTTATCAATAACTGACAAGGGGGAAGTCATTTGTGAACGGATATACATTGAAGCCTGTTTGGATCAAATTCAATATGATCGTTTACAATATCCATATGGCTTTAAAAATTCAAGGTAACTTGTCCTTACATCTATCACTTTTGTTTCTATGTTGTTTTTAATCACGTCAATCTTAGCAGCCACTTCATTCAGATTTCCAGGGGGACGTTACTACAAGCATGAAGATGAATTGAAAGTACGAGTTAGAGCTCAATTCTTGTATCCTCGAATCACCTACAGTGTGAACCTTGTCTTCAGAAATGCCGAGAGAAAGAGGTGTAAGACCCTCCACTACAAATTAGATGGGGAGACAAAATGTTGCATGGTTTACGATACATACGAGAGAGAAGATGAATGGTTCGTGGTACCATTATATCAGTTTACAAGGGACCAGAAAATTGCACATTTTGAAATTAACTTTGAAGGTTTTGGGAGCGATCGTTGCAAGTTACAAGTAGCAGGCTTTGAGTTCCAACCCATTGAAGAAACAGTAAGCAGAAAAATACCGGTTTATTAATTTTGAATTCTTTGTTGTTTTGATTGTTCTAGCAGGTATTTTTAAAGCATTCTTCGAATATAGGTCAGCCACAAGCATATTTTTAAGTATAACCTCAACGGCTCACTTGATTTGGTATGTTTTTTCATATATAGGTGGAACTGCATGATGAAGGGTTAGAAGAGTACCAAGACATAGTTAAGGCTGCGTCACATTCTCTCTTCTACAAATCCCTTGAGGAGCTTAAAGAGCTTCTCTCCATAGGTTTCTACATTAACAATTACAAAACGGTAATCAGATACATCTATATTTAAGCCAGTACTTGAGATTTTTTAATTTTTTATATGTTAAAAAAAGATAATATCATCAAAATTAATTCCTAAACGTATTATATAATCTATGGACAGTGGTTTTCATTCAATGATAATGGAGAGCACTGTGAAATGTTTTCCATAGCCGATTGTTTGATTTCAAGTGAAGGTGGTTACAGTTCCCATTATACTGATTCCATTTCAAGGTGACTTATCCTCCTCCTTCACCTACTAATCCCTACTGTTTATTTTTAAGGTTTTCAGAATAATAATATCTCATAAGTATCATTATATGCTTCTTCTTCATGCAGATTTCCATGCTTTTTTAAAACAGATAAAAAAGGATTTAAAGTACATATCAGAACTCAATTCTTGACCCCATCAATCATATACACAGTGAACATCATCTTACGCAATGGCACCCCTATATATAAACCAATGTATGTAGCTCTCAGATACAAATTAGAAGGGGAGACAGAAACTTCTATTGTGTACCTTGCAAATGAAACAAAAGATAATCGATCTTTTATTGCTGAATTGTATCAATTCACTAGTAACAGGAGAACTTTTGATCTTGATATTGTGTTTGAAGATCATACAGATGATTTAGAAGTTGAAGGCATCTTGTTTCAACCCCTCAAAAAAGTAAGTTGACAAATACCGGTTTATTCAACTTAAGTCTCTCCTTTTTAATAATATATGGATTCAATATTTGAATTAGTGGTAACAATATTTCAGGTTGAGTTGGGTTGGAAATATTTCGTTTTTGGAAAAGGTGGTTCGGTTTGTGTTGGCAGATTGGGTCAACCCGCTTTTTTTTTTTCTTGTGAATACCGTTAACATCAAAGGTTTAAGTAACGTTTTAATCTATGACTAACATAATATACTATTTAAGTTTTGAACTAATCTTAGAGTGTTTTTTTTTTATACATATTTCAATCGGTAGGAGTATCTTCATTCCTATTATAAAGAGACTCATTATCAAGCATGAACCTGCTAAAAGAACTTAAAATGTAGTAAAAATAAGAAACTGGTAAAAGAATTGATTTATATATATAGCTGCCACGTGGCAAGTGTGCAAGATGGCAGTTACACTTAATGGGCTGGCCACAGCTCGAGCTTCAGCTACTTAATAATTGGGAATTGGGTCGAAAATTGTCTGATATATATTTATATTTCATAGGTTGAACATGAGCAAGTGTTAGAGGATGAGGAAGTGTCAAATGATAGTCTGCAGTGGACAATGAAGAGGGATCTAGTCTCAAATCTTTTAAAAATGTTCCACATCTATAATGAAAAAAAGGTACATCATCTGACATGAACTATTCATTACTCTCACTGAAAACTTTTAAAATATAATTATTCCTAAATTTAGTTCTCATTTGGTACTTGTATCTATATTGATTGATTGATTGATAGGGGAAGAAATCTTTAATGTTATCAGCAAGAAGCGTAATTATAAGTGGCGGTCTCTCTTTCAAGTCTTTACCTGAATCAAGGTTCTTTTTCAAATTTCATGTCAGTTTTTCTAGAAGATGTTTATATATTTTGCATATACGTGTGGTGCACCCGGTACTAAGGAAAATGTTAAACAAAAGGTCTAAAGTTAGTTTGCTATCCACTAATACCCAGTGTAATATGCAGCCACTTACAAATTTGGGTCTCTTGTTCATCCCAAAATCTCGGTACTCATACGCAAAAACAACTAACGTCATAGTCGTTGTGTTTCTATCAGTAGACATAACTGAATCATATTATTTAAGAAATATGTTTTATCAAATGATAGTAAAACATGTATATATATATGAGTATCCCTCTTGCACCATCTGAATTTTAGTAAGTTCTCTGCTATCCATTAGTGCATCACGAGTAGAAAAAGTAACCTCAAATAACTTGGTCAATAAAAAACTATATTCAACCCAACTGAAATGCAAAGCTTTTGAAGAAAGAAGGTGGCTTATTTGCCTCCAAGATGCCCTTACTACCATGACTGACAAAAAATCGTGTATTTTGACAAAATAGAGCCCTAAACGATGGATGTTATACCCCCACACCAAGGCGGCTTAAGACTTTGAATTGACTAATTCCACTCAGTTTAAATGTAATCCTTGATTCGTATGTCAAGATGATTTTCTGTGTTTACTGCAGATTTCAAGAAGTGGCTGTGATAACTGACACCTATTTTAGCGTTGTGAATCGATTCAAATCCGATAAACTATCACGTGGAACAACATATGCATGTTACCTTGTCTACAAATTAACTGAAGACCAACCCGTATTGGAAATTATATATCCATATCCTAAATCATATATCTATTTAGTCAGCCCTCCACACACCCCAATAATTGAACAAAAGCTTGAACAAAACACTCAAAACCCATTGAATAGACCCAACCTATATGTCGTTCCACGACAAAGGAGCGATGGTTGGATGGAAGTAAAAGTAAGGCAGTTTCAAACCCCAAGTTCTACCGAAACTATTGATATGTATATGTGCTTAGGGACTCCCGATTACAAGAATATTCGTGGGCTTATTATACAAAGCATCGAGCTTAGGCCCATAGTGGTATATTCAGCTTAAGCCCGTATCCTTGGGGCAGGGGAGTTTTTATAGTGAATACTAGTAATAATTTCCGTGCACGCACAGGGTTTTGACATAAATATTTTTATCACGTATTAATAGTGTATATAGATATTACTAATTAAAACACCATTATTGGTAGATTGGTGGGTCGACACATTTTGAGTTTTCTTTCATAGCCATCGTGTTCATTCATTTAGTACTCTCTAAGTGATATCCAAACACTCTCTAATATATGATAAGTTAATGATTAAACTTCAAACAACAAAACATATTCAATCTGCCTCATGCCAGGTTTTATTGCATCTGAATGTTTTAATTTGTGTCATTGGATTCAAAACACACATCCCAGCATCCCCTTATTAGTCTTGAAACTGTGTTAAAATTTATTTTACTTGTATAAATGTATATTTAGTTTAGTTTATATGTTTGTACATGAGTTCTCATATCTACTTACAAATGCGCTTTTTTATAAGTGTTAAGACCTAAACGGTTGCATAGAGGATGGAGCTTAGCTTGAGAATAGACAATTGCTTAAAATTGCTACAATTCTTGAACCCAAAACAGCATAACCTAGACATACTATCACAGTTAGCATTAAAAAAGAACATGAATTCTAGGATACAAAGACTTTCGAGCGCGTTCTAAACAACATGGATACTGAGTATGTAAAACCAAGCACTATTGATTGTGAAGGAGATCACAAAGACTTTCGAGCTTGTTCTAATCAACATGGCTACCTATTAAGTCCGAAGAGGATTCACTTACTGAAGTGGCCCGCCTAATACTTACCACTGCTGACGATTCATTTATGTCGGTATAGACTTGAGACTGAGGATGTGGCTCATGGGGATTCTCGTTGTGTAATCTTGTGGCTTTGTATCACATTCTTTACCTACAACACGAACCGATAATATATAATCTTTTAGTCATATACATCACATTAAACATGAGGCGCTTTATTTCACAAACTCAAAATCTGCAACTTACCAAGGGACAATTCCTAGCCATTGGATCAATCAAACATTTTTTAATGATTAAAAACACGGAGGGACCATTCTTGCCAAAAGCTGAAACTTTCCCCACCACAAAAACACAACACAGGCACTCATTTCACCATCAAAAACAAAACCTCCCTTTCTCTCTCTTAATTCTCTCACTAAAAACAAACCCTAACTATCAAAATCAACCAACAATTAAACGTCAAAATAAAAAAATAAAAAAACACAAAAATGCAGCAATCTTCAACTGAAAAAGCAGAAGCAAAAAAAAAGGATCAAAATAAACCTACCGACTCCGAAAATGATGGTATGAAGCTTCAAACTAATTATTTAGATGTTATTTATGTATCTCTACTCATTTTATACTTATTTATGATTGTTATTGTTATTTATGAACATTTTTCTGTATTTTTTTGTTGTATTACTGTCATGAAATTGATGATTATGTATTTATTTGAGATTTTGATGTAATACTATAAAAGAAGAAGATATTTATTAAGATTTTTCAGTTTTTGCTGATTTTAGATGTTTTTAGATGTTTTTAGATGTTTTTCCTGATTTATTAAAGATTTTGGAAAAATATCACTAGTGATAAAAACAGTTGTGGTAGATGTGGTACTGATTTGAATATGGTGGGAAAAAAAAACAGTGGTAGTGGTAGTGGTACTGGTTTAGTTTTGATTTTTGGTAGTGGTAGTGGTAGTCGTGGTGGTGGTGGTGGTAGTGGTAGTGGTAGTGGTAGCTTGTTACAAGTATAATTTTTGATATAACTTATGATGCGTTTTTGAGTGTGACAGAGAAATATTTTATGGCATATCACTAGTGATAAAAACAGATGTAGCGATTATTGATTAGTTATCACACGATTAGTGATCATGTAGCGCGATAACTGATACATTTTTAGTGTTCTTCGTGGTAGTGGTGGTGGTTTAGTTTTGACTTTTGGTAGTGGTAGTGGTACTGATGGTAGTGGTGATGATGAAGAGCAGTTGCGGATAACTTAAATATTTAATGGTATATCACCAGTGATAAAACAAATAT